>JACEFZ010013202.1:0-50372 GCA_014155875.1 Cepaea nemoralis
ATCTAAAAAGATGGAAAACGTTTGTTCTAAATGCAGGCCTCAAAAGGTAGTCTGGTCTGGATCTTTTGATGGTTTATTAGTACTTCGGATTGCGTCCGCGACGGCAAAGTCCAGTATCCTGGTTAAGCGGCACCATTTATTAGTCCTGTAACAGTGTACAGAGACTAACAAGACGTGGGTTCAATTACAAAAATCGTTTATTATCTTGATGGTGACAACATGGCTCCTTCTTCCTCTGAGCCGGGATGTAAACTGCCCCCAGACAACCCACTACGTCACGATCGAGCATCTCGCTTCGCTTTCAGTCCCAATGCTCAATCGTGCTGTAGCTGTTTCCCACTAGATCCTAATAATACCCCAATACTCAATGCTCCCCTACTGTTACAGGACCGATCCGTCACACAGTCCTAGTACTTTGGTAAAGGCTGATAGAAAAGTGTCATCATCATCATGTGCCAAGCCGATAAACGTAGGCGGTCATGTTTCGCCATCTCACTCGATCACCAGAGTCGTGGATCAGCTCAGTGTTCTTGTCTCGACCATGCCACGTGCCCTAGCCATACAGGTATTTACTTTTTTGCCTTCCCACTGTTCTCTTCCCCTCGATCTTGCTAGTTGTTACCAAGTTCTCCAATTTATTTCTTCTCATAACGTGAGGAAAGTGCACACACACCTGAATTTGATAGATACGAGCCCTTTCCAGGGCTCAACCTATATCAATGCCAATACATTAGACTTACGAGCTAAATCTCAGTCTTTAACGGTAATCGCAACCAACAATCATTTAAATCAAAGACTCTAACTCATCGAATCTACCAAAGCAACAAAACATCCAACCATTTCCATCAATCATATCCAGCAACTAACCATCTACATCCATTCATCCATTCAATCCACCAATCAATCAACCAAACATCCATACACTAAAACAACCACCGATTCATCTATCTATGAACACGTTATCCATCCATCCAATTAATTATCCATCGATGTAATACCCGTCCAGTCTATCCATCCATCCATCTATGGATTCATCCATCCATTCATTCAAACACCCATCCATCCATCTAAAACCACAAACAGTCATCAAACCATCCATCTATCTATCCAACCAACCAGTTATCCATCCATCTAATCACTTATCCGTCCATCCAACCATACACACATCCATCCATCTATCTATCCATCCATCCATCCAGCTAACCATTTACCCAGTTAACTATTCATTCAACCATACATCCACCCATCCAGTTTACCAATCAACCATCATTCCAACATAAGAACCAACCATCCATACAACCTACCAACCACCCGTACATCCATCTAACCAGCTAATCATTCATCACGTGATTCTTGTGGATCATGTTGTAATTCACGAACCGCAGATCTCTCGTCGTTGTCATGGGCTAAACATGGTTCTCGCCAACATCCAAATGTCAACATGCATTCAAAAAAGAAGCTGATATAAGCTTTTGTCATCACTATGTTTTGTTTCCAATACCAGCCATTGACAGTCAAAGAAACACTGGCCAAAATCACATCGTATGAGATGAGATACATAAGAAACACAGCTGATAAACGAGAAGAGGTAGAGACATTAGAAAGTAAGAAGACGTGTAAAAGTAACAACTTTAACTGACTTTATAGAACACCAAAGAGTTAAATGTTTCGGACATGAAGCTAGAATGGAACAAGATCAACCAGCGACTAGAGCGGTCTACGTGAGAACATCGGAATTCAAGGCGAGAGGACGACGTAGGAAGAGTTGCCTAGATGAAGTAAATGAGACAATGAAGAAATAAAATATAACGTTAATACATGCCACAAGACAAGAGGAATATAAAATATTACATCTGCATCCATTCTTTGACACTTCGTGCAAAATCAATAGACAAAAGAAGAAGAATTTAATAATGACAGTGCAATGAGTCTAAACTATATTTAAGGATGCGGGAAACTCAATGTAACGTAATCTGGTAATAATAAATGCAAATATGGTGAAGAGTCTAAATTATATCTTACAATGTGACCAACTCAAAGTAGCATATTCAGTTAATTGTAAATTAAAAGAACGAGAATTATCTAAACTATACATTAGAAAGTGCGACGATGTACACAGTAACACATTCTGTTGATAACCACAATAACAACCACGCAAAATGTCAGTCACACGTAGGATTGACTTACCAACACAGAAGAGCTGTTCAGCTTGGTCCAGTACCAGGCCCTCAGGGCAGGCACACACTTCCAGGCCTTGGCTGTTCACATAACAGGTGTGAGAACAGGTTTTGTGCTCGCAGTTTGGGGCATCTGAAACAGTTAAGTAGACATTCTTCTTATGCTTCTGTTGCTTCTTCATCTACTTCCTCCTCTTCCCTTCCTTTTCTCTTCTTTTATCCCTACCTTCTTACTTCTAAGTTTTCTTAGTTTTCCTTTTATTTTCTTCCCCTTCTCTTCTTCTTTCACTCCATTCACCCCTTCTTCTTCCTCCTCCTTCTCCCCCTCCTCTTCTTATACTTCTTCGTACGAGTCTGTTTTTCATATTCCTTATCGGCCTTTTATCCTCAAGAGGCACATACGCCCTCTGCCAACTTCCTCTAATCCCTCATACCGATTACTATATCCCACAGCTCTCTCCATATCCACCTATAGCTCTCTCCATGTCCTGCTACAGCTCTGCACATGTGTCCTGCAGCTGTCTCCATGTCATCCTGCAGCTCTCTATGTCCTCCTACGGCTCTCTACAAGTCCTCATGTAGCTCTCTCAATGTCTTATTGAAGCTCTCACGGTGGCTGTGTTGGTGATGATGATGATGATTATGATGATGGTGGTGGTGGTAGTGATGGTGGTTGTGGTGATGATGATGGTGGTGGCTGTGGTGATGGTGGTGGTGATGGTGGTGGTGGTGATGGTGGTGGTGGTGATGGTGGTGATGGTGGTGGTAGTTATTGTGGTGGTAGCGGTGGGGAGGACCTACACATGAACAGGTTCAAGATATGATAACACGCTATTTCAAACCAAATAAAATTTATAAAAAAAAAGAAAATAATAACTGCTTACAGTCGCACGTGTTGCTGGTCACGTTAAGAGCAAACCCTGGATGGCACTGACATCTGTAGCTGCCTTGAGTGTTGACACAGTCTGAGTCGGCTGGACAGATGCCTGCCTTCGTGTCCAAACATTCGTTGAGGTCTTCGCTGCAGTCTATGCCAATCCACCCTGGCTTGCAGATACAGACGCCATTAGCGCTGTCACACAACTGTGTGTTTGTTCTGTTGCAGGTGCAGTTCTTATCACAGGCTACATCCCCATACATAAAGTCGGGACAGGCTGCAACAGAAAAATATATATATATATATATATATATATATATATATATATATATATATATATATATATATATATATATATATATATATATATATATATATATATATATATATATATCGACAATTAAGTTACTCGTTATTTATACGTCATTCTCGATTCCATCTTCACGGCAAAGGGTCATCCCCATAATGCCCCGTACCTGTGTCAGTGAATATCACATACAATGCTCACCACAGTCAAATGTGAAAAGTAGTACAGACAGCAGTCCCGACAAACCAACAGCACGCACGGTATACATGCATAAGGCCGCTGCCAGAGTGCCAACACAACAGTCCACCACTAAAATCAAAGTTCATTGTCGATGGAAGCGGCAGTTACTAGAAAACCAGCAGCTGCACACACAATTCTGCATAATGCAAAACCAGCTATTTCAGCAAGCGGCCGTCAGCCAAATTTTCTGAACATGCAATTCACAATGCAAACAGCCGTGAACAGATGTAAAAGCATTCCACATGAAATCCACAGCTCACAGTGTTGCTCCACGCACTTAACCCCGTAGCTGCACTACCAGTCCTGTCACTGTCATCTACTGCCTTGCGGTGTAGGACAAGGGGGTCTTAAGCCTGAGGAATTAAGGCCGCCTGGATTTTTCAGTCAACGCTAATTGTGCAGGTTAGTTTTTTCTTGTTTCCCCCACCAGAAAAAAATATCCACACCTTACCGAGGATTGGAATCGGGGTTTCCTGAAGGAGAACCAAGTTGTTTAGCCACTCGGTCAGTGGCTTCTTATTTCAAACATGTGGAAATGTTTTAAGCAAACGGTAGCCAGAAGCAAAAGCACTCCAGAGGCTTTTAAAGCTCAACAGTCTATCCGTTATATTGGACAAGAAGTCCACAAAATTATGTTTAAAGCTCAAATGAGATGTTAAAGTTTACAAATAAAACAAACAGTAAAGGATTTTTAAAAACTCTTTGGAGGCACAATCGGCATTTGGCGCAATACCCATATTTTATATTCGGCACTTTTGCTTTCTTTCACCTCAAACAAAAGGGAATCCCGGGATATGACGTCACATCCAGGGGTTCCCGGTGTTGCGCCGAACATTCAGGGGGTTTCCGTGTGTTGCGCCGTAGCTCGGTGCGCAATTCTATGCGGCGTCTGTGGTGCGCTGTTCTTTCACTTTCCGGTTAGGGTTAGGGTTAGGGGGTAGGGTTAGGATTAGGATTAGGGTTAGGGTTAGGGTTAGTGTGTGTACCCTACCTCTAACCCTAATCCTAACCCTACCCCCTAACCCTAACCCTAACCGGAAAGTGATTGCAGGACCGATACAAATGAGGATCGAAGGGAGACAGTAACGGATGCCACAGCCCAAAGAAACAACACTGTGGTGTGGGGCAATTGAAACGCACTGACACGCACTCCACCCGAACACAGAGGAGATCACCGTCGGCGCTAAATATAGCTGGTGACTCTAAATATGGCTGGCAAAGTTTGTTTGGGGTGAAAGAAAGGAAAAGTACCTTATATTCCAATAACCGATTTCTATGTCTCCCGTATGTGCCGTACTGTGTTCTTATCCGTCAACGAAACAGCGTAGACTCTATCAAGAATTTTCACAGATTCTTCAACCACAGCGGGAATTTCCTGGTTGTCAGTCGTAAATGCGATTGCCGCCACATTTCCCTTCACTATCAATACTGACTTCGTGAAGCTCATCCTGCACCAGCCGATCAGTTACGGACATGACTTTCATCTGGTGTCATTGTTGTCGTGTCTTCCATGAATGCCTTAATGTCCCATTAACCCAGGCGGAGCTCGTGTCTTACGACGTACATGATAAGTTACAATGTTACTATCCTTTGTTCCCCTTAATACTCCCGTAACACACTGGGCGAGTATTGATTCACTGCGCATAAATTAGTGACTAACTCGCAATTTTCGTTCATTACCCCATGCCCATGTTTTCGCCTCATCACTTCAAAGCCCGTGTTATCCTATCTTGGCATTCAAGATACTCATCAATATTTTGATATTTTTAATTTTTACGATTATCTATAAGTCTTTGGAGTTTTTGTCAAACGTGTCCTCAGTTGATTCATCCTTGTCATTTGTTGGTGCGTAACCCTGGTTTATATTCATGTTTACTGTTTTGTGTTTGTACATGTTGCAGTAACTATAGTCAATCTCTCTTCGCCCAAATCTATTAATGTTATTATGTCCCTTTAGGCCAGCTTCGTGGCTTAGAGGTTAGCGACTTTTCTCCGTAATCTCGTATACTCTCGAAGGTAACGTGTTGACGGCGAGAATCAGCAGTGGTTCGAATCGGTAACTTACGGGGTATGTGAGCCGGCCGCTCAAAAGCAATGGCAAACTACTGAGCGTAATCTTGCCAAGAAATCAACATACAGCTGAAAGATGCTGGTGTTGACAGCGATGTCCTGTAAAGGATATGCAAAAAAAATGTCTCTTTAGACGGTATTAGAGCCACTGCTTCATGGCGGAGAGCAATTTCTCCTGTATAGCCTAAGAACAGCACTGTTTGACCTGTGGTTTTATGTTTTATGCCTGCTCAGTTCCGTATTATTTCGCATAATCCCAAAATGCCAATAGTATTTTATCCCACCCACCAACTGTAAGGAATACTACCAACATTCCCAATTCAAACATAGTTGCAGCATTTCAGTTACCAATTTTGTAAATGTCCCTAGGTAAAAGAAAGACAATCTGCCATCCGGACTCTTTGCGACTGTCACTGTAATAAGTCATACATTCTCTAGAATTTTGAAATCTTTTCATTTAGCTGTTTTTTTTATTCATTTTACCTTATCTGTAGACGTTCACGATTAGTTGGATTGTGTAGCTAAAGTTGTATTGGTTTATCTTTTATCTACGGAATGGGAAAGACTGTCCCCTCCTGTGACTACGATTACGAAACTAGGGCAGGTGACAGCGTGTTGTTATACTTAACTTCCATTAAAGGTCCCGTTAAACACCGGGGGAAACTCCCCAGTCGCCTCTTACGACATGTATGGTAGGTTACAGACTTACTACTCTTTGCCTCCGTTCGGTTCATGGATATCACAAGGTCGTGAGGAATAGTTAGTTAGTTGCAATCGTTTACAGGAAGTAGCAATCAACTCCAGCATATTTTGGCTCTGTGTGATTCCTGGGCAAGTTCACGTTCAGTAGTTTCCCATTGCTTTCTGGACGACCGGCACTCATATCATTGAACAGAAACCAACGCAAGGTGGTCTTATTACAAATTTACCGCAGTGGGGTTTAGAACGTGGTATATGAGGTTACGAATTGTATTCGTTACCATTCTGTCTCAGAGCCTGTAAGGAATAGATACTATGCAAAATATTTTAACAAAATACAATCAAAATATAATCGGAAAGTGTAGCAACTTACGGTGGGAAGTGTAAGAAGCATTAAATCCTCGATAACCGTTGTAAGTAGTAACAAATCTGATGAACATATTATTTCCTGTAGACCTGATAAGCTCTGGTACACTATTACAATATCGGCCAATCTGTCGAGTGCTTTCATTCTTTCCATCATACACTGCTATGTAATCATAATCGCATTTTGATGACGAATACATCATGAAGTCTGAAACCCTGTCGATAAAGAAGTAGTTAAATATTTTAAGATATGTTTAACAACTGTTTGAACTCTTTCGATGATGTCATTATTTTCATATTATTTTTCTTTGTCACACACACACACACACACACACACACACACACACACACGCACATACACACACATACACACACACACATATATATATATATATATATATATATATATATATATATATATATATATATATATATATATATATATATATATATATATATATATATATAAACAGTACCAAAGTGACACATCCGAGTTTGGCCTATTAAAGCAGAAAAACGCTGTCACCACCAGATTTAAAATCTGACCAAAGCGATCTGTCATTCTTTTGTGTGTTGAGGGACCAACTGGATCGCGAGGGCAAAAGCCGTGGTTCCCCGTGCTTGAATAGATGATGTGTGGTTAGCCTATGTTAAAATCGTGGATGCACCGTGGATGCACCCTCGCTCGAAACACTGGCACCTCATTGACTATGTCATCGTCAGGAGGAGTGACAGACAAGACGTTCGAGTGACAAAATCCATGTGTGGTGCCGAATGTTGGACAGACCATCGTCTCATTGTCTCGAAAATGAACATCCACATCAGGCCACCACGGCGTCCTCAAGGGGCGAAAATGCAAACAAAGCTAAATGTCACCCGCCTAAACAGCAAGAAAATGCAGCAGTCGTTTGAAAATATGCTGGAAGACCGCCTCAAGCCCAATGCTGAAGCTAAACAGGATACAGAAACAGAATGGAGAGCCCTAAAGGACACCATTTACACTAATGCTATGGAAATCCTGGGGCCAGCCCCCCGAAAGCATAAAGACTGGTTTGATGAAAATTCAGAAGACATCAACCAATTGCTGGCCGACAAACATCTTCTCCTCAAGGCACATTTGAATGACCCAAAGTCAACATCAAAAAAAGATGCTTTCAAGAACATTCAGAGAGTAGTGCAGCAGAAACTTCGGCACATGCGGGACTCCTGGCTGAGCAGCAAAGCTGATGAAATTCAGGGCTTTGCTGACAGACATGATATGAAAACTTCTACGACTCACTGAAAGCGGTCTATGGTCCTTCATCACCAGGCATAGTTCCCCTCCTCAGTGCAGACGGGGGAACATTGTTCACCGATAAGAAAGAAATCCTCCAACGCTGGGCAGAGCATTTCAGCAAAATCTTAAACGCAACTTCCTTCTTCGATGATGAAACCATCAACTGCCTTCCTCAAGTTCCCACCAATGAGACACTTGATGACCTGCCAACCATAGTGGAAATAAATAAAGCCATCCAGCAACTCTCCAGCGGCTAGGCACCTGGTCCTGACTCCATCCCAGCAGAGATATACAAGGCAGGTAGGCCGGTCCTAACAGAGCAGCTTCACCAAGTCTTCACAAACATATGGATGAACGAGACCATGCCACAAGATTTTAAGGACGCGTCAATAGTCCACCTTTACAAACGTAAAGGAAACCGCCAATCCTGTGACAACCACCGAGGCATCTCCTTGCTTTCAATTGCAGGGAAGATACTCGCCAGAATTCTTCTCAATCGCCTCACAGCCCATCTCGATCAAGGTCTTCTTCCTGAGAGTCAATGTGGCTTCAGAAAAGAACGTGGAACTGTTGACATGATTTTCGCTGCAAGGCAGCTGCAAGAGAAATGTCAGGAACAGAACTGCGAAATGTTCTCCACTTTCATTGACCTTACCAAGGCTTTTGATACAGTCAGCAGAGAAGGACTGTGGAAGATTATGGCAAAATATGGCTGTCCACGAAAGTTTGTCCAAATAGTGCGGCTATTTCATGACGGCATGCAGGCAAGAGTACAGGAAAATGGTGAACTGTCTGAACCCTTTCCTGTCACCAATGGAGTGAAGCAAGGATGTGTCCTGGCACCAACACTGTTCAGCCTCATGTTTTCAGCCATGTTGATGAATGCCTTCGAGAACGACGACATTGGAATAGACATCAACTACCGTATGGATGGAAAGTTATTCAATCTCAAAGGCTGAAAGCTAAAACCAAAATTAACAGCGGCACCGTCAGAGAGCTCCTGTTTGCTGATGATTGCGCTCTATACGCCAACTCAGAGGCGGACATGCAACATAATGTTTCAGCTTTCTCACATGCCTGTGCCAACTTTGGGCTCAATATCAACTTGGAGAAGACTGTAGTTATGTACCAGCCAGCTCCAGGGAATAATCACACTGTGCCGAATATCAAAGTGAATGATCATAGACTAAGTGTTGTGGACAAATTCACCTATCTTGGCAGCACCGTGTCACAAGCTGCCACAATCGATGACGAAGTGAATGCAAGAATCTCCAAGGCCAGTGCAGCCTTTGGCAGACTGTACAAGAATGTATGGGACAGAACTGGAATAAGCCTGCAAACAAAGCTAAAAGTCTACAAAGCAGTTGTATTATCCACACTGCTATATGCTTGTGAAACCTGGACTGTTTATCAGCGACACGCTAGGAAATTAAACCACTTCCACACAGTCTGCCTAAGGAAGCTACTGAAGATTAAATGGCAAGACAAGATTCCAGACACTGAAGTCCTAGAAAGAGCATCCATGCCCAGTATCCACACTCTACTGATGAAGAATCAGATTCGCTGGGCTGGTCACTTGACTCGCATGCCAGATCACAGGCTCCCTAAACGAATTTTCTACAGCGAACTGCGTTGTGGTAAACGCTCCCAAGGTGGCCAGAGGAAACGTTTTAAAGACACTCTGAAAATTTCACTGAATGCTTTTGGAATTCATCATGACACCTGGGAGGCTGCAGCCAGAGACCGAAATTCGTGGCGTGCATCATTACGCAAAGGTGCAGTCATATGTGAGGCAACCAGGACTGCAAGAGCTGTGAAGAAAAGGCAGGACAGAAAAACCACTGCAGGAAATCCTCCTCCAGAAACGTCAAGCATTCTTTGCCAACATTGTCAAAGAACATTTCGAGCCAAAATAGGCCCTATCAGCTAGCTATCTTAGAACTCACGGCTCCATACTTTCAACCCCACTGGATGAAATGAAGGGTCATCATCATTCTTGATGGACAAACAACACATATAAATATTCTAAAATACCGAAACGGGACCAAACTGAAAATCAAAATTTGGCCGGTTACAGCAGATAAACCTGGCAACCACTGATAACCAAGAGGAAGGAAGTCTGTCGGGAGTTTCTCTTTACTTTCGAGGACAAGGCAACAGTCCCTAAGTTTCTCTTGTCAACGTGCTTTTGTGTCATATCTCTTGTTAAGGTGTGTTGCTTTTGTTAAATATTACATTCTACTCAGTTTAGGTGTTTAATCATTCAGTTGTTGAACTTGGTATACCTGAAAGACATGACCTAGATAGAGGGCAGAGGTCTGGTTATTTGCTAGAAACCACTCATCATTGTTAGTGTTTCATTCTATACTGCAGTTGTCTTTGGTATTTTCTTAAATTGTATTTTAATGTTTTTGTGAACATTAGTTGACTTTTAGTTGCATATTGTGGGAAGAGTAATAAAGTGTTTTTGTGTTGTCCCTGATTTTTATGTTTCGTTTCTCTATGTTGAGTTTGTGCAATCACTACTGCTATTACAGCCTAACAGTTTAATCCAATGACTGGATTGGGAAATGAATATTAATCCCAGCTTCTGAATCCTGGAACCCTTTCTCTCTTTTCAATTCCCTGTTCTTGTTAGTTGGTGGATGGTGGACGGTGTGAGGAGTCTTCTCTTTATTTCTATTTCTTCACTATGCCTGATCGCTTCTTTTCTCCTTGGCCGCCACGCAGTCAACGTTGCGATGTCTTTCTCACATTAGTGTAAAGTGATTATTTCCCTGGATTCATCAAGATGGTAGAATTTAGAATTTTAATAGCATAATCTGAAAGTGCGCTGCAAACTAATATAGACACGGTGGTGTAGAGAGACATCAAGGGATTATCATTAAACGTTAGCACAACTGAATGCATAGACGTTTCCAAATCTCTCTTCCCTCTTTCTCTTTCTCTTTCTCTTTCTCTCTCTCTCTCTCTCTCTCTCTCTCTCTCTCTCTCTCTCTCTCTCTCTCTCTCTCTAGTGTTTTCGTATCTCTTACTTATCCGATTATTATTACTGCCAGCTGAATTCACCTATCATGTTTTTTATATCAATGTGCTCGTTGTGATTCTGTGGATGTGGTAAAATAGTTTTTAGATTAATACAAGTGTTGATTATCGCAAAAATACGTGTTATATATAATATTCATTCCTAGTGATAGTTGAACACTATTAAATTTAAACCAGTAAAGGTTCTTTGCTGCAGATACAATCCATCTCCATTTGTCTCTCTGGTTGACCTTCTCTTGCCAGACGTTGATTCCAAGTGGTTGTAGGTCTGTATATGTATTATCTCTCCACCGTCTACTTGGTCTACCTCGGGGTCTTCGGTCATTTATTTCCTGAGTGTAAGCGAGTTTTGTTTCCCTATTATCTTCCATTCTTTCTATATGCCTCAGCCATTGTAATCTATTAGCCTTCATGATACCAGTGATTAGCGGGGACTTAAACAGATCATAAATGTCTTTGTTACTTCTTCTTTTCCACTCTCCACTTTGTGTATCCCGAATGGGTCCAAAGATGCGTCTTAAAACTTTGTTCTCAAAGGTTTGTAATAAGGCTTCGTCTCCTTTCGTTGTACTCCAGGTTTCAGAGCCATACAGCACAACTGGTCTGATCAGTGTTTTGTATATTGTGATTTTGGTGTTACGAGATAGCGCATTTGATTTTAGTAGATGTTGTAGTGCATAGTATATCTTATTTCCAGAATTGATTCTAGTTTGTATTTCTTCCCTTATGATGTTGGAGCAGTTGAAGATTTTAGCGAGGTATTTGTATGTTTCCGTTCTTTTAATGGTCATATTATCTATTTGTATGTGGCCAGAAATTTTAGCCATTCCTTCTTTTGAAATTACCATATATTCTGTCTTATCTTGGCTAAAAGTAGATTTTGTTGAACTTGAAAGCTCGAAACACACATTCACCGAATCTACACAGCCCGCAACTACACCTGTAGACAGCTCACCAGTAAACAATGTTCGTCAATAACTTCATACGACGAGTGTACAGGACAACATCAACACGAGGCCTGCCAACCTACCAGTGCTCTTGGCCATTGAATACCCAAATGTAGCGCATACAAAACAACATAGAACCCAACGTGGACATTGTTGAAGAAGTACCTGCCTCAGATAACAATAGCATCTTAACTATCAATGGACAATCGTGCTACTGTAAACAGCGCATTGAGGAACTAGAACAATCACTAAAGGCTCTCATTGTCACTGTTTCAACTAACATCGAAGCAAACAGCAAGATAAGCAGTGATTACAATGCTCTCAAGACAGAAGTCGCGCTCCTGCAAGATGAAAATTTGTTGCTGAGAAAAACAGTTCAAACCTTACAGAATGTGTCCTCTACCGACCAAACCGAAGAAGCATGTAATTCCCAAGCAACCGCTTCATCCTTGAGAAATATTGGTGAAGCTCAGTCCCACACAGAACAGATAATTACTATGAAAACACCTCAACGCACTGAGGAAGATAAACAACAACAAGCAGTCTTCCCCATCGACGTCAAAATAAGCAATAAGTTCGACGTGTTTCAAGAAAAATCACCAGAAAACGTACAGTGCTTTAACATGCTGCCAACGAGCAACACATGCCTACACGATACATCGGGAGAACCACATGGAGACATAACGACTGCTGATAATCGGAAATATATGAAACAACGGACGAGACAAGCTGACAACCAGCATGCACAGACAGCACGGGTGCAGTCCACAGGGGTCCCACAAGGGTGCAGTCACGAATGAGGCAATCAGGACTGCAAGAGTGTGAAGAAAAGGCAGGACAGAAAAACCAGTGCAGGGAATCGTCCCCCAGAAACGTCAAGCATTCTTTGTCCACATTGTCAAAGAACATTTCTAGCCAAAAATAGGCCTTATCAGATATCTTAGAACTCACGGCTCCATACATTCAACCCCACTGGATGAAATGAATGGTCATCATCATTCTTGATGGACAAACAACACAACACAACACAACAACGCAGACAGCACGGCCCAACTGTACACACATCATACGAGGCGATTCTTTAATGAAAGGTTCATACAGCGACCAGATGGCCACCTCAGACAAAGACATTGTTTCCATAATTCCACTGTCTGGGGCTGGTGTTGACCGACTAACAGACAAGATTAGCAGACCGGCTGTACATCATAATGTTAGAAAGGCAAGAGTACACATTGGTATTAACGACACCATGAACAACCAACAAATCACAGGGTCTAAACTGCTGGCACTCTTGAACGGATTACGCCACACTTTTCCTAACTCGTCCATTTTGTCTCCTCCATCATATCACTGAGTTATGGACTCCAGCGCCGACTAATTGACATAAATAACATCATTTTGCAGAAGTTCTGTTCTCAAAACAAGATACAGTTCATCAACAACACACCGTCATTCACTTCACAGGCTGGTGCACTAAAAAAGAGTCTTTATAAGGATCAATTACATTTGTCTACATTGGGCATCAGCTTGCTCGCCAAAAATATCAAATATCCAGAACGGACACACCATACATCCAATAAAGGTTCGCGTCGGACACTGTTATCTACTCCTCCTGAAACTCAAGCCAGACGACATACTCCCGTCACATCAAGTACCAATAGACCAGAAGTGTGCAGACCATTCATAACCACTGCACCTGAAATCCAAGACAGACAGGACACTTCCACCAAACTAAGTCCGCACAATGCGTCGTCTTTGACACAGGAGGGTAATAATTATGAAGATATGTTTCCTACTCTCACCAGAAAGGAATCAACTTTCAGCAACAACATCGTGCCACTATAACCTCCTGTTAACCACCATCCAGAGGCAGTAGTTGGTAGTCATTACATACCCGTGAGACGTCAACAGTACCCATTTCACCTCACACGTTATAACCCAGTTACGCTTCGTCAAGCACTTATGATGTCGCTGTACCAACAACCAACACAACCTGGAATTTACTAGCAACTTAACACAAAGCAACACCGGATCTCATTACAAGAAAGAGCCTCTCCTAGAACGATTAACTGCATATTTGGTTACTACTTGAGCTAGTAACGTATTAGGTTATATGTAAATATAAACATTGACTTGTTTTGACTTTATATTAATTGATAGTACTTAGCTGTATATCTTTTAAATTGCTCTTAATTGTGTTTTACTGTGAGTGAGAGGGTCTTCGCTGCTCTTCCTTACGGATCTGTGTACGTATTTTTATATATTGATAGAGATATTACTGTTTCTCTGTACTTTAGAGTGTGTACTGTAATAAGGGACGTAAGTTGTATACAATTTGTGCTTGATTTTGTTTTTCTTTATTTTTTAAAATTATGATTACGCATTGTTGAAATGTCTAATAAGCATAAACACTGGCTCATTAAAGATGGGCTCAGAGTCGGGCATCTAAATATATGCCATCTATTACGGAAGCTGCCCGAACTATCACTTATACTTAATCAAAATTTTCACATGTTCGGCGTTAGTGAAAGTCTATTAAATTGTAACATCTCAGACGATGACATCGTTATCAGAGGTTTTAAAACCATTAGAAGGGATCCCTATCAGAAACAAGAGACGGGTATTGCAGTTTATATTTCTAATCTGCGTAAAGTCCAGCGCAGGCTAGACTTTGAAACCAGTGAGATTGAGTGTGTATGGCTTGAGGTTAAACTTCATAATCACATAACCTTAGTAGTTGGCTATCTTTATCGAAACCACAGTGCAGGAAACTTCTGGTATGAAAAATTCACCACAATGATGGATGTGCGGGCTTCCTGGCCTAGAGGTTAGCGACTTTTCTCCGTAATCTCGTATACTCTCGTAAGTAACGTGACGACGGGGAGAATCAGCAGTGGTTCGAATCGCGTCGGTAACTTACGGGGTATCTGATCCGGCCGCTTAGAAAGCAATGACAAACTACTGAGCGTAATCTTGCCAAGAAATCAACAATCAGCTGAAAGATGCTGATGTTGACAGCGATGTCCTATAAAGGATATGCAAAACATGATGGATGTAGATTTTAGTAATGCGAGAGAAATCATACTGCCAGGAGACTTCAACATAGACACTAACAAACCAAACAAAACATGGGGGATCATAAAAGTGTGATATAACTTCCACCAGTTAGTCAACCAAGCCACTAGAATAAAAAATCATCCGCAACACTTATAGATTACATTTATACTACATGTGCTGAGAACATCACAAAATGTACTGTACCTATTAATGGAATGAGCGATCACTACCCAGTATGTTGCACTTGGTCGAAAAGAGGTACCAAAACTCCGAAACACAACACATAAGTATAAAATATAGGAATTATAAAAATTTCACTCAAGATGTCTTTTTACAAGATTTGATCAACTCATCTCTGGACTATGTTTACCAACTCCCTGACCCAGATGATGCACTGAACCACTGGCTGAAGACCTTTCTAAGTGTATTTGATAAGCATGTCCCACAGTTTGAGTTAAACATTACACTACGTCCCCGTGGATCACCCAGGAAGGAGTTGAAATTAAGAGAGACCGGGACATGGAACATAAAAATAGAGATCTAATCACGCACCGCATACTGAGAAACAAAGTTCAATATATTATTCGATAGGAAAAGAAAAACTGTTTCAGGAACTTAATAATATATCAATCCAACATTAAAGATATATGGAAAGCAATCAATACCTTGACAAACAAACACAAGTCTTTATAATCATTACCATTAAATCAGGTTACATGTGATCAATTCAGTAGTTTCTTTCAATCTGACATAAACCAATTGAAGGGTGCAATACCAGATTCTCCTCATGACATATCTGTACTATCATCATTTTGTGAGAACAAATGCTATAGAGACATTCCCTCTAACATACCGCTAATGACGACCACTGAAGTATTTACTCATCTCAGTAATCTAAAAAACAATAACTCATCAGGACTAGATGGAATCAGCAATCGGATCCTTCGCTATGCTGCACCGGCGATCTGTGAGTCACTAACTTTTATATATAATCAATGTCTCACCAAAGGTCACTTCCCATCAGCCTTTAAAATCGCCAAAGTGTATCCTGATCTAAAAGCAGGTTCATTAGACTATCGTCTCATGAGTAACTATAGGCCAATTCCCATATTATCCTCACTATCCAAACCACTAGAAAAGCACATTCACAAAACAACACTAGAACACTTAGTTCGCCACAAACTAATAGTTGACAGTCAGTCAGGGTTTCGGCCAAAATATTCTTGTCATACGGCCCTAACAAACATGATAGAAAACTGGCATCAAAATATTAACAACAATACTCTATGTGGAGCGGTGTTTATAGACTTTAGAAAAGCATTCGATATGATAGATCATACTATTCTAATTAAAAAACTAGAAACAATGAAAGTAAGCTTTAATATAGTGACATTAATAAAATCATTTTTATTAGACAGAAAACAAGTAATATCACACAATAAATCTTTATCTCAAGCCATTACCATTAATATTGGAGTACCGCAGGGGTCTATACTTGGCCCTCTGTTATTTGCCATTTATATAAATGATCTTCCCTTATATCTTTCGTCGTCCTGCGATCTATTTGCAGACGACTGCACAGTATATACAAACGCTATTGATTGTAATATGCTAGAATCATCCTTGCAACAGGAAATAAATAGTGTAGTTAACTGGAGTCATGCAAACCGCATGCAAATTAACATTTCTAAAACAAAATCTATGTTAATTGCAACCAGGCAAAGACTTCACACTCTAAACTCGCAGAGAGCTCTTCAGCTGCACATTGGCAGCACGCCTATAGAAAGTGTAACCGAGCACAAGGCACTGGGTCTCATCGTTGATCAAAATCTAACCTTTAACTCCCATGTTCATGCTCTCGTTAAACAAATAGCCAAAAAAGTATACCAACTTGCCAAAATTAAAAATTTCCTTGACGAAAACACAAGAAAGATATTCTATACTTCCCACATACAAACACATATTGATTATTGCTCCACAATCTGGGATGGATGCTCCAAATCTTTAACAAAACAGCCTTATTCACTCCAGAAAAGGGCAGTGCGTTTAATTAATGGTGAAAAGTTTACCGACAATTCTAACCTACATAAACGTCTTCAGATACTGCCACTCCACAAACGACTACTTTTTAATAAGGCTAAACTAATTCACAAAATCCTATTTCAAAATGCTCCAAGCTACCTTTGGCCATTGTTTAAATATAACGCTAGACATAGCGAACGACTAAATATACTTCATGTCCCTAAAGCTATTATTGACTTACATAATACAAGCTTAGCATACTCTGCCGCTAAATTGTGGAACAATCTTCCACAAGAAATCAAAGACACCACCAATCATTATACATACGTTCGCAACCTATTTGAGCACTACCTCAGTACAGACTACATTCCCCCATAAACAAAAAAAACAACAACAAAACAATAATAATGGTAAATTATCTCAAACGACAACTAGCCAATAAACATTCCCATATGTGGGCACGCTACACCTTCCTTAGGTATTTATAATGCCCATGTTAAACATTGCCTCAGTGAGTCATGTATTATTGATTATTTTTCATGCGTTTTAATGCTTATTGTTCTTTTGTTGTCAAAGATTAGCTTCATAAGTGATATTGAATGAAAGAATGTATGAGAGGAAATAGAGAAGAAGGGCAGAATGTCAGACGGGCCTGCGTGCCCAATTCTTATCCCTTTGAAAATAAAGATTGTTCGTTCGTTCGTTCTCCCTCTCTCTCTCTCTCTCTCTCTCTCTCTCTCTCTCTCTCTCTCTCTCTCTCTCTCTCTCTCTATGTATGTATATACATATGTATATGTGCGCACGCACACACGAGGGGGCTTCAAAGAAGCACCGTAAAAGTGTGATATAACCATAATCATGCTATGTCTTGTAATCTGTCAATAGTGTTGTTAAGGATGTCAAGATGGTTAAGAACGTGACATCACGGTGCAGACGAACACGACGACGTCATCAGGATAATTTAAATATGGCCGCAATGCTCTTGAAATGCGCCAAAGAGGAGCAGCGTTCTATTATCCATGTTTTGATCAGTGAGTGGGTGAAACATGTAGAAATACATTGGCGAATGAAAGTCCAGTATGGTGATGCATGCCTGTCAGTCCAGCAAGTGTATGGGTGGAGTAGGAGGTTTCAAATCGTTTCCGACCGATGAAGAGGCAGGTGGTACATGTATGGTTGGTAAGGGGTGTGGGGGTGGGGGGGGGGGCTTAGAGGTCTCGAGGTATGGAGTCCACCTCGAGTGCTGGGGGTCCCGGTTTCAAGCCCCGATGAGGGCCGGGATTTTTTCACGTGGACGTCTAGTAACAACATTTTTCCTGCTCTCTGCGTAGTGAGATCGGACGCCCGTGTGTATTGTTGTGCACGTAAAAAAAATCCCTTGGCAGTTGGAAATCGAAAAAGAGTAGCCTAACGGTGCTGTCTGGGCAAAATTTCGAGTTAAAAATCTACCGAAAATATTTCAGGATCATCGCCGGTGCTACGAAGTTCGTGCACTGAGCTGAGTCTCTCCGGACTCAGGCGTGTGTTAGGGTAGAACGGAGCACTTATGGGTTACACCCGTGTGCCATGACGTTGATCCGTCGATAAACAGAGCTAAACTAAACATGCATGGTTACACACGCGAAAAAGAGAATTTTTTTCTGCAGGAATCCAGACACTTTATAGGCACTTTACTGAACGTAAACTTGCTAACAGATCATAAACAGCATAAAATGCTGGATTTGTCTGCGACGTCATGTAAAGAATACAACAATAAGAAAGCGACAAACAGCTTTCTTAGGTCTTATGATGAGAAGAGAAGCACTGGAGATCATCATGATGACTGGAGAGATCGATGGGAAGAGAGGTATATGTCGACAAAGAGAAATGATGCTTGATGGTTTGAGAAGGTGGCAGGGAGGAATATCATCAGCAGAGTTGATCCAGAACACCAAAGACCGAGATCTGTGAAGAGACATGAGCGCCTCCGCCAGCTGTCAGTGCATTTGATGACAATGAAAGGAAAGTTTACCTCAGTGACACCACATCACCGTCGGTCACACTGATAGTCCAGGAACAGTTGGCGTTACTGAAATAATTTTTTGGGTAATTCGGACTCATAAATATCCCGGTAGAATTGTTTAATATATGGTCACACTCTGTGAAAGAAAGAAACATTTACACTAAAACATTATAGCAATTAAATAAGATATACATCAACACTTCCATTTTATAGTATATTTAAAATGATAAATAAAACACATACAGCTGTATATGCCATATCACAATGCCATAACTTACTATGTGTCAGAATCTGCCACCTGATATGCCTATAATAGTATGCACAACGAGTTAGATTTATCTTTCTACGTACACTTAATCACTTAATCCCTTTAAACTTCTAAGTATATTTAGTCCATTAAATCTTCTACGTACATTTAATCTCGTTATCCTTCTAAGTATATTTAATCTGATGTCACAAAACAAATTTTTTAAACAGTAATCCTACCACAGGTTCCATTTTCAGACTCCTCGTGCCCAATTTCATAACAAATACATCTGCGGCCACCTGGTGTGTTACTGCACTGTGACATGGGTAGACAGTGGTCAATTCTCAGATAGCACTCATCGATGTCTATTGAACAGTCACGTCCTGTCCAGGTGTTGAGACATTCACAAGCTCCAGTCTGGGGGTCACACCTGGCTGTGTTATTTCTGACACACTGACATGGGCGGGCACAATCTGGACCGTATGTCATGTTCTTGCACTCTGAAATGTGGAACATGGAAAAATGCTAGCTATATGAATAGAGTGGTTAATGTAGGAGAAGGAAACGATTTAAACAGATGGAAACATGTACAATTCATTTCCTGTACAATGTTATATGGGTCTGTATATAATATCAGCTATGGCACCCCATTTGCCTCTGAATGATCTAGTTTCAGAGTTATACTTTGTATGTGTCCAACTGTATCCAACAGATCACATACATGGCATTAGTCAGTGTCCAACTGTTGGTCGGCATGGCCGAATGGATAACAGCGTTACATATCCGGTGTGCTGATGCCGAGCTAGCGGGAACTAACCCTACAGCTAAAATGTTGACCTATCGTCCTTGACTTGGGGACGTTAATATCAAGTCCCTAAGATGTCCACGTGAGTTCGCCTGATGGTGAGGGACATTGGTAATAGGGGAAGCTAATCCAAGTGCAAAAATCAGTTCAGTTCACTAGAAGTAGTATGGACTACGCTTGAATTCAAAGTGAGAGAATGCAAAATAAATAAAAAATTTAAAAACAAACAAAACAAAACAAAAAACAAAAAAAGAAAAACAAAAGAAAAAGAACTGGAGCTCACAGTCTAATACACTCTATTTGTCGGAACCATATAAAATGGTTACGATTAAACTGATAACAATCACAACAATATACTGGCAGAAAAGGAAGAAACCTGTCGATACACAGCATAGAACATACAACTAAAAAGAGAATACAAGACCACATACCAAATTCATTCAACTCGTATGTTAACCTTGAAGAACAAGCCAGTACGTTGACCATAGCCGTGAAATGCTGCTAACCTTATTTTATGTTTCACGTCATTGTAATATTTCATATCTAGAATTTAGTATGCAAATACTATTTAATTAAAAAGTATATTAACACCCGGGAACAGTTAGAGCATTGCTAAGCTGATCTGGCAGCTTCTGCAGTTTGTCGTATTCAAGATGTATTGGTGCTACGTTTCCTCTGGAGCAAACTAGGCAAGCCGAGAGAGGGATCATCCTGCATGGGCAACACATGATCTCTACAATTCAGCCCAGACGTTGCGCTTTGGGGAGGTTATTCTGCCTTTTTCAAGCGCATTGTAACAAACTATCGTCTGTCAAGACGCAAGGTGCCAGTAGTAGTATTTAGTGACACTGCTGTGTTCTTGTGTCCATTTCGTATGTACGTATCACGACAACATCGTATCAAAATGTTTGATGATATTTATTAGATTTCTTTTGCATTTTGAAATTTACTCTTTGATTGATCACAGTCAATCAGTGTTAACAAGTTCATTTATTTTCTTAGAATGATAGAACTACAAAGACCTAATAACTGGCCTCGTGTTAATTAAATCATTTAATATTTTAAAAGAATGATCTACGACAGAACTAATGACTTGCCTCGTGTTAATGGAATGCTTTAATATTGAAACAGACTGAACTACAATAGAAGTTCTGACTTACCGACGCACTGGCCTGCCTCAAGGGTATAGCCAATAGGACAGTAGCATTTCTCAGGTGTAAGGGCTTGGCCATTTATCGTTTGATTGACACACACGTGTGAACAATTTGTTGATCTGGTGCTGGGCTGCTTACAGTACGCTCTGCTGGGCTGAACTGTCATACAAGTGATACATTCATTAAATAAAATGGTTGGCAATAGAAAAAGCCAGATTGTTTATTTCAATTGTTTATTTCAAACCAGACCTGACTTGAATTTCACATTAATAAATTGCTACAATCGTTGCATGCTCTAGATCAGGGGTCGGCAAACAGGTTGTAGCGAAATGCCGATGTAATGTAGCAATGCCACACAACACACCAGCCTAAGTAATTGTAAAGTCATTCAACGCGCCTGCCTAAGTCCATCTAAAGTCATTCAACGTACAAATCTGAGTCCTTATAATGTCACTCAGTGCGACAACTGAACTGCACCACATGTGAATATTAAAAGGACCATTGAAAAAAAAATGTTATCTTGGTCATGTATTAATATGTTTGCAATACATTAAATACATATGCTTTGTAGATTGTTGAAGTTTTATTATAAACAGAAACAAATACAAATACTATGTTTAACACAATTTTAGCTCTGAACACATTATTGTGAAATTACATTACAACCGAGAGAACTATAGGCGGGGGTTTGTGTCGGAGAGAGGGGAAGGATGATACAGAAATATAACTTCGTCAAGGTCATGTATTTGTGCTTCACAGTCCCTCAGTTTGCATCATTTCACACATTCTTACCTCTATTGTCTAACGACGTTCTATTTGAGTGGATGAGAAAACAGGAATATCTTTAAAAGAATGGTATGCCTCTATTACATGTAAAAGTAATTTTGTTTGTACAAATTAGATCATATGCTGTATTTCAATTCATTCAGTGTGCCATCGAAAATCTTTCCGCGTAGCACGCTTGGCACGCGAGCTGTAGGTTGCCGTCGCTTGCTCTAAATCATAGATAAGCTGGTGAATGTATGAAAAATTACTACATGTTAAGTTGGTGCATAAGTTGAGAATTACTAGTTATAGTGCGTTCACAAATGTTTGACCTCATGCACCTTCAAATTTTTTAAAAAGTATTTGTTGCATCGTTATGACATTTTTTCCCCTGACGTCTTATATTTACTATCACCCAAGGAATATATCTTTGATAGGTCCAAATGCAACTGAAATCAATAAAACCACTGAGATTACTTTGATTTTTTTGACGAAAATGTATTGAATTCACGCTAACAAAACCGTGTTTATAGTAATGTTCGTCAGTACTGGTAGCGGCCTCTAAACACCTGCGCACCACTCATAATTATACGTTGATGTTTCCTTGTGAAAATGTAATACATTTCATAATATGCACTTCATCTCTGACCCGTAAATTATATAGCGCATATAAACAAACATTGAGATCTGCCGTAAATGTACAGAACACAAATTTGTTTTGGATGTAGATAATGATTAAGGTTATGTGCTAAATCTCATAATTTTCCCTCAGTTGGATACTGAGTTATGGATTTTTATACCGAGGCAGACATTTGTGAACAAACTATGCAAGATAACAACCTTTGTGTTACTCAAGTACTGGACGAGTGTACACTGATACGTGAATTTCGTGTGAAGCATGCAGAGAATGAATAAATGAATGAATGAAGCGGAACGTTAATGAAGAAAAAGAATTCGACTAGCTACGTTCTCTTTCATCATGTGGAGGATTTGGTGGTGAAGGGTGGTAGGGGACTTAATGCATTGAGGGCTATGGCAGCAACCAGGGTAGATCAGAGGATGCTGTACAGGCTCTTTCAGCAGTTAATAATTTATGTCATTGCGTATGGTTTGGGGCTGCTGACAGTATCAAAAAACCAGCTTGAAAGGTTGGAGAGCATACAGAATGCTACTATGCGGTTAATACTAGGGTGCACAAAGGACAGACCAATTATATGCATGAGGCATATCCTGGCGCTACCAACAATGACGGATAGGCATAGGGTCCTTCAGGCCAAATAGTACCTGAGAGTTGCCGCAGACAGGGATCACTCGCTGCATGCAGCAATGGATATGGTAAAGGGTCATAGACTAAGACGAGGCAGGTCCTGGATGGCACAGGCAGAACTTTCTATAAGTCAGGTGTGTGATCTAGAGACCATCAATCGTGAAAGAGAGTGGGTTGAAGTTCTGGATGACATGACGGAATGGCACAATGTAATAATAACACTGGGTCGGGAGAGCAGAGAATGGGCAGCGGGCCGCACTGAGTTTGAAGTGCAACTGCTAATCCAGAGCAACACACATCAAGGTAACATAGTCATCTACACCGGTGGGTCAGTGGTGAGAAACAGGCTGGGGCTTTATTGTAAAGGCTACCGGACGAGTCTTGAAAAAGGAGAGCTTGGCATATGAGACTACGACCTCCAGCATGAGAATGGAGGTGGAGGCAGTAACTGCGGCATTCCGGTGGCTAGAGGAGACTACTGCAACACACGCTGTATTCATTACGGATTCAAAGAATATGCTTAGCAAGGTGGAGAAAGGAATGTTTCGTGTGGAATGGCTCTCGTCGCTTCAGAGGTCACAGATTGTAAGAATTGTATGGATATTTTGCCCTGGCCATGCAGGTGTACGGGGGAATGAACAGGCAGATAGGCTAGCAGGGAATGCAAGGCTAGCAGGGAATGCACCTCTTGGTGGTATCTTGCCTATGGACAAGGGGGAGGTGGTCGTCCGCTTGTGGGACCAGGTGGAGAAGGCGGAGGAACAGATTGAGAACCCATATGTGGAAATAATGAGATTGTGGGGGGTCGGCAGAGTTTCTGGATGAATCTGAAAACTGAGAGGGAACACCAGGAGAACTTTTAATCAGATAGCGGTGGGAACGATTAGTAGTATGAATCTTCGCTGGCTGTTGAACGAGGGGACTGAGTACGTATGGGAATGTCCTGAGTGCAGTGATGTCTGTTCTTAACTCAACTCAACTTCAACTCAACTCACCTCAACAAACATATTGATGTTGTCACATAACAACTAACCACTTGAGAGAGTGGCCAGATTGTAAATTCCAAGGGTACTGAGTGCATGGTAAGGTTATTGGTGTGACTGTAACCGAGTAAATATTGTGATAGCGATAAGTTAGAACATGGATGGTTACAATGATGGTTCATAATGCATTCGGAGATGTTGGAATTGGAGGCGCAAGATCATAGTGGAGCAAATACAATATAGTGATTGTTTTGTGTGAACAATGAACAGTGTCAATGCTGTTAAATTAGCAGACTACCAGAGAAAATGCATACATTCCGCCGATAACACTTACGTGAGCAACCAATGTCGGACTTAACTAGTCCATCTTTGCACTTGCAAGCATAGCTTCCATTAAGATTTTGGCAGTCTGAGTAATCTGGGCACGCAAGAGCATCTAGGCACTCATTAGCATCCAAAGAGCAGTCATGTGAAGTCCAAGCGCTCTTACAAACACATTTTCCATTCATGTTATCACAGTAGTCAGTGTTGTTCTGTACGCATGTACATGGCGTTGTGCAGTTGGGTCCCCAGGTAAAAGCCGGACATTCTGTCAAGTTAAAGTGCATAAATCATAGGGCACGGTAATGGGATTCATAATGTCATAAATACCAAATAACAACCCATAAAGGTGAGAAGGAATATCCCGTTGGTTGGTTTGGTTTCTAAAGGATCGCCTTAATTACACGTAGATACGTCCATAAGTGCTTCTGTCTCCTCCAATAGATCACACCAGGAGATTCTCAATAGTGCGAGCCCACCGTAGCAACGGACCAAAATGTGTGTATCAAAAGTACAGTCCTATAACTATGCATGCTTAGTAGTTGTTTTCTTTGAATGTGAATGTTGTCTAGATAGAATACTTGCCAATCTATTTGTTTTAAATTATTAATTAGTGAGTGATTTTTAACATTTAACACGCGTACTCCAAGCTTTACATTCTCGCCCAAGAGCCTGAGCATCAGCATAGCATCAGTGACTCACGAATGGGTGCACAGCTGTTTAATCTGACTCCCCAAGCCAGGCCAGGACCATTCAAGACTCAATGGATATAGGATTATTACTTTGCAGAATACATTTGGCAATTTGTAGGAGAAGATTGTTGCTGTTAAGATGTATGGATATTTGGACACGGAAGAGCTACTCTCAAGAGGGCTCGGGAGTTACGGCCAAGGAAAGATAACTGGTCAAACGCATCAACGTTTGCTTTTAATGTTGATGTTGGGTTCCAGGTTAGATAGGAAATTATGGTAGCAGAACAGTATTTTGAGGTCACGTATGACTTCTTAGTGCACACCCTCATGGAGATGGGTGTTAGTCCCTGGATAGTGAATTGGATAGCAGCTACTCTGCACTCTCGTAGAGTTGTTCTCCGCCTGGGTTCATGAACCTCGGAAACGTATATTATTAACCTGGAATTACTGTCATGGGCTATCGGGGTTATGGCTCTCCATAGGGGGTGGACTCCCTATGGTCAGATTAGTGTCCTAAACCTGCGACTGGCCTAGCAAGCAGGGGATCTTCATACTGCTCGTAGAAAAACTAAGAAGTATAAACGGACTGACCCAAATGGATATCGACCCGGCAATGTTAATGGACTACGAGATAGATCTGCGACTCAAAAAATAGGCACAATGAACGTCTGTGGTTTCAGTAGTAAAGAAGAAGAGCTTATAGAAACAATGGAAGAGAGGAAAATTGGACTGATGGGAATAGCGGACACCAGAACAAAGGGGAAAGGATGCAAGGAGCTCCACCACAGTTACACGTTTGTTTACTCTGGAGTAGAACAGCAAGAAATGGCAAGACACGGTGTGGGAATAGTCATCTAACCACGGCTAGCAAGGGGAATACTAGAAATAATATATATATATATATATATATATATATATATATATATATATATATATATATATATATATATATATATATATATATATGTGTGTATATATAAGAAAGAATCATAACGATGAGAATAAAAGAACAAACAATTACAACATTTGTGCACATATACGCACCATGTAATGCAAACAATAATGAGCAAGAATGCGAGGACTTCTACGAAGACATACACGACCTGCTAAAGAAAATAGATAAGCAGGACAACATCATAGTTATGGGAGACTTCAATGCAAGACTAGGACATAACAGAGTGGGCACAGAAAACATCTGGGAGCATTTGGAGATAAGCATAATGAAAGGAATGATAACGGAAGTAGACCGATAGAGCTTTGCAGCCAACACGACCTCTATATAACAAACACATTCTATAAACATAAAGATTCATAAGTATTCAGCTGGTATAAATGGAACAATCTAGATACTAAATATTAACAAGAAATAACAGAAAGGGAAATATATTAGATGCAAGGGCAGTGCCCAATTTCAGTATAAACACAGAAAATAAAGCAGTCGTTGCCACAATTAGAACCATCAGAAAAAGACAACAAAGAGCTGGAAAATACTGCGAATCAGTAAACTTAAAAAAACCTTAAAGACGAGGCAGTAAGGGAAAATTATGAGAAAGAACTGAAATCTTTGTAAATGTACCTATACAAAGAAAAACAGTGGAAGAAGAATGGGAGATGTTCAAATCAAGCATTTTAAATACTGCAAAAATAACATGTGGAACCACGTAAAACGCAAAACACGGATAAAGACAATAACAAGTTGGTGGAATGCAGAAGTAAAGAAAGCCGTAAAAGACAAAAAGGAAAAATATAAAAAGTGGTTGAAGAGCAAATAGGAGTGTGATTACATAGAATATAGAATAGCAAGAAGACATGTGAGTAGAATAGTAAAGAGGGAAAAACAAAAAGACTGGGAAGAGTATGGAAAAACCCTGAATAAAAACTACAATAAGGCAACTAGGAACTTCTACAAAAAAGATAAGTGCAATGCGAACCAGAGGAGAACCCTTTGACCCAACTGATATAATTAACATCGAATAGGGAGAACAAATAAGTGAACAAAAACAAATCCTAATAAGATGGAAGCAGTATTTCGAACAACTTCTTAACATCCCATTAGATGCCACATGAATTCAAGAGACCTCCACAGATGCCACCAAAGAATTTGAACCAGATATAATAAAAGAAGAAATTATAGAAGCCATCAGATTAGCCCCATTGAACAAATCACCGGGACAAGATAAAATACCAAATGAACTAATTAAAGCAGCAAGAGAAATAGGAACAGCTTGGCAACATAGACTTTTCAACCATGTTTGTGTAGAACAACAGGCACCACGAGACTGGGGAAACGCCATAATTATCCCAATTTGGAAACACAAAGCAAAAGAGACTGCACACAATACAGAGGCATTTCACTGTTGAGCCATACTGGGAAAATATTTTGCAAAATTCTTGAAAAAAGATTACGAACTACTTTAGAACCCCAGCTAAGCGAAACACAGTTTGGATTTAGGAAAAACAAAGGATGCATAGATGCCATCTTTGCTCTTAGAGAACTAATAGAAAAATCAATCGAATTTAATTAAATGCTCTACTTAGCCTTTGTCGATCAATAAAAGGCATTTGATAGAGTAGATAGAAACACGCGATGGTTAATCCTTAAAAGACATGGCACACGTATAACAAACGTATGTAGAAGCTTATACACCAATAGTGAATGTACAGTAAGAACAAATAGAGGATACTGAGAACCCTTCACCATAAGATCCGGAGTATGACAAGGTTGTTTCCTGTTCCCCCTCTTGTTCATAACCTATATAGATAGCGTATGTAAAGAAAGCAGTCAAAGAGAGATCGTAACAACACCGCATGAAGAACAGAACACAGAGGAAGAACCAACGGCGAATCACACAAGTGAAGAAATAAATATTTGCGGACGATCAAGCATTAATATCAAAATCAGAATCAAAATACAAGACCACATAAATAGTCCGTACGATGTGTGCATGGTACATAACAATAAAATCAGCACAATTATAACAGAGGTTATGATTATAATCAAGAAAGAAATCACTATAAACATTCATCTAGAAGAACACCCCCTGAATCAAATAAAGAGCTTTAAGTACCTAGGAAGTATAATATCATCAAATGGCACATCAGTAGACGAGATCGAAAATAGATGCAAAAAGGCAAACCAACTCAATGGACAAATGGCACCAATACTAAAGAACAAAAATGTATCAATAAATAGTAAGAAAGCACTTTACAACACAATCTTCCTACCAACTCTATGCTACCAATGCCAAACCTGGACAATGACAGAAAAAGAGATAAGAAGAATCATGACACACATTGGCACCTTGCCGTCTTGACAGACGATAGTTTGTGCTTTAAAAAGGAATAAAAACTTTTACCTATGGCGGTAGCGAATGTGACTGATGAGGCCAATTTGCGCTGTAAATGTCCGTTCACAGTCGTTGCATGTGAACATGTGGTCATTTCCACCATCATGCACTATCTAACGTCTCAAACGCTCGGTGTGTGACTTATCTGCAATAATTTTCTCCTTTGTCTTTATTCCATTTCTGATGTTTGCCCTCCACGCAACACGTTCAGGGGCGACTAGCTTCCATTGCGCATTATCAATGCCCATATCAATCATGTCCCGTTTACACACATCTTTGTATCGTAATAGAGGCCGACCCTGATATCTATTGTCATGTCATGTCATGTCATTTGCACCTTGCCGTATTGACAGACGATAGTTTGTTCTTCAAGAAAGGCATAATAACTTTTACCCATGGCGGTAGTGAATGTGACTGATAAGGCCAATTCGCGATGTAAATGTCCGTTCACAGTGGGTGCATGTGAACACGTGGTCATTTCCACCATCATGCACCATCTTACGTCTCACACGCTCGGTGTATGACTTATCTGCAATAATTTTCTCCTTTGTATTTTATTTATTCCATTTCTGCTGTTTGCCCTCCATGCAACACGTTCAGCGGCGACTTGCTCCCAATGTGCATTATCAATGCCTGTATCATTCATGTCCCGCTTACACACATCTTTGTATCGTAGTAGAGGCCGACCCTGAGATCTCTTACCCATCTGTAATTCACCAAAAAAGACGTCCTTGGTATTCTACCATCATCCATCCTCCTAACATGTCCTATCCATCTAAGTCTACGAAGACTGAGCATGGAATAAACTGTCACACAACCTGATCTTTCCAATACTTCAGTATTTGTGATTTTTTCTTGCCACTTAATGCCTAGAATTCTTCGCAGACACCGCATATGAAAGCTGTTTAAACGTTTCTCTTGGTGTGAGTAAGTTGTCCAGGTTTCACTGCCATAAAGAAGAGCACTAAGGACACAGGCTTGGTATTCAAGGACTTTTGTTTTGGCAGTAAGCTTACTGTTCTCCCAGACTCTTTTTCTTAACCTGTTCATTGTCGTTGCTGCCTTACCAATCCGGATGTTGATTTCCTGATCTAGGGATAATTTGCTATTTACCACTGATCCTAGATATGTAAAATGGTCTACCATCTCTAGTTCGGCGTCGTCAATAAAGATTGATGGTACCCCATGTGAACCTTGTGACATAATCTTTGTCTTCTTTTTGCTAATTGTTAAACCAAATTCAGAACAAGCATTGGAGAATGCATATAGTAGACATTATAATTCTTCATCAGAGTGGGTGTAACTGCAGCATCGTCTGCAAAAAGCAACTCTCTGATCAGTACCCTGCTAATTTCGGTCCTGGCCTTCAATCTCTGAGCATTGTAGAGGCCGCCATCTGAGCGTGAGTGAATGTATATACCACCATCCTGATCACGAAAGGCATATTCTAGTAGAAGTGAAAAGTATATTCCAAAGAGGGTGACAGCTAGTACACAACCTTGCTTAACTCCACTGTTGATTTCAAACTCTGAAGAGTTTGAATCATGACAACAGAAATGAGATTCCTGAGAAGGACACTCAATGTATCAAGAAGAGATGCGATCAGAAATGAAAAAAAATCAGAACTAAAGTTGGTGTTATAGCAGCTCTAGATTTTATCAGAAAAACGCAGGCCACTAGTCGCTCAAAAAGTCGCTTAAAGAGGACTGAGGAAAGAGAGTGCGCCATATGGGATAAAAACCCGTTGCAGTAAAGTCGACTTTTAAGCGACTTTAATATTCAGAGGTTTACAATGGAGTTTCACTAATAATACTCTATCTGAGATGGTCCAATATCCTTTAACTGTCCTAGCAATCCACTGATCCAGAATTATGCCAACTCCCTTGTGTAGTCCTTTTCTTCTAAGTAAATAATTGTATAATTATCTTAATATAACCCCCCCCCCCCCCAATCCCTTCCCTAACCTGGCCATCGCATTTCGTTAATACCTAATATATTTATCTTTATTTTTTTTCCATTTCTTTCTGGTATTATCTAGTTTTCCATTCTGGCCAAGTATTCAGACATTCCATGTGCCAACATTTAGGGTATTTATAACCTTTAATTTGCATACTGTTGCTTGATGACGATCAGGTATCACCTATAGCACATGATGCTTCCTGTCGGGCAAAGCGACTCCACTGGAATCCCAAATAACGTCGTTATCTTCATCGATTTTGTTTACAGGCATGATTTTCTCGGGGAAAATGCAGTGGTAGTTTCCCCTTGTCTTCCGCTAGTTTGTGTATGGTTGACCCCACTAACCTTTGTCTAAGGACCCTGCAAGGCAGCGGGGAGGGGGGGGGGGAGGTTATATGGCACCTCTTACCTGCCGATGGCCACGTCATAGAGTATTGAGGTATTTTATAGAGATAACTGCCTCTGCTCTCAGTGACCCCCGCCTGCGCTGGTCCACGGCTGCTTATTGAACATATTCACAGCTAACCACTGGACAAAATATCTAGAGGCTACTACACCTTTCGCCATCCGGCTTACTCGTCTAATAGTAGGATAGGCTCCCACCCCAGTCTTATTCCTTCTTAGATTAATAGTTTTCAAGGTGGAGAGATTTACTTCACTGCACTGGGCTGTACCCCGTCTGGCGTAGTCACTCTCCATAGAACGACAAGCAGCCTGTCAAGAGACATTTCAAGCCAGAACACATTTTGGGATTTCCCTCAACACTAAATGTTGTGTCACTTACTCGCACTTGCCTATTTGGTGTGTGAGACAATATGCGTTGAGAATGTGTGTGAGTTAGGCAGCCAGATGAGAGAGAGAGAGAGAGAGAGAGAGAGAGAGAGAGAGAGAGAGAGAGAGAGAGAGAGAGAGAGAGAGAAAGAGACCGAGAGAGAGACAGAGAGAGAGAGCGTGGAAGAGTGAGACAGACAGACACTCAGACGTACAGAGAGAGACATAGAGAGAGGGAGAGGGAGAGAGACAAATGGAAAGAGAAAGGCGGGGGAGATATTGACAGACATTGAACGGGAGTTTATGTATGCGTAATGCATAAATAATGTAATATATATATATACACAGACACTTACGAACCTAACACAGAAAGTTATACACCTTACCATGCGACCAGTAGACTGCCACAAATGCGCCATAATAATACCATGATTTCCGGACAATATGCATTTTATTGCCTGAAGACCTTAGGATCAAGTCTGCAGGATAGATATTTCTGGTATCATAGGAACCAATTACATCAGCATGAGTGTTATCACCATCAAAGATATCAACATGACAGCTACTCATGCCACTATTGTTCTGGTTGGGAAACCTATGTGGAAGTAATAGAAATATACAAATAGCAATATTGTTCACATATTCCACAGATTCACACATTTGATAGATTTCACTAAGCAATAATCTGTCATTAGTACACCAGCTCACCACTGTAGCCATCTGCTAATTAATTAAAAAATTTTTTTCAGATGTGATATAATAATTACTATGCAAGCAAAATCCAACTTAAGTCTTACCATGTTCCACTGTCCGTATAATTAAACTATGTTGTTTATCTATTCCAGTGCCAGGCGCCACCTGCTCACCATTGGAACATAGGCCCTCAACCACCCTATGTCCTACCTCTTATTGTCTCCTGTAGCTCCCTCCGTGTCCTCTCAGAATTATTCATCTCTCTCTCTCTCTCTCTCTCTCTCTCTCTCTCTCTCTCTCTCTCTCTCTCTCTCTCTCTCTCTCTCTCTCTCTCTCTCTCTCTCTCGGTAATTCTCGTCTCCGTGTGTTTTCAGGTCTCCCGCTAATTTCGTTTGTGTTCTGAATTCCAGACAAGAGACTAGTTATGTTGATCTCAGGTTTTCTCAGTGTGTCCTACCCGCCGCCGGCGTCTTTCCCTCACCTCTTGGTTCAACGAGACTTTAGTTCTCTCCATGGGTTCTACATTGGTGATTCTGTGTTACCATTTTATTTCCACTATTCTGCGCAGGCATCAAATAGTGGTTGTTTGTAGTGTATTTGTAATTCTTTTACCTGTTCTCCATTGTTCTGACCCACACAGCACTGCCGATTTAACACTAAAGTTAACAATTCCAAGTTTGGTGCATAATTTAACTTCCTTTAACTTCCTGTTACAGCTGCAGGCGATTTGGCAGCAGACCGCCTTGCGTTTTTTTTCTTTTTTGATTTTTAATGAATGGTATGGGTCCTGGTCGTTCAGAAAACAATGGCAAACTACTGAAAGTAAACTTGCCAAGAGACGACAAACAGCCAAAAAATGCTGGAGTTGACTGCGACGTCCTGTAAAGGATATGCAACTAACTTTTTTGGTTTTATTTAACTTCTTTTGACTTCCATAAATTTCCTAGTGCTATGAAAGCTCCTCTTTTGTCTTCTGTATTTTTATTTTAATGTCCACTCTTTTCTCCCATTTGCGAGCACATTGCTTCCTAATAGGTGCATGATTCCGCTTCTTGAAGTGAGGTTTCATCGAGGAAGTTCAGGTTGTTATTTCCTTGGTTTAATCTCATTATCTTTGCCTTTCCTCTAGGAATGTTTAGACCTATCTGTTGTGACATGTCTTCTGTCATGATTAGTTTATCCTGAATTTGATTACGTGTATGTGACAGGAGTGCAGTATCGTCGACGAAGTCAAAATCATTAAATTGGTTTGTTAGAGCCCATTGAATTGCATTCTCTATGCCTGTTTATTGTTTTCTCCATAACCCATTCTATTGTTATTGAAAATAATAATGCTGAGAAAAGGCATCAATGTCGTACTCAGAAAATACTGATGTCATTGGATTTCATTCATAGTAACGTTTCATTCATAGTAACGAAACGTTATATTAAGCTTTCTGTGAGTGTTAAGAAATAAGAACTGAATTATTAAATGCATTATTCCCTCTAAGGGAAGTATTTAATGTACAATTTCAGTCAAGTAAACGTGCATGTCAAAATTCAAGTCATTATTATATTGACTGGATTGTCCTTGCCGTTAATTTATTGTTTGTTGTTAATTACTTCCACAAGGAAGTGGCATTGGGACACTAATCAGTTCTGCATTTTTTTAACATCGATACCCTTATGTTGATTTTCAAAACAATATATTCCACTAGTGAATTTAAACAAAGAGGCCACAATCCCTCCTCTACACCTAATACAATACGGCTAAAGCTTGAATAGAGAAACATCTTTTCTTTCCCTGTATTCTGTATTCTTATATTGTAACAATAAACGATTGCTGAAATACAGCGAGGCATTAGCGATTAGGCAGTTCCAGCTAGTTTTGTGCAAACAGACAGATTTCGTGTTAAATTTGAAATTACCGCGGGGATAACAGATGTTGCACATTAGAACAATTTCCGTGACTATGTGTTTTAATTGTTTCAGCGTAAGTATTATTGATTTATTAACATTAGATGATATATAACTCTACAATATTAACCTGCAAGATACAGCGAAATATGTCAGGTAAAAAAATATAGTGCAACATATTGTTTGCGCCTTCTATGTTTAAATACAAACACCATTAACATGTAATAATTATATGAAAGCATATACTTACTGTAAGGAGATAACATTTGATTCCTTCACTAATATTGTCCAATTACAGGAAATTGATTGATCCCAATAGTTATTTGGGGTATAATAATAGGTATAACTATCTGACACAATGGTACCACTATCATTTGTCAAAGTTCTCCCACATTCTGTTGATCAAATACATTACATACTATTACAACATACATGTCAATGTAGAGTTAACGTTCGCGTCTAAAGACATCAGTCCCGACAAAACCAACATAACGCATACGCATACACTTAAATGATCGCTGCCAGAATGTCAACACAACAGTCTGCCACAAGATTATACACATTGTAATTCATTCTTACAGTTAACAAGTATTTTTTGACTCCTTATCATCATCATCTAGTGGATTATACAGCGGAGAACTCTTCCCACATAAGTCTTTTGACATGTTTCTCTGTCATAGGCCAGATGCTCTGCCTCTTCTTCTGCGTATTTTCGGTATACCAGCCTTCATATTTATCTTTTTGGAACATTGACTTCTGTTTAAATACTCACAGTTTTCCTATTACTCATCTTTTTCGTTCTTTATTGTCAGTATCCCTCGCTATTAGGTGAACCCATTCCACCTTCTGAGGTATTTGTAACGTACAGCCCCATGTCAAGGAAGAGAAGTGTCGTATTATTTATATGTGTCGTTCCTGGGGTGAAGGGAATCAACACCAACATTCTTTTAACCCCATATCATTATCTTGAGGATCTTCTTGATTTCTGTCCACAACACCCCGTCAGTCCCTGGATCACACTCTCTCTCTCTCTCTCTCTCTCTCTCTCTCTCTCTCTCTCTCTCTCTCTCTCTCTCTCTCTCTCTCTCTCTCTCTCTCTTACTACTGAACCAAGCCCCCTCTCATTCTTTTCCAAAAACACACTACACAACACTGGCTCTAACAAAACAACAAATTAATTTAATAGAGAAAAGTGTCATGTATGTGCAAAGTGTATGTGTAGAATGTCTGTCGTATAATCTAGTGTGTATGTTGAATCAGGCCGAATAGCTCAGGAGCAAAGTCTGTTTCTCACTGTACTGGCCACACAACAGCACCATATATGATGGACAGAAGACCTCACCCAAATGATGTGTCTCTCAGGCCAAGTGTCGACTTCCTCCGATAACTCTTGGACAATCCGGATGCTTGGTCATCAATAGTGGAAACAGTCCAATATTGATCATCAATCTAACACACACAGTGTAACTACTCTGTTCATAAAAGTTCTGTGATCAGAGAATCCTAAAAATAATGTTACTGTCACTTTGAAAACTAAATGTTAGTATTTCACTTTTTGTAGGAATTCCCCAATTGTAACACACACTGGTAATTGGTAATGATAGGAATTCCCCAATGTTAACACACAATGTTAATGTTCCAGGTATCTATGTATCTAATAGTGTTCCTGGTACTGGTTTTGTTGTCAGTGTCTTGATTTTACTGTGATGTAAACATCACTCAGGAAACACACTTATATAATCATCGTTTCCAGCTCAGCAGAGGCCAGGTTCCTGCAGACCCTCTGGGTTATGGGCCCTGTGCAAAAGCCTCTCGGTAAACTCTGCCTTCAATACTCGAGCCATGACTTTCTTCTAGTTGGTGGTAAAATCTAGTGGAACCTGTTGAAGAGAGAACACACCTGGTGAGAGCAACCCGATTCCAACCTTTATTAGGTGAGTGTAGGCCACCGGCCGCACTCAGAAATATAACAGAGAACCAAACTCTGTCATAAGGCCGAGGAGCTCATCACATCGGTCTGAGTCATGGTAAGACAAGGAAAGACTAAAGGAAAAGGGCAGAAACCCAGCAGATGCCCTACTGGAAGATCCTACCATTTGACATTTCCTTCATCCCCCCCCCAACCATCCTCAATCTCCCTAAATATCATCCCACTACATTGCCCTTTACTCACTGAGTTGATTGATATCTCACACCAGCTAGTTTAAGCTACGCGACAGGCTACTGTTGCCGACGCTCTTATAATACGTTATATCAACGCACATTACTACACTCGATTCCTAAGAATAATCTAAGTTAGATCTATTTACTTAAATACCATATATTTATTCCTGCTTGGAATTGAGACTATTGAATAACACAATGGTTAAATGTCCGCCGATGCAAATCAACATGAGACACTATAGTCTCTCTCCGTAATCAAGCTAGGAATCACGCACACGTCCTGGTGGTTTCACAACATTTGGTCAACTCCCCGAAAGTTGTTTATCCAGATTGTGTTAATACTGTGTGTGAATGACGTCACAAGTCTGTCTAGACAGTATGCGTCGAGAATCTATTTTTCTCTCTCCTTTTCCGACTTAATGTAAACAACTGGCTGTCTGTACCTTTCATCCGGTAAAGTGTCTCCTGACTGTGATCTAGAGAATAATTTCCCCACAACAAAAGATCTTGCCGACTTTTACCCAGACAGTTTGTCTATGACATCAAAAGGATGGCCGCTGTCTGCAGACTCATGGCGCGACAGTCCTTCCTCGATCAACAACACATCAAAGAATGACGGCTGCTTGCAGACGCATGGCGCGACATATTTTCATCCATCGACAACTTCAAGATTTTACGTGACAAGAAGTCAACATTTTAGTCCAACTGACCAGTGTACGGGTTGAACCCGCTAACTTGGCATCAGCACACGTGAAGCACAAGAGCGAACGTTCTTATCCATTCGGCCATTGTGATCGCCATTTATTTGTTTTAATAACCAGTCTTCGACAAAACTGAAATTTTGCTGGATATATATGTTGTTCACCCTTCCGTGCAATAAATTAACTCTTGTGTAACACTTACACTCACAGGCGCATATGTGTTTTTCAGAAGATTTGTGAAATATCCAAGTTTCACAACTATATATTATCACAGTAAATGACGTTATTTGGGGGAGGTGCAGAAATTCAGGTATCTAGGCACATGGATAACATCAGATGGAAGATGCATCACTGAGATACAGAGCAGAATAGGACAGGCAAAAATTGCATTCTGTCGAATGAAGAACCCTTCTTGCAATAAGTCCTTGTCCTTGAAAGTTGGACAATGAGTTCTTGTTTGTTACATAGAGCCAATTTTAACACACGACTGGAATCCTAGACAATTAATAAACAGGCGGGAAAAAAAACCTGGAAGCATTGGAGATGAAGTTTTATTGAAAAAACTTGTTTCAAGAAAGACAATTTCACAGGAAGACACGACCCCGTGCATTATATAATCGTGTATTTATTGTTTTATTATAAACTTCTAGAGAAGATTAACCAACTTTACCTTGACAGGACAATTTGTCATCTACATGTTCATAGTTCTGAAAACAATCACATTCAAAGGAGCCCCATGTATTATAACACCGAGAATGTGTAGTATTGCAGGGTTGTTTCTCCAGGCTGCACTCATTGACATCTTCAGTACAGTTGGTTGAAGTCCAGTTGAGGTAGCAGTGACACAGACCTTCCACCTTATCACATGACTCTGTTCGTGACCGGTCACAGGTGCAGGTGGAAGCACAGTTCTCACCAAACTTCCAGTCCTCACAATCTATGTGTGAAAAGATCAACACTTCAAAACACACCTGCTTGTGAGGGTATGTCTAGTGTGGGTAGGTCATGTGTATGTGTGTGTGTGTGTTAAGTGTGGGGGGTATGTCAAATGTGGGTATGTTATTTGTGGGGTGGGGGTATGTCAAATGGGGGTATGTTAAGTGGGGGAGGGTTTGTCCAATTTGGGTATGTTAATTGTGGGGTGGGGGTATGTCAAATGGGGGTATGTTAAGTGGGGGAGGGTATGTCAAATGTGGGTATGTCAAATATAGGTATGTTACGTGTGGGGGTTTGTCAAATGTGGGTATGTCAAATGTGGATATATTAAGTGTGGGGGTATGTCAGGTGTGGGTATGTCAGGTGTGGGTATGTCAAGTGTGGGTATGTTAAGTTTGTGTATGTCAAATGTGGGTATGTTAAGTGTGAGGGGTATGTCGAATGTGGTATGTCAAGTGTGGGTATGTTAAATATAGGTATGTTACGTGTGGGTATGTTAAATGTCGGTATGATACGTGTGGGTATGTTAAATGTAGGTATGTTACGTGTGGGTATGTTAAGTGTGGCTATGTTAAGTGTGGGTATGTTACGTGTGAGTATGTCAAGTGTGGGTTTGTTAAACTTTAGCACCTTCACTTATTTATTGTCCTGAGTGTATGAAGGAATAGGTAGCTATCCTTTCTCTCTTGTAGTAAATGACGAGAGCTAGCACCAAACACTTGTCCAACCTCGTTCATGCTATTGTCAGCAAAACGTCCTAACCATTAACACAACGACCCTGCTTAAAACCCTCTCAGCCGTCTGTTATTGTAAAGATGGTTTCACATATGCTATTATTTATTGCCCACTTGTGTTAACCGTCCGCATATATTTGTCTATGTGTTTCTCTTCTTCTCTTGGCTAGTATCTGCCCATAGCAAGCTTGTGTTTATACTCCAGACCAATTGCATTTGTCATTTCTTAATGGTTTTTAAGAGGGATCTTCTTTCATATACATCGTCTGCACCGTGATGTCATGTGCTTTACTTTCTTGATATCCATAATAACAATATTGACAATGTCATGATTATTGTAATCTATCATGCTTTTGGAGTTTTGATTTGAAGCCCCTCGTATCTCATGCATTTTCTGTTCATTTAATACCCATTTTCAAGGCAATGAAAACAGTCTTATTTCTACTTTATATATCAGCGTCAGGTTTGTTCTCTTGCAGTCGATAACACGACAATCATCATACATACGATCATTTTTTTCAGTGGATTAAGTCTCAACTAACTTTCACCTTTGCTTGACAATAAAGGTGTGGCAATGAGGTTCGCAATCCGGCGTACCGCGATCGATACAGCGATTTGGAAGCAGACCACCTTGCACTGGTTTTCAATAAATGGTATGAGTGCCGGTCGTTCAGAAATCAATGGTTAACTATTGAACATAAACATTGCAATAAATCTCACGCAGCCAAAACATACAGGGGTTGACTGCGACGTCCTGTATAAGCTATGCAAGTAACTTTTAACAATGATACACTTAAGTAGTGTATTGTTTAGATATGTATATTATAGATACACTAGCTGACGACCCGGCCCGGCGTCGCCAGGCATCTGGCGGGGAGCGTCTCATTGAATTCATATAAGTCTTCTTCTTCTTCAGTGTTCCGAACCATTGAGGTTCTTTGCTGCAGATACATCTCGTCTCCATTCATCTCTCTGGTTGACCTTCTCTTGCCAGTCGTTGATTCCAAGTGCTTGTAGGTCTATATATATATATATATATATATATATATATATATATATATATATATATATATATATATATATATATATATATATGATCTCTCCGCCGTCTTCTTGGTCTACCTCGGGTATACGGTCATTTATTTCCTGAGTGTAAGCGAGTTTTGTTTCCCTATTATCTTCCATTCTTTCTATATGCCCCAGCCATTGTAGTCTATTAGCCTTCATGATACCAGTGATTAGCAGGGACTTGAACAGATCATAAATGTCTTTGTTACTTCTTCTTTTCCACTCTCCACTTTGTGTATCCCTAATGGGTCCAAAGATGCGTCTTAAAACTTTGTTCTCAAAGGTTTGTAACAAGGCTTCGTCTCCTTTCGTTGTACTCCAGGTTTCAGAGCCACACAGCACAACTTGTCTGATCAGTGTTTTGTATATTGTGATCTTGGTGTTACGAGATAGCGCCTTTGATGTTAATAGATGTTGCAGTGGAATTCATATAAGTAGTCATTATAAATTCAAATACATTTCTCTAAGCGCACAGAGTACGCGTTCGGCCCCTGCTCCCGTTCCCTTTCCCGTTGCTCATCTGTTTCTGATGCCCCCGTTCCCGTTCCCGTTGCTCGTCTGTTTCTGAAGCCTTTTTCTTTCGTGTAAAAAATTAAAAATTCGACTTTAAACTAACTAACTATTTCAGTTGGATCCGTGAGAGTGAGAACATCATCTGTACAGAATTTCATCTCACTCGGAAGGACCGTTCGGGAACATATAAAGGACACACAAACATACAAACAAACATTCTCTTTTATGTATAAAGATGTATACATCTGCCTTTTCCTTAGAGTTAGCAACTTTGAAATAAATATTTATATTGAAATCAGATGTACGTTAATAACTAATCTGTGAAACAAAACAACACACCTAGGCATGTCAAGTTATCCCGAGGATCTAGCTTCATTCCTTTGGGGCAGTAGCATGTTTCTGCTGAATGTTGAACACCGCAGGCGTGAGAGCAATTCTTGGTTGTACACACATGCGGATCTGCAAATGATATTTAATAAAAGAAGTTAATCGTTATTTAGTCGTTAGTCAGGTTTGCAACTTCGCAGCAAGTGGTCACCCCATAATGCTCCGTTCCTGTTCCAGTGAAAAGCACAACATGCTCCCTACACGTGAAAAGTGGAACAAACAGCAGTCTCGTAAAAAAACAGCACGCACAGACATAGATGCATAAGGCCGCTGCCAAAATGCCAACACAACAATCCAACACGAAAAGTACACTTCATCGTCGATGGAAGCGGCAGTCACTAGAAAACTAACAGTTCCACACACATTACTGCTTAAGGCAAAACCAGCTTGTTCAGCAAGCGGGCATTAGCCATTTTTCTGAATATTCAGTTCCCAATAAAAACAACCGCGGACAGATGTAAAAGCATTCCACGCAAAATCTTCACTTTACAGTGTCGCTCCATGCGTTTAACTCAGTAGCTGGGCGAAGGAAACATATATTGCTGTCCAATCTGAGGAAAATGTGCAACCAAACTCTAGCCAGAAGCAACAACTCTCCAGTGGCTTTTACAGCTCAGCAGTCTATCAGCTATATTGGACCGGAACCATTATAGAAGTTTCTCACTTGTAACTTATAAACAGTAATACATATTAAAGGCTTAAGACTCAAACCCAGCAAACATACAACCATAACATTTGTGATAACATGCATCATCCCTATGGCAACATTTGTTTGCAAATCGTGAACAACTTCATAATCACCAAAGAAGTAAATCGGGGCTGTTTAACTTGGATGTAAAATACATATTTGTTAGTGAAAATGGATTTAAAATTAAAGAACAAGAATTCTATAAGATTTGAACAATCAAGAAAACTAGCCCATAAGTAAATTTATGTCTAAGAAACTGAAATTCATGGGTCGTATTTAATGGCACAGTGTTTTCTGGAGAACACTGATGAGAGGCGCAGATGCTAGACAAAGAGGCATGGATCGACCAGCTAGAAAGTAAACATATGTCTGTTCTTCACTTATGTTGCATATTTGATGACAGGTTTCGATTCTTTAATAAATTTTCTGGGTTTAGCCTTTAGTATTGTTATTAACTGATTCAATGCCAAACACAAAGGAGGTTTCACCCCAGCATGGTGCACAATCACATGAACAGGTATGATAATGCAAATCTACATGCACTGAGCATTGAAATTGCGGAAGATACTACTAAACGAAACAAGTAACACGTTGGTCCTAGTATGCCGATTTGTCGTTCTTCTGTCCAAATGGAATGTCACATGTGGGGATATATAACATTTTGGCACTGAATCCATTACAAATTTGTGGTGATTACGCAGTAAAAACCATTATGGAGGGAAGAGTAGAGGACAGGCGAACATGAGGTAGGCAGTAATACAAGTGTGTAAGTCATATCAAGCGATGAAAGAAAAGCGGTCTGTCAGAGTGTACAGCCATGGAGAAAGACAGAGAGTTTTGTAGATCTAAAGCAGCCGACATTCATCTTGGAACGGCACCTGATTTGTGGTGATTATAACATCACACATTGTGAACTCTTTAATTTAGATGGAACAACAGATTCACTACCAATTTAATGAACTTTTATTAGCAGACTGAAAAATCATATTAATAGAGTTCAACATGCAGCAGATACAATATGAGTATACATACAGCCAAAACTGAAGTAATGCAAGTTAGCAGATCGCCTGGTCCACTTAGTATACAGATAAATTGCATATCCCTGAAACAAGTTAAAGAATTCAAACATCTTGGAAGTTTGATCACAGAAAAAGGCATAATAGACAGAGAGATCGAAATGAGATGTCAAAAAGCAATCGATCATTGAATCACACCGATCTTTGAATTGTGCCGTCTGCTCTACGTCTCATTAGGATATCTAGAAACGGCATTCTCGCGGAATGCCTAAAGATGGGAATATTCCCTCACCGGTATTTCAGATCTCTCAGGGCGGACAGAATATGTCCAACAAGAAAAAACCTGAGAAGACTGACAAAAACCAGATAGAAGAAACCCAGTCTAAACTCGCCAACCTCAAGCACACACACAGTTCTGCCTAATACGTCACCAAAGAATTGAGCTTGTATGGCTACTTGAAGTTCACCAAATTCTGTACAGAAACAGTGTACAAGGTGAAAATCGCAGAGAATTCTCGCCTCAACAAATTACTGAGCACTGAAAAGATAACAACGTCACTATTAGACAACCCAGAGAAGTATGTGAGGAACTTAGCGTCGTACGTACTCAACAACATTGAAACGGAGGCCCTTGCATACGGATTAAAATTTTGCATAACGCCCAAACACATCAACCGTGTTGAGTCGCAAGCACAATTTGAAATGTTGTTTGATCAAGTCTCCAAATTATCACCTACTTCTGCTGAGTCAGTCGGGTGGCTGAAGGCCAAACTGGTAGATTTAGAACACCAGTATCGCAAAACCCCCTCTAAACAGTCCTGTCCGCTGACCAACGAACACCTTACTGCCTTAAAAGCGTTAAAGGCCAACAAAACCCTCATAATGTTGAAACCTGACAAAGGGAGTGGTGTAGTACTGATGGACATATCAGACTACAAGAGAAAAATGGATGAAATATTATCAGATGCATCTAAATTCAGAGTAGAGCAAACAGTCAACAAGCCGGAGGATGCAAAAATGAGGAAAGAATTCCAGCCACTTGTGAATGCAGGACTCATCAGTGAGGTCACTGCAAAAACGCTCATACCGCGTGGCTCCCATACACCTCAGATGTACGGTCTACCCAAGCTTCACAAGCCCGGCATCTCACTAAGACCGATCCTTTCCATGGTTAACTCGGCACAACACCGAATGGCGAGATGGCTAGCTGAAATTTTAAAGCCAGTACGACAGTCCTTCGATCCAAAAACACTCAGGGATACATTCGAACTGGTGGAATTATTGGATACTATGGACTTAAACAACAAACACATGGCATGCATAGATATTGCCTCTTTATTCACCAACGTTACATTAGATGAGACCGTGAATATAATAAGCGAACCAATTAGAGACAAACAACTAAAACTAGGCATACCATCAGCTATTCTAGAGAGGCTATTAAAATTATGTACTGCCAACATACAATTCAACTTTCTAAACAAGTCATATCGCCAAATTGAAGGAGCTGCCATGGGGAGCCCACTTGGGCCTATTCTAGCGGACATCTTCATGGCACACTTAGAAGAAAAGAGATCCTCAGAAATCAATAACTTGGCCTTTTACCGTCGTTACGTGGACGATATACTAATTATCACCACAGACGAGCTACAAGCAACGTCGTTCTATGCCACAATGAACGAGACACATATAAACAGCTCTTTATCTATGGAACACGAACACAGCGAAGCGTTGCAGTTTCTAGATATCCTAATGAGACATAGAGCAGACGGCACATTTCAAAGATCGGTGTACCGCAAAGAAACATGGACTGGCCAATATTTAAATTTTCAGAGCTTCGCACCTGTCCAGTACAAACGGGGCTTAGTACGGACCCTGTTTGACCGTGCTAGGAAGATATGCACCCAGGACACACTGACAGAGGAATTTGAAACTCTGAAGAATGCCTTAAACATGAATGGGTACTCCACAGGATTTATAAAACGCCACTGCCAACAGGCCAAACCGAAATCAGAAGTAACTAGAGTCCCTAAACTCAAGGTATTCATCCAGCTAACCTTCCGAGGAGATGACGTAATGCAACGTCTGCGGGACCGGCTCACCACAGCAGTCGAGCGAACATTCTATGCTGCAGCTCTAGTCATCAGGTACAAAACCGTACCGATTCCCGTCCCGGCAGTAAAAGAACCTGTAGCTTTGTACGCCAAATCAAATTGTATTTACCAATTTACATGCAGAAGCGAGGCCATCTACATAGGCATGACTGAGCGACAGTTACATTGCAGCGTTTCGGAACATATTCCGAATTGGGTGGACAAGATACTACACACAGAAAATGGTAGCCTAGGCAGGCCGACACACCGGAACAGTCCGGCTTCATCGGTCGGGAGACATGTGCTCGAGAGCGGTCACGTGGTTGAAAGAGACAGTGCCTTCCGGGTGTTGTTCAACACACAAAGTAGTCGATTGTTAAAGTTTGCTGAAGCTATAATAATCAACCTTCGTAAGCCGTCCTTGTGAAAGCAGAAAGACATGTTAGTCAGTTTAAAATTACTGTGGTAGACAATCGACATTACTGTGCGAACATGTGTATATTTCAGTTTGAAGGATTTATCTAATTAATTCACGTAAGTTGTGGGAGTTCTGTAGTATGTACCTGACGAGATGCAGCGAAATGTGCCAGGCAATAAATCTTGCAATCTATTGTTTGTGTCTTCGTTACTCAAGCTCTTCAAAGACTAAAACAACTGAGTAAATTGTGGAGAGGGACATATAAAACTACAAAAATTAGAGATTTGAGAGCATGCATCTTTCCCAATTTAACATACTCTTGTGAGACCTGGACACTTACTAAACAAGCTCAACAGCACATAAATGCCTTTGAATATAAACGAGTTCTAAGAATATCTTAGATAAAGAAAAGAGCAAATGCATCCATACTTCAAGAGCTGAATATTGAAGAAGTTTGGCTATTAAAGACGATACAACAAAGAACATTGAAATATTTTGGTCACTTAAAACGTCACGAAAGTTTGGAGAGAACAATAATGAACGGGTATATGTATGGGAAGAAAGGAAAAGGGAGGCCAAAGAGAAGATGGGTGAAGGATGTGGCGGATGATCTCCAGATGGGTGAATCCGATGCGGGACATCTTGCTTATGATCGAGAGGTTTTCCGGAAGGTTGTTATGTGAGCGAGGTTCTGCAAAGGACATGCTACTGAATGAATGAATGAATGAATGAATGAATGAATAATTGCATGAATGAATGAATGAACAGTCTCACCATCCTTATGCTACCAATGTCAAACTTGCACAATGCCAAAATTACACTTAGAAAAATCAGTAGTTGTGAGATGAGATGCTTGAGGAGAGCTGTCAACTATCCGAGACCGAATAAGAAATGGTGTTATCAGACAGACAGTGGGAGCAACACCTTGTGTCACATTTATTGAAAGACAGAAGATCAAATCGTTTGGCCATTTCGTTAGAATGCAACAAGACCATCAACTACCTGCACTGGTCCTACATAAATAACAAATCTGATGCGAGAACAAGAGGCCGCCCGAGAATATGGATTGATTTTCAAAGACATTGTACAATAACAAGGAATGACACTATCCAGTTCCCTCATCGGACGTGCTAAATATTCTTCCCCGCGACACTTGACGGCAAAAGTGTAAGTTGATGATGATGATGATGATGATGATGATGATGATGATGATGAAAATATTACATTCCTGCACTGTTTGCACTTTTCTTACCTACACACTGTCCTGTAGCGTTGAAATGCATCCCATACAAACAGTCACACCGAAAACTCCCTGGGATGTTTACACACACAGTGTACAGCTCAGGACATCGGTACGTCTGTGAGCATTCATTAATGTCCTGTGAACAGTCAGCAGATGTCCAGCCAGACTTGCACGCACAACTGGCATTAATGCTGTTACAGTACAAGGTGTTTTCCAATTTACAGGTGCAGTTTCTGTCACACTCGTCTCTGCCGTAGTGAAACGGCTGGCAATCTATGACACATCAGAATACATATTTACATCACAATGCATATTTACTAATCAAGCAGTTCTCATCAATTACTTAGGTTATCGTTCAGACGGAATACTCGGTACTACTGATTTGGACTTCAGAGTTAGCTCAGCCTAAAATGTGTACAAGGAACAGTTTTTTGGAGGTATAGACGACTAACCTGACATTGACCAAATCAATCATAGAGTGTTAGTTAGTTAGTTAGGCAGTCAGTCAGTCAGTTAGTCAGTTAGTCAGTCAGTCAGTCAGTCAGTTAGTCAGTCAGTCAGTCAGTCAGTCAGTCAGTCAGTCAGTCAGTTAGTTAGCTAGCTAGCTAGCTAGCTAGTTAGTTAGTTAGTTAGTTTGTTAGTTTGTTAGTTTGTTAGTTTGTTAGTTTGTTAGTTTGTTAGTTAGTTAGTTAGTTAGTTAGTTGGTTGGTTAGTTGGTTGGTTAGATGGTTAGTTAGTTGGTTAGTTGGTTAGTTAGTTTGTTAGTTAGTTAGTTAGTTAGTTATTTAGTTAGTTAGTTAGTTAGTTTGTTAGTTTGTTTGTTAGTTAGTTAGTTAGTTAGTTAGTTAGTTGGTTGGTTGGTTAGTTGGTTAGTTAGTTGGTTAGTTGGTTAGTTAGTTGGTTAGTTAGTTGGTTAGTTAGTTAGTTAGTTAGTTAGTTAGTTAGTTATTTAGTTAGTTGGTTAGTTGGTTAGTTAGTTGGTTGGTTAGATGGTTGGTTAGTTGGTTGGTTAGTTAGTTGGTTAGTTAGTTAGTTGGTTAGTTAGTTAGTTAGTTAGTTAGTTAGTTAGTTAGTTAGTTAGTCTTTTCTCTTGAGCCTAAGGTGGCGCATAGGGCAGAAGTCATGGCTCCCCATGTCTGGCGGTTCGCTGCTACCTGTTGTAGATCCTGGATGTTCACTTGGTCGTTGAATGAGCCTTCTCTGGTGATGGTTCTACGCTGGTCCTCTCTTGGTCTTCCCCGTTTACTTTTCCCTACTGGTGACCAAAAGGGGGATTGGTAGGGGACACTTGTCTTGTCCATTCTGAGTACATGGCCGATGTAGTTCCAACTGCGTTTTCTTATAACATTGGAGACAATATCTTGCTTAGTCTCTTGTCTTATTTAGAGTGTCGATTTTCTATTTTGCGCTCGCCTGCTTTGAACTCAAGGGTAGTCCATACACGCTACTTCTAATAGCACTGGCTGATATTTGCGTGTGGGTTAGCTTTCCAAATTACCAGTACCCCTCGCCATCAGGCGAACCCACTATGACTTCAGAGGTACATGTAATTTACGTTCCCAAGTCAATAACGAGAAGTCAACATATTAGTCCAACTGTCCGGAGTAGGGGTTGAACCCCCTATCTTAGCATCAGCACACAGGATGTTTAATAAGGCTAGCACAGAATACGTCTTCATACCGTTAAAACGTCCCTTCTTTTCGTTTATTTAGCTATATGTATCACACGAAATATATTGGGTAAAGACACGAACAAATGCATCCACACTTCAAGAGCTGAATATTGAAGAAGGTTGGCTACTAAAGACGATAAAACAAAGAAAATTGAAATATTTTGGTCACTTAAAACGTAACGAAAGTTTGGAGAGAACAATAATGGAGGGGTATATGCCTGGGAAGAGAGGAAGAGGAAGGCCAAAGAGAAGACGGGTTCAGGATGTGGCGAATAATCTCCAGATGGGTGTATCGGACGCGGAACATCTTGCTTATGATCGAGAGGTTTTCCGGAAGGTTGTTATGGGAGCGAGGTTCTGCAAAGGACATGCTACTGAATGAATGAATCACACGGAATTCATCACTGCAATATTTTATAGCTGGTTATTTCTCCACAAATCGTGATAGTTGTTCATTTCTTGCTGATCTCAATGCCGCAGTAAATGCAACAGGTATTCTCGAACACTTCTTTAAATCTTACAAAATAACGTTTGTTCATTTGTTACACTTGCCATTTTTTGGAAGAACATAAACGTTTTTTTTTCCACATCTGGAAATTAGCCTCAAGATGACCCCCTCCCTCCCTCCCTCTCTCTCTCTCTCTCTCTCTCTCTCTCTCTCTCTCTCTCTCTCTCTCTCTCTCTCTCTCTCTCTCTCCCCCTCTCTCTCTCTCTCTCTCTCTCTCTCTCTGGAGCTGTCTCTTATCTTTCTCTCTCTGTAGCTGTCTCTCTCTCTGTCTTTCTCTCTCTGTAGCTGTCTCTCTCTGCCTCTCTCTGTCTCTCTTTGTCATTCTCTCTCTCTCTCTCTCTCTCTCTCTCTCTCTCTCTCTCTCTCTCTCTCTCTCTCTTTCTCTCTCTTTATATTAACCCCTTAGACTCCAAACATTAACTACTAAACTCTTTCAATCCGTGCCGCTAATTATTTTATCTTGTTCAAGAGGAAAAGAAGAACAGCTAAATGTGCCCATTACATACCACCAAAAGAAAATAATGATCAAATCAGTCAGAAGGTCACCAAAACCTGCCCAAGACGACTACTACGTTATGGACAGACCAGAACAGGTCATTATTCTCCGCCTCAGAACAGGGCACAATAGATTACTCAACCACATGTATACAAAATTAAAGATTGATTGATTGATTGATTTAGGAATCGACATCACAGCATTCGGGGCATTCCCATAAGTGCTCCGTCCCCATCCTCAGCAGCCAGCGAAGAGTTCCAACACTAATAGTACCAGTAGCAATCTGATTATAAGTCCGTCTCGCCTTTCCTCTGAGCGTTGAGCGTCGGCCAGATCCCTTCGTCACTCCTCGTTGTCTCATTCTTGTCAGACCATGGTAATCCATTCGCTCCTCGGAGGTGTGCACGTGCTCCCAGAAGGCCGCAACCACGTCTGCCTTGTCATGTATCAATACTCCACCAAGTTCTGCAGAGCCAGCCAATCTGTCCGCCTGTTCATTTCCCAGCACACCGGCATGCCCCGGAGAAAAGATCCAGGCGATGCTTGTCACCCGTGACCTCCGAAGCGAAGCAAGCCACTCCGCACGAAGTCTGCCCGTCCTCACCCTCGTCAGCATGCTTTCTGAGTCAGTTACAATCACGATGTGTGTGTGTGTCGTATTCTCCATCCAGCGGAGAGCCGCAGTGACTGCCTCCACTTCCATTCTTAAGCTGGGTGTTGTGGTATCATATGCCAGGCTCTCCTGCCCCAAACATCGACCATTAGCTTTGGCTATGAACCCCCAGCCACCTCTCTCACCTCTTGACACCGAACCATCTGTGTAGATAATCACATCACTCGAGTGACCATTGTCCTGAATTAGTTGCTGGATTTCCACTTCCGCGGCCCCTGCTGGCCACTCCTTGCACTCCCGGCTTAATGTGATTATAACTCTGCACAAGTCTGACTGCTCCGCTGGCACTCTGACCCACCACTCTCCACGCCTAATGTTCTCCAAGGGGCACACCTGTCTGATCGTATCCTCCGCCTGAGCCATCCATGATTTCCCTCTTATCAGTCGCTGACCCTTAACTGCGTCCAGCGCCTCATGCAGTGGGTGGTCTGTGTCTGCAGTTACTCTGAGGTATGCCTTCGCCTGCATCACCTTGAGCCTACCAGCAACAGTACGCAGACCAAGGATGTAATGCATACACACTACTGGGGTGTCTCTAGTGCATCCCAGAATGACCCGCATAGCTTCGTTCTGTTTGCGCTCTAACTTCACCAGCTGACTCTCTGGGACAGTGAGCAGACCTAATCCATAATCAATTGCTGAGAGGATCAAGTGCTGGTATAGTGTGAAAAGCATTCTCTGCTCTATGTCCATTGCAGCCATAGTTTTAAGTCCATTGAGTCCCTTTTGAGATCTTGTCACGACCGTCTCCACATGTCCTTGAAGGATAGGCTCCTGTCAAATGTGATCCCCAGATACTCAGTCTGTTCTCTCTGCTGACATTCTACCATCTATCGCGAGGCTTGGGACATCAGCTTTTATAATCCTGTTGTCCAGAGGGCACCACAAAACAGCCGTCTTTTCCGGGTGGATGACAGCACTCATTTCTGTGCACCAGTCAACCACTTTATCTACTGTCGCCTGCAACTCCTGGGCTGTTTGCTCCCTATCTATCCCCTGCCTATATGCAAGAATATCATCTGCAAATGTTTGATTCTTCCAACCCCGTGCTTTTACGATTGCAATCTTGCTATACACA
>JACEFZ010013203.1:0-42500 GCA_014155875.1 Cepaea nemoralis
TTACTGCACTGGGTTTTATATAGGTGCTTGAGTGAGTCACCGGAAAGTCCAGACGCCAATCAGTCCAGAATCTGGCTTTGTCCTCCTGTTTCCAGACTAACCAGAGTCAATTAGCTGTCAATTTTCCTTTTCATCTGTGGAGTTCTTTGTCTCATCCAACAAATATCCGGGTAGTTCTGTAAGCCAAAGACCTTTCTCCCCTTACATAATCCTTCTGACCTCTAGCAGGCATTCTGTCTATCACTTGCAACGACCCACTTCCGTTTGGTAGACAAATGTCGCCAGTACACACCTCTCGAATAACATCCTGTCATCAAAACTTGTCGACTATGTGTAGACAACTCTACGTGACTCCCTTTGATCTCATACACACTGTTGACCAGGTGTCGAGAATCTGTACAGACGTATTGTCCTCAGTTTGTTCACCATAAAAGCGTCAATTGTGTTAGCAAAATAAGGTCGGGTTTGGTTATCATTGATCGACTGACAAGTTACTTTATCCTGTGACATGTTCAATGCACTAAAAAAGATTGGCTGCCCACCAACTCTTCTGTCCATTGTGGAATCGTTCCACACAGGCATGAAGGGTATAATCAAATTTGATGGTGCAACTTCGGAAGATTTTGAAATCAAGAGTGGAGTTAAGTAAGGTTGTGTACTAGATCCCACCCTCTTTGGAATATACTTTTCACTTCTACTGAAATATGACTTTCGTGATCAGGATGGTGGTATATACATTCACTCACGCTCAGATGGCGGCCTCTACAATGCTCAGAGATCGAAGGCCAAGACCATAATTAGGAGGGTACTGATCAAAGAGTTGCATTTTGCAGATGATGCTGAAGTTACGACTCTGAGAAAGAATTACAATGTCTACTATCTGCATTCTCCAATGCTTGTTCTAAATTTGGTTTAACAATTAGCAAAAAGAAGACACAGATTATGTCACAAGGTGCACATAGGATACCATCAATCTTTATTGACGACGCCGAACTTGAGATAGTAGACCATTTTACATATCTAGGATCAGAGGTAAATAGCAAATTATTCCTAGATCATGAAATCAACATCAGGATTGGTAAGGCAGCAACAACAATAAACAGGTTAAGAAAAAGAATCTGGGAGAACAGGAAGCTTACTGCCAAAACAAAAGTCCATGTCTATCAAGCCTGTGTCCTTAGTACTCTTCTTTATGGCAGTGAAGCCTGGTCAACTTACTCACACCAAGAGAAACGTTTAAACAGCTTTCATATTCGGTGTCTGCGAAGAACAATTGGTATTAAGTGGCAAGACAAGATCACAAATACTGAAGTACCGGAAAGATCAGTTTGCGTGACGGTATATTCCATGCTCTGTCTTCGTAGACTTAGATGGATAGGACACGTTAGGAGGATGGATGATGGTAGAATACCAAAGGACATCGTTTTTTGGTGAATCACAAGTGGGTAAGAGATATCAGGGTCGGCCTCAACTACGATACAAAGATGTGTGTAAGCGGGACATGATTGATACATGTATTGATAATGCACAATGGGAGCAAGTCGCTGCTGAACGTGTTGCATGAAGGGCAACCATCAGAAATGGAATAAAGACAAAGGAGAAAATTATTGCAGATAAGTCACACACCGAGCGTTTGAGACGTAAGATAGTGCATGATGGTGTAAATAACCATGTGTTCACATGCATCCACAGTGGACGAACATTTACAGCGCGAATTGGCCTTATCAGTCACATTCGCAACCGCCATGGTTTGTAGTTATTAAGCCTTTTTGAAGCACAATGTAACAAACTATCGTCTGTCAAGACGGCAAGGTGCCAAAAAAAACAAAATGGCTGAAGGAAAATTACTGTAAATAGGCCCATTGCAGATACGGAAAGTCGTTTCAGGCGAATAATCATCCCTTGCCCCTTGATCTGTTAAGATAAGCCAAATTTGTCGTCATAATTGACCAGTCAACGGTTGTCTTCGTGCACAAGATTCAATTCTTTATCAAGTGCTTAATTTAAACAAATCTGAATGATTGCATGGTCTTGGCGGGACGTTGCGATCAACCTCCCGGTTGAATTTCTAAGCAATTTAGACAGACAGACAGACAGACAGACAGACAGACAGACAGACAGACAGACAGAACGAACGAACGAACGAACGAACAGACGGACTTTATTACAGACAGACAGACAGACAGATAGATAGATAGATAGATAGATAGATAGATAGATAGATAGATAGATAGATAGATAGATAGATAGATAGATAGATAGATAGATAGATAGATAGATAGATACATACATACATAGATAGATACATGAATGGATGGATGGATGGATGGATGGATGGATAGATAGATAGATAGATAGATAGATAGATAGATAGATAGATAGATAGATAGACAGATAGACAGATAGATAGATAGATAGATAGATAGATAGATAGATAGATAGATAGATAGATAGATAGATAGATAGATAGATAGATAGATAGATAGATAGATAGATACGCCTTATACCTCCACAAGTGGATCCCACACACAAGACAGAATATAGAAACTCTCATACAAACAGGAGCTGCGTGTGTCTACGGACAAACAAACAGGAAGTGCCAATCAGGGAAACTCACAACAAATGTGAAATGATGCCAGCAGATTGTCCGAAGGTAGCCCTATAGTTCCCCAGTTCCCCTACCAGTAGTGACTAGCGAAGCGTCCCGCTGGTTAAAATTAACCTGAACACATCGGACAATAGAAGTGCTTGTCGGACAATAGCAAATTGAAAGCCGCCATGTTTACTTGTCCCGTGATCGTTAGTAGACGTGCCAAGAATATTAACCAATGTCATTTTCCAAGAGGGGAGGTAACTCTAAACTCGCAGTGAGAGTTACCTTTTCTTCACGGGTGGTTTATTGAGAAATTAAGGCAGGTTTAGGAGGTAATTTTGATCCATTCAACAAGGCGATAATTTCTTGGGTTCGGCTTCAAGTGACACCGGGGGAAATATGAGATACCTGGGGACTGAGTGGTGGCGTCTCAAATAGAGATCCATTGCAACCCGTGGTTGCAGTTTGTGTCATATGCTGGCCTCACGTGAATCAGTAAACAGAATTCGTTCCCTCTGTTATTTGCTGACTAGTTGCCGTATTCCATGGGTCCCGATAGAAGATAATACTGGCAGTATCATAATGAACACCATTGTGAGTCGCAAGTAGGTGCATGATGGTGGAAATGACCATGTGTTCACTTGCGTCCATTGTGGACAAACATTTACAGCGCCAAGTGGACTGATCAGTCACATTCGTTACCGTCATGGGTTGTAGTTATTGTGCCTTTTTGAAGCATAAGGTAACAAACTATCGTCTGTCAAGACGGCAAGCTGCCATTCATAATGAACCCAGCCATTTGATTCCTAATAATTCTATAGTCTGTCCGGAAATTAATGCCGTCATTCACGATAAATTATTTTGAAAACTGTCTGTTGCATCGTTATGAAATTTTTCCTGTCGTCTTATATTTACCCCCACCCAAGGAATATGTCTTTGATAGATCCAAAAGCAACTTAAATCATCGAAAGCGGCGACATTTCTTTGATATATTTGGGAAAATGTAGTGAATTCACGCAAACAAACTAGTCTTACAGTAAAGCAACGTCATTTCGGGTAAGGACACAAGTACAAGGCGTAGCCAGATTCGTATGGGAGCGGGTGCAATAAAAAAGTAGCTTAAAAGTCGACAGGGTCGACTGCATTGCACCGGGTTTTTATCCCATATGGCTCAGTATCTTTCCGCAGCGTGGAAAGCGTCGCACAAAGCATGAAGTCCGTAGCTCCAGCGACGACCCTCGGAAGTCTCCGAAAAAATGCACTCGTGAAATGAAGGAATCGAACATACAACCTTCGGAGCCCGAGTCAGACGGCTTGACCAATTCACCACGGAGACTCCCGAGAGGAGTGCAATGTGTAATATTAGTAAAGACACAGAATTTACAGAGGCATGGGGTAAATAATGTGTAAATTGACAGGAAAGTAGAAGGAATATATTTCTTACCTTATTTTTCATTTCCTTCTTGTCTCTTCAGCTGCTGGTTAATAACTGTACACAAGTATTCATGTTACTGGGATGCATTTAGCTTTTTATATTGAGTTCGTAAAAGCTTCCAAATAGCTGTGCGTTAATCTCCGTATGGAGTGACAGAAATGATACCGCAATTTAGTCATCGTGTGTCCATTTTTAAGGATCTGTCCAGCTGTCTGTGTAGTTTGTTCACACGTACACATGGGTGACAGAACCGCTTTGAGTCTTCGAGAAAGATTGTCTACTATGCTGTTTACCGTTCAGAGACGGAACATGATTACCTGTCTTGCACTATGAAAATAGTTGTCAGTGTCTCTGTAATGGGCTTTCTTCTTAACGACCAAGGTGTTAGTCCTCTTTTCATTTAAGTTTATAGATTGATTCGTATGCACGTGTGTTGTCCCCTAATTTGACAACGTGTTTGCTCTCACGTTTCTTGTTATGCCACAATATGTCAGTTTCCACCGCAATATTACCCTTCTGGTGGTATTCAATGTGTTTAGTGTGTGTGTGTGTGTGTGTGTGTGTGTGTGTGTGTGTGTGTGTGTGTGCGTGTGTGTGTGTGTGTGTGTTTCAATACAGTTGTTTGTCACCGCTGAGGGCTTGCGGAATTGAAAATACATCACTGTGGAATACAAACTGTTGCCATTGACATTGTGCTGATGCTGTATTGTTTAGGGCCTGCAATTCATCTGAATAGTTAGAGCAAAATGTCCGAGTAAGCGTGCACGTGAATTAAGGACTGCGATCTGTTCAGACCTTAATCTGTGTCGGACGATTCCAGTAGGTAGATGACTGCTCTCGGTTGCACAAAATTCAATCCATCCTTTCTCCAATAGTCCTCTTAATCTTTCGACACATGGTCCTCACATTTTCCCAGTAACTTTTATCAATATTTAATAGAGGCGGACTGGATTAGTATCTTGACGTCAGACAATTTGAATATAGTATTGTCAGCTGTCACCTGTCCTTTAATTTTAGCCCACACAAGTTCTATAGGGTTAAAATGAGAATGGTACGGCGGAAGTCTCAAGCACCCATGACGGTGCTCTTCTATCAACTTGTCAATTTGATATTTCTTGCTTTTTGGCGTCTGTTTTACAAGGGACAACAATTATAGCTAGAAAAAAGTTTCTGGAAATGGTATGTTTTTCATTCGGAGCCATATCTTTATTGCACCCTTTGTGCTCGATTGTGCTCGATGCTGTAGGTATTTTGTCTTCTTGGGCAACAACATTGATATCATGCATTGTCCATAATTGGACACGGCGGTCTATCTAGGGATGGAAGCACAGTATTCTCGAGCCAATCTCTAAATACATTACCATTCACCTTATTATGATAATCCCTATTGTCTGCATGCTTTGATACGAAAACGAGCCCAGCATTCTGTTGTAAGCCATTATGCGTATTACCAGCATGGGCCACGACCAAAAGCTGTCCTATACTACTGGGCACATATCGCTTTATCTGTGCATCCACTCATTGCTATTCCTTATCACTTGTGTGGTGCGCATTGATCCACATTTCATCCAACTACACTATGCCATAATTTTCTTTGCGCATTTCACTTATTTCACGTAGGTATCTGCTTTTTGTGGCTCCTAAATGCGATTGTTCGCAAAGAATATTTCTACCTCCCTTGTACTTTCTAAAAGTGAAGATAATGTCCTTATAATTTTCCACAAAGTTGTTTTTGATAGCTCTGTGTTATTGTTCTTTCTCATTTAAACCCTAAGTTTTCTTACAGTCAGTTTCTTTGGCATCCAGCATTTTTATAAAGCTGGATAATCCTGGATATAAAATCCTAAATTTTTATAATTTTCGGAGTCTCCGTGGCGAAGTGGTCAAGCCTTTTGACTCGGCCTCCAAAGGTTGTGGGTTCGATTCTGGACTGCATCCTTCGGTTCACGAGTTAAATTTTTTGGAGACTCCTGTGGTTTGTCGCTAGAGCTGTGGAGTTCGTGCTTTGTGCGATGCTTTCCACGCAGCGGAAAGAGACCGAGCCATATGGGATAGAACCCGTTGCAACGAAGTCGCATCCTTGTCAAAGCTGTCTACAATAACCTTTCTACTTACCGTTTAATTATTGCGTGGTGGTTTAATTCCCGATTCTTGCACCCATCGACGAAATGACCGTTTACTCAACAGGGTCGAGATAGACAGGCGGTTGCTATAACAGTAAGGGAGTTAGCTTAGTAGTGGAGAGTTAATGAATGATGCACATTCATTAACTAGTGGGGAAATCATAGTTGGTGAACGTGTGTGCACAAATGGGTTTAAGTATCCAGGGGTTGCACACACGTCACTTGGGACTTGGGACTCAGACATGAAAGGATAAACAAACATGTCTGCATGTACTTTGACAGCATGAAATGTAATGGATTGAACAAATAAAACTTTTATATAATACAACGCGGAGTCTGTCATCTATAAGTGATGTCAACCACTAACGATCTACGGTTAGGCCATGTTCACACTGTGATATGACCTGATTTGGTGCCGTGACTAGGATTCCGAAATCGTGCTGTCGCGGACACCACTGATCACAGAGGTCCTCAAATAAATCGATTAGAAAATAAAATAAAAGTCAACAGAAGTCACGGAGGCTTGTGCACTCTGGAGGAACAACTTATGTTGGATTTTCAAGTTTTTGTGATGGGGTTGACCGTTGTTGGAAACGCCACACAACATATAATGTTCCGAGTGGTGAAACAGAGCAGCCATCGTCAAGCTTGAATCCATTGTTGACCTGCTCGTTTTTTCGAAACGTATGGATGTTCCAGATATGCTGCCGTGAAATCTGGTTTTGCTGGAACTATTAACCGTTATCGTTTGAACTACAGTGAAGGTGACCTTGCTTGTCTGAAGGTAAAGTCCGGAGTTCTTGGCCAACGCTTAAAGTGAGTCGAATCAATCAATCAATCAATCAATCAAGCAAGCAATCAATCAATCAGTATTGTCTCGATCGTTGTAATTTCAAATCCAGACGAGCACAATCAGCGGCATGAAAACGACTAGAAGGCACCGACTTCGATTAAAGTGAGAAATCCAGAGGCTCTTCTTTTTCTGTTCCTGCGAACTTTCAAGTTTATCGATTGGGCGTCATACTCTTTCAAGTTTATCGATTGGGCGTCATACTCTTTCATCAAGTTTGTCGATTGGAAACTCTTCTGTCATTTTTTGTCGATTGGAACCTCTTTCATCAAGTTTGTCGATTGGAACCTCTTTCATCAAGTTTGTCGATTGGAACCTCTTTCATCAAGTTTGTCGATTGGAACCTCTTTCATCAAGTTTGTCGATTGGAACCTCTTCCATCAAGTTTGTCGATTGGAACCTCTTCCGTCATTTTTTGTCGATTGGAACCTCTTTCATCAAGTTTGTCGATTGGAAACTCTTCCGTAATTTTTTGTCGATTGGACCATACTTCATTTCTACCCATAGAACCCAGAACAAACGACAGAGCAGTATAGGTAATGAATAATTTTAGGTTAATTAACAACATACTCAATTGAACAGAATGTTTCTTGCTGCTTACTTTAAAATAATATTGTCTTAAAATATTAGTATATTATATTGGGTGGTACTTTCCATTACAGATGTTTTTAGGATGGAAACCCAGGATTTTTCTCAAGTACTGAGTGGAGTTGGTGGGGCAATATCAAAGTTGGACGCAGTATTAAGACAGCAAAGTGTAATCAGTGATGTCGAGAGATTTAATGGACAGGCGAACCAATTTGAGAAATTGATTATTTCTATTGAGAAACATGCTTATCTAGTGAACGCTACAGATGAGGATAAAAAGAATTTAGCTTATAGAACTAGTACAAGCCCTGTTTCTGACCATATAAGAAGAAAGCTAGAAGCTGGAGGAGGTGAAATCTGGGAACAATTCAAAGACGACCTGGCACATAAATATGCAGAAATTACTGACCCTCAACACGCGTTCTCAGTGTTGCGACAGACAAGACAAAATACTACAGAAAGTGTACAGCTATACAGTGATAGATTGATCAATTTAGCTGAAGAGTCATTTTTGGGACAGAATGTACGAGCTGAAGAAGTGGAACGGATGTTGGTGGGGATTTTTGTTGATGGGATTAGGTCAGATGGATTGAAATTTAAATTAATGAGAGAGAATCCTGCAAGGTTGTCACAAGCTGTAGATATCGCTATACAAGAAGAAAATTTGAGGAGAAGGTTTAGATTGAGGGTAGGACGAGAGTTAGGTAGTAGTTCGGAAGAGAGAATTGAAGAACCAATGGAAATAGGACAGTATAGATATGGATGGAGAGGAAGAAGGGGAGAAATACAGATGGTACAAGGAAACAGTAACGTATATAATCAAGGTAGAGAAGGACAAGTGAGAAATACTGTAAGAAACATGTAGGTAACACAAATAACACAAATGTGGTTTGTTGGGGGTGCCACCAACGTGGACACATTTTTCGCTTCTGTGATAACAGACGTGTCCAATCGAATACACAAAATAATAGAGGTGCTCAGACTAGTACACAAAATAAAACTGTAAATAGTAGATCATCAAATGGGAATTATGGAGAGGTGCAGAGAAATTTTAGAAGGTCAGGACATCAGGGAAATTGGCATCCCGCTTACTGAACAGGATCGGCAGTAGGGGGGAAGATAGTAAGATCCAAAAGATGAATCAATATATTAAAAACCCAAATGATGAGTATAATAGGACATTTAGAAATAAAAAACATAAGAAGTGGCCTCAACTTGGGGAGATAAAACAATTGTCACTAAATATGGTTGATCCTAGCTCATGTATAATAGAAATAGGGACATATAAAATTATTACATTAGTTGACTCGGGAGCGCAAGTTAGCGTGATTAAAGAAACATTTTTATATCGAATATTAAAAAATTTTTAAATATTTAGAATTCAGGAGAATCTTCATTCGGTAACTGGACACAAATTAGAAGTGCTTGGACAAACGATGATAAATTTTAAATTAGGAGGGATAAATGTTAGGCATATGTTCCATGTGGTCAAGGATTTAAATAGAAATATGATATTGGGTAGAGATTTTTTATTGAAGAATGGGGTGAGACTTTTTTTTGATTTGCATAAATTAAAATTCCAAGATGTTTACGTAGATTTAGAAGAGGATATGCGTCGACACTAGTTAGAGTCAAAACGACCATGAATTTGAAACCACAAACGGTTAATTTAATACAGGCAAAAATGAAAAAAAATCCGTACTTTTCGGTTGGACAAACAGTTAAAATAACGGAATTAGAGAGAGAAATAATAGATGAACCTGGCTTAGAAGTCACCGATGGGTTAATAGTATTAGATAAACATATCAGCTTTCCAGTGATGCTCTTAAACAATACAGGAAAAAATATTAAATTATATAGAGGCTGTGTAATCGCTAAAGTAGCGTATAATAATGATAACATGTTAACTATAGAAAAAGAAAACATGTTGGGAAATGATTATTCAGAAACTCCCATGGTTAGAAATAATGTCAGAAATAAGCATAAAAGAAGCTGGAAAAGACGAAATGATGAATTGATCCATACATTAAAAAAATATCCATCTCAAATAGATACAGTTGACAAAAGGACAAGAGAACAAGAATTGTTATCACAGTTAAAAGCCCCACGGGAGAATAAAGAAATATTAGAACAATTGGTGAAAGAAAATCAAGACGTTTTTGCAATTAATGATTTAGAATTGGGAAGGACTAGGACAGTTACAATGGAAATAGATACTGGAGATCATCCACCAATTAGTTTAAAACCGTATAGAACACCCTTAAGGAATAGAGAAATTGTTGAAAAAGCAATAGAAGGCATGCTGAAAGCAGGAATAATAACAAGATCAAAGTCAGAATGGTCATCTCCGATCGTCATCGTGACCAAATCTGATGGTTCACATCGATTCTGTTGCTACTATCGGGCGTTGAACAAAATCAATAAGAATCTAGCGTACCCATTGCCGGTGATTGATGATATTTTGGGTTTACTTAATGGGTCTACTTTCTTTACCACGTTAGATGCAAGATCAGGATTTTGGTGTATACCTATGTCCCCAGACGCCCAGAAAAAGAGTGCTTTTTGTACACACGCAGGTTCTTACGAATTCTTACGAATGCCTTTTGGAGTTCGTACAGCGCCCTCGTATTATATGCTATTAATTAATCAGGTTTTATAGGGTATGCAAAAGTTTGCATTGGCATACATAGATGACATTTTAATTTATACTGCAGGAGATGTAGATGATCACTTAAAACATGTAAAATTAGTATTCGACAGATTAAGAATACATGATGTTAAACTGAAGCTCAGTAAATGCGAATTTTTAAAAACAGAAACAAAGTATTTGGGGTATATTATTAATAGAGACGGAATTAAACCAGATAAAGATAAGGTTAAAATTATTAGAGAATTATCCCCTCCAACTAACGTAAAAGAAGTGCGTGCGTTTATTGGAACCTGTGGATATTATAGGTGTTTCATTCCAGGGTTCTCAAAGATAGCAGAGCCTATTACTAACTTAACTGGAAAATACGCTAGATTTAAGTGGGATGATGAATGTCAAAAAGCGTTCGAGGTTTTAAAAAATAGCTTAACAGTAGTGCAACTATTGACATATCCAGATTTGAATAAACAGCTAATATTATATACAGATGCTTCAGATAATGCTGTAGGAGCGTGTTTGGTTCAGACATATGAAGGAAAAGAATCTGGAATACCAGGGGTTAAAAATGAAAGGCCAATTTATTTCTTGTCTCATAAACTTAGCAGGTCTCAACGGAAATGGTCTACTATTGAGAAGGAGGCTTATGCTATACACTATGCTTTCCAAAAACTAAATTACTACCTACATAACGCCAATTTCATTATTAGAACTGATCACATGCCATTAAAGTCTATATTAGAAGCACCAATACAAAATAGGAAAATACAAACTTGGGCATTAAATTTACAGGGATACAATGCTAAATTAGGGTATGTTTCAGGAAAACATAATACATGCGCTGATTTATTGTCTAGAATCCCGTATCCACAGTCATCAGGAAACACGGAAGATGAAGGAGAACCGGAGATAGACGATCGAAACTGGCAAGTAAATATATTAGATTCTGCCATAATAAATAGAGAAGACTTTGAGATTTTACCGTCGGATCAAGAGTCTGAACCTAGAGCAGAAGACCCACATTTAGCACAATTTAATATGAAAAATGAACAGGAATTAGATCCAAAAATAATACAGATAAAAAGAAAACTGAAAGAAACAGGGGAAAACAGTTTTAAAAGAAAATTTTTAGAGCTACAAGAAGACAATCAATTATATTATGTCGGTGAAAAAGGTGAGGGATTAAGAAAATATATTCCGAAACATTAAGAACGAGAAGTTTTAAAGGCATATCATGATAATAATGGTCATTTTGGACGAGATAAGTTAGTTAAGTCTATTAGCAGTAAATATTACTGGCCGAATTTATTTAAAAGCGTATATGAATATGTTGAAGCATGTGAAAAGTGTAGGTTAAGAAACATGAAGATAACTAAATGTCCCTTACAAGATACAGATATTCCTCAATTTCCAATGCAGAAAGTAAGTTTGGATATTTCAGGTCCTCATCCAAAAACATTATCGGGAAATGTATACCTACTACATATCGTAGATTCATATAGTCTCTGGCCAGAAGTTTATCCAATTCCAGACAAGAGTTCTGATTCAGTTATAAATATGCTTTTACAAGAATTTATACCAAGGTTTGGGTGTCCACAAACAATACTTACAGACAATGGGAAAGAATTTGTAAATAGAAAGTTTGAAAAATTGGTAAAAGATTTGAATATAAAACACATTAAAACTTCGTATTACAGACCATCTTCGAATGCCAAAAATGAGCGACAACATAGGACATTATACAATATACTAGCGAAATATGTAGAAGAACACGATATGGATTGGGATCTTTATTTGGGAATAGCATTGGGGGCGATCCGTACACACCAAAACGAAGGAACAGATTTCTCACCATTTTACCTAGTACATGGAAGAGAACCAATATTACCAATTGATAATTTATTAAAGCCTAGGAGAAAATATATGGGAGAGGATTTTCAGGAAACAAGGTTGCAAGAAATGCACAAAGCACATATACGTTTAAGAAATAATATAATTAAGGCTCGAGAAAGACAGAAGAAATACACAAATAAAAATTCACACTTACAAGAGTTTACCATAGGTGATAGAGTTTATTACAAAAAACATAGGAAAAACTCTAAGTTTGATGCTCATTGGGTCCCGGGATATTATATTTTAGAAAAAAAGGGTCCAGTATCGTATACTATTAAAAATCAAGTTACAGGCCATGTTGCACGTTCACATGTAGAGCACTTAAGACGGGTTAATGAGGAAAAAGATGCAGAGGATAATAATAATTATTATTATTCAGAAGAAATATTGTCAGATGGACAGATTATCAGACAAGCGGAATATCCAATACCTATAGAAAATGGGAGAGAATTGGTACAAAAACAAATAATAACAGCATCTACTACTGGTGAACAAGAAGAAACAATCGTGACAGAGGAAAACAACACGTATGACGTTTATAATAGTGAAGAATCAATCAAAGAAAAAATAGACGCTCCATTTATGAATACTAGACAGGCAGTAAAAAGAAAGTTAGATAGACAGAAAAAAGAGAAATTAAGAGGCAAAGGAAATTTAGAGTAAATTCCTCAAGTGATGAAGATATGCCACTATTTGAAACTTTATTAAGACATCAAGATAGGAAGATTAGATTGGATTTAGAAAGGAAGAGATTAGCGGTTGCTAGTAATGGGTATACAGATGCGGAACAAGAGATGGATGAAGAGTCAGAAACTGATGAGGATGCTGATATGAAAGAAGATAATTCTCCTCGGGAGGATGGCGACATTGATGTAGATATTGCACTTATAGAAAAAAATTTGGAGTTATTAAGAAAATGGAGAAGTGATAAATAGCGTGGTAGAATATTCTGCAGATTGCAGATAGAAGAAGAAGTTAGAGACGGTATTCGTGAATTTCTAAGGAAGAAAGTTAGCAAATAACTTAATCAAGAGTTGTTGAGAGTTTTCGGGATGAGTAGACATAATATTGTAGTAAGTTAGGACTGATTGATATATGCTTTATTATCATTTTGATTTTTAAGTTGAAGTGTTGAGTTTTTCTTAGACGGAAAATAATTGATTAGTAGTCATAATATATTATGGTGTATGTATATATATGGTTTTTCATTTCATCACATATGTTTATTTTGAATAATGTGTGGGGATAAAAATGATGTCAAAGAATGAGGGGGTTGATATTGTTTGCTCTATTGTTTTGACTTCATTTGTTCTTTATAAAATGTGATAATATGTTACCTTAGCTGTTTATTTTTACAAAACTTTGGTTTTGTTTTTCTTGAGTTACCCTGGGTGTGTTTAAAATGATTTCTAGCTTGACGTTCAGTTATGGGAAAAATGAAGAGTTGTTTTGGGGAGCTTGCAGAAAATATGAAACATGGAGTAAGGGCCATGCTTCGTTTTATGAATTTTGCGACTTGAAGTTGAGTTGTTTAACGTGTATAACGTTTATAAATAGAAATTGAGGGTGAAACATGATTGAGTTAAGGGGGAAGTTGTGGTGATTAGCGAAGTGACTCAGTATGTTGTAGAGAAAGTAATGGAGGAGTATATTTAAAAGTGGCTGGGGTTGTCAGCAACAATTGATAATTACATGTGGGTTGGAAAGAGTTAAACCGTTAAAAATGGTTTGGGGGATTGAATTAGGGATTACATTAGACGGTTCGTAATGTAAATACATGGATTGAAAGCCATGGATGAGGGGAATGACGGGGCGATACTGGGTAAATGGGAGTTGAAATAGGAGCTGGGTTGAACAGCGTTTAATGGGAGAATATGGGGGGAATGCCAGGTTGAATTTTGGCATAAGTGGACTCTGGAAGAAGAACACTGTGTTTGACTGTATATTAATAATTTGGAGGTTTTAAAAGAATGGTTGAACTTAACGAGGTGAATACTACAAAAGGTTGTAGTTTTGGATTAACATAACTTTTTGAAAAATTATTATTGACGGCAATGAAGATAAATTTTGGAAACTTTATTTTATAAAGTTTTGAGAATGCATGGGAAGAGAAATGTGATTACTTCTTACTTTTTCCTTACTTTCTAAACTTTCTTAGGTGCGCACCAAACCAATCTAAACTAAACTTTTTTTTCTGTCTATCCTGGAATAGCGAGAATGTGAGTAAGTTAGAAAAAGATAAGGAAAATATCTTCAATTTTTGTCAATCATAATTTAGATGGACACTTTAAAAGCGGTTCGCTTATAGAGAGTTTTGTAGAGAGTTTTTGTGGAGAACTTTATAACGAATTTTGTAGAGAGTTTTGTATTATTGATATTGTATGAAGTATGTCTCTGGTTAGCATTTGGCTATGATGAGATAGGAGGGTGAGATTTGAATTAGGAAATATATGTGAAGGGATTGTTGGGCAGATGCGGTATAGAACAAGAAATATTTCAGTAGAGTTAAGTGGTTAAGGGTTTGGGGTTGAGACTTTTTCAGAGAAAATGTCTCCTTGAAGAAGGGGAGGTATATAACAGTAAGGGAGTTAGCTTAGTAGTGGAGAGTTAATGAATGCTGCGCATTCATTAACTAGTGGGGAAATCATAGTTGGTGAACGTGTGTGCACAAATGGGTTTAAGTATCCAGGGGTTGCACACACGTCACTTGGGACTTGGGACTCAGACATGAAAGGATAAACAAACATGTCTGCATGTACTTTGACAGCATGAAATGTAATGGATTGAACAAATAAAACTTTTATATAATACAACGCGGAGTCTGTCATCTATAAGTGATGTCAACCACTAACGATCTACGGTTAGGCCATGTTCACACTGTGATATTGCCAACTATATGCAGGGCGAACTAGATCGAATTTCCTCATGGTGTGCTGATGCCGATGCCCTTGTCAACCCTGCAAAGGCAACGGTTACATGGTTCTAACTAAACAACCATATTGTGAAAACAGACCTGCCGGCAGTAAGAATGGATGGGAGCATTCTGAGTAGAACCCAGTCAATGACATATCTTGGCGTGAGGATTGATCGTAGCCTGTCCTTCAGAGATCATGTCGATTATGTCATAACGAAGGCTCGAAAAGGTTTGGCAGCAATGAGAGTCATGGCGACTGCCAATATCGAGCAAAGACTGCTATTACTTATGTTCCAAGGACTTGTGCTTTCACGCATCGAGTATGCCCTGGCCATCCTCACTGTCAGCCCTACACAGATTGGAAGACTTGAAAAGGTACAAAACGAAGCCATGCGCATCATTTTGGGCTGCACGAGAGACACCAGCTGTGTAGCAATGAGATACCTCTTTGACTTCCCGACAATGGAACACAGGATCAAGATCTGGAGAGCTCGTGCATACTTAAAAATAAGTGCAGATGAGCAGCACCCTCTGCATGACGCTGTATTCAGAGAAAAGGGTGACAAGCTAAAGAGGGGCAAATCATGGATGGGTCGGGCGGAAGATGTCGTCGGACAGGTCTGCAGTCTTACCAGTATTAACCCCGGCAAGGAATGGGTGCCGGTGCCTCCAGCTTTTAAGTGTACCTTCTCCTGTATTATCACACTCGACAGACGGTGCAGAGAGCAGAACCCTGCCGCTGTCAATGCAGAGGTTAACGCGCTCATCTATGACCACTCAGATAGCCCCGAAGTGCTCATCTATACAGATGGATCTGTTGTAAAGCAGCAGAGAAGTGCGTGGGCATTTACAGCCCGTTCAGCGGGCCGAACCGTTCAAGAATCCAGTGGTGCCCACTCTATGACCACGAGTAGCATGACGATGGAGGTGATGGCAGTTACACAGGCTTTCATATGGCTGGAATCACAGCATTATACCAACGTGTGTGTACTAAGTGATTCAATGAGCATGATTCAGAAGGTCGAAGCTGGATCTGTACGTAGACAGTGGACTGAGTCGATGCGGAAGTCTGTTGTCCGCAAAGTCACCTTCATCTTCGTCCCGAGACATGCGGGAGTCGAGGGAAATGAACGAGCTGATAATTTGGCTGGCTCTGCACCCCCTGTAGATGGCCAGCCCATGGATCGTGCGGATGTTATTAACGCCCTTAAAGATATGGCGAGAACAGAGGATTTTGACGCCAGTGATTCCACATCGCTTTCCAGGATGAAAGACCTGAGAGTAAGAATCGGCACAGCCAGACGCGAGAGGTACATCGGGAAAACAAAGCGCCTCGTCAACCAACACAGAACTGGCACTATTAGCCACCGGACGCTGATGCATATGCTGGGGGGAGGATCTGAGCACCTATGGACATGTCCGGAGTGCAACGAAGATACCCCAACTGATAACTGATAACTAACTAACTGTTCTTTTTTCGAAATTTGAAATAGTATAAAACTGTTTCCTGCGATCAGCTTCTTGACAAAAATATGTGTACAACTTTATAGCGATACTTTGAAGTGTATACCAAATTTCGTATTCAATCCCATTGAAAAATATTCACACATTTCAATGTTAGCGATAAGTGGTAAGATTTAAAAAAAAAAAAAAAACGATAATCAGGTTTCATGAAATAACCCACATTTTGACGACTCCTCTGAACTCTCCCAGTTTAAACAGCGCGGTGTTCTTGGCATAAGGTCAATCCCGTAAAACACGTAGAATATTCAGCATTGAACGCTGATTGTCTGGCTACGGTGTAATACATTTAAAATTATGAACTTAATCTCTGACCCGTAAATTATATACCGCATATAAGCAAACATTGAAATCTCCAGAACAAAAATGTTTTTTTTTTTTTTTGGGGGGGGGGGGGGGGGGGGGGTGACATGATGATAAGGTTATATGCTAAATCTCATAATTTTACCTCAGTTTGTTACTGAGATATGGATTTTATATGGAGGCAAACAAATGTGAATGCACTATAATTAGTTACTTGTTTAAACACGAGAAGATATTTCAAACTGTTCAATGTTACTCCATAAAATACCAAACAGAGATCAAGAAGAGACTAGGAAGGGCCAAAATAATTGTAACAGGGCAAAATAGCATTATCTAGACAAACGAAATAGCACCATAGGTCTCAAAATGTTATATTACGCTATTATAGGTCAAATAATGATCACACAAACATTTGGGAACACAATGTCGTGTCCAGTAGATTAACGAACATTTAAAAACGCGAAATGATTGGTCGTTTCCAATGTTGTCGTATTAGAAGACAGACAGACAGCAGACAGATAGACAGGCTGCTAAAACACACACACACAAAAAGAGTACGCAAGAAAAATAATGTAGAAAAAAAACCCAATAAAACGCAAACACAACGACGAAGACAAACCACGGAGGCATAGACACCAATGCACGAATCACTGAGAGATGAGGAAAGAGGTGAAAAGGCGGGACATAAAATGACAGCAACGATACAGCCGACACTCCTGTTGCAATAATGCAATACGACAACACGCCGGCAGTCCCCCACGCGGCTTTTATCTCACACTTTTATTTGGTCATAAACGGACAGTTGAACAAATGCGGCTTCTGATGATCAGAAATTCCTGCTGTGCAAGCTCTGTAGGCAGGGTCTCCAGTTACGATGCAGTGGAATGTGATATAGTTGAGGAGCCGTTTCTTGATTCCCCAAGGAAGGTGTGTTAGATAGTAATTGCGTAATTTCACAAGACAACCTCTCAGAGAATGATCTCCCCTGCTTTAAAACACTACAAAGTAATCCGCTGAAAATCTCATTACGATGTATTGAGAACGTAGTTCATAAATAAACACGCGTGTATTGTCTGGCGCTCATAGATGTAGGGGAAAGAATTAGAGACCGGGGGACGCATTAGAGGACATACACATTTAACTGATTCAGTGCCAAAGGATAATATATCACCAAATGTGACCTCTCATTTAAAGCTGTAGTTACGGACAGGGATTCTTCTTCTTCGTTCATCCGGAGTTTTTTTTTTTCGGACGTGATTGCGTTGTGCCTGTTTACAGCAGAGCTGCGTTCTTGCGCCGTTAGGCCGACACATCCGACTTCTGCGGGGACAGGGATTCTAGCCTGTCACCTCCAAATGACGACAGCGCCTCGCCCCTTTGACGCATGACTAACTAGAAACTAACTGGACACCAACTAACCACCAACTAGACATCAACTAAACACCTAACTAGACACCCAACTAGACACCCAACTAGACACCCAACTAGATGCCAGCTAGACACAAACTATACCAACAAAGAAACACCAACTAGACACCAACAAGACCAGCAACTAAACATCAACTAGACACCCAACTAGACATTCAACTAGACCAACAACTATACACCCAAATAGACACTAACTAGACCAACAACTCGACACCCAACTAAACACTAACTACACCAACAACTAGCCGCCAAATTGATCAACAACTAGACCAACAACAAGATACAAAACATACCAACAACTAGACACCCAACTAGACACCCACCTAGATACCCACCTAGACACCCGCCTAGACACCCAACTAGACCAACAACCAGAGACCTATCTAGACACCGCTAGAAGTCTAGTCGCATGTACACTTGCCTTTCATCGAAGTACACTTGTTCCTGCAGCGAGGCTCTGTCGTCATTTGGATGTGACAGGTTCGAATCCCGGTCAGTAACTACAGCTTTCAATATTGATGTTGTCTGGTGCATCCTCTAGTCTGTAATTCATTCTACTACATCTATGAGCGCCGAACAATACCTGTGTGTTTCTTCATTAACTGCCTTGGTGGTCTCGAAGGGTTCCCCAAAGGATAAGAATGTAATGCTTGGCCCAATTTCTTTCCAATGAACAAATAACAGGCCTTATCATCCTTATCTGCCCTGAAATATGAAATATGACTGTTTGAGTCTGTCTGTCTGTCTGTCTGTCTGTCTGTCTGCTCTCTCTCTCTCTCTCTCTCTCTCTCTCTCTCTCTCTCTCTCTCTCTCTCTCTCTCTCTCTCTCTCTTTCTCATTCTATACCTGTGAGTGTATCTCATTATATTTCTGTCTTTGTCTGTCTGTCTGTCTGTCTGTCTGTCTGTCTGTCTGTCTGTCTGTCTGTCTGTCTGTCTGTCTGTCTGTCTGTCTCTCTCTCTCTCTCTCTCTCTCTCTCTCTCTCTCTCTCTCTCTCTCTCCTACTATCTCAATTCGGTGACTGTTTCGGCGTATTCTGTCATTCACCCCCCCCCCCCCCACCGTCTCTGCCTCTGTCTCTGTCTCTCTCTCTCTGTCTGTCTGTCTGTCTGTCTCTCTCTCTCTCTCTCTCTCTCTCTCTCTCTCTATGTGTGTGGGTGGAGAAATGTGTGTGGGTGAGGGATCAGTGGGTGGGTGGCGGCATGTATGTTTGCCTGAGTCTGTGTGAGTGCGTGGAGGTATGTGTGGGTGGGTGAGGGTGTGGTGGGTGAGGGTGTGGTGGGTGGGGGATGTGTGGATGGCTGAGGGATGTGTGGGTGGCTGAGGGATGTGTGGGTGGCTGAGAGATGTGTGGGTGGCTGAGGGATGTGTGGGTGGCTGCGGGGTGTGAGGGTGGATGGGGGATGTGTCTCACAACATTGCAATATGCACTGTTTATGTTTACAACTTTCATTTGACAATGTTGTTTTTTTTCCCCCATGTGAATGTGCCATGCGTAATATGCATTGTTTAGGCTTACAAAATCCATTTGACAATGTTTTGTTTTTTTCCCTATGTATCACTGGACGTTCACTTCTCGTTCAGAAAATAATTGCAAACTAGTGAACGTAAAATTACCCAGAAAATCAACTCCCGGGTGTTGATGGCAACACCCTCCAAAGAACAGGTAACGACATCAAAACATAAACGCCTTAGTAGACTCTATGGAGTATCGGGTAGTCTGGGGAGGAACATGGAACAAAACTAGATCATTAACATCGTCAAGTCTGTGAGTCTGTGAGTAACATGCACATTTGATGAATGAAAGATGAGTGATCGAAAGGGCCGAATGTAAGACGGGCCTGCGTGCCCAATTTGTTACCCTTTTAAAATAAAGTACGTCCGTTCTCTCTCTCTCTCTCTCTCTCTCTCTCTCTCTCTCTCTCTCTCTCTCTCTCTCTCTCTCTCTCTCTCTCACTAATCTCAACTCAACTCAACTCACAGACTTGACGATGTTAATGATCTAGTTTTGTTCCATGTTCCTCCCCAGACTACCCGATACTCTATAGAGTCTACTAAGGCGTTTATGTTTTGATGTCGTTAATTGTTCTTTGGAGGGTGTTGCCATCAACACCCGGGAGTTGATTTTCTGGGTAATTTTACGTTCACTAGTTTGCCATTATTTTCTGAACGAGAAGTGAACGTCCAGTGTGTGGAGTGAACCCACTTACTCGACGTCAGCGCACTTGAAGTTTAAGCGCGTCACATCACTCCGACTGACTACTAACATTGTAAAATTATTTTCAGTAATCGTCCTTAAATAGGTATTGTCAGTAACCGTCTTTAAATAGGTATTGTCAGTAACCGTCCTCAAATAGTTATTTCCAGTAACCGTTCATAAATGGTTATTTTCATTAACCGTTCTTAAATATTTATTTCCAGTAACCGTCCTTAAAATTGTTATTTTCAGTAACCGTTCTTAAATAGTTATTTTAGAAACTCCCCACCCCCCCCCCCACGCCCCTCCTCCTCTCTCTCCACCCCCGGTGCCATTTCCTTTGTTCTTTTTATTTCTTTTTTACAGAGCCTACCGATTTTGGCAGCATACCGCCTTGCGTTGGTTTTTTACGAAATGGATGGGTGCCGGTCGTTCAGAAAGCAATGGCAAACTACTGAACGTAAACTTGCCAATAGATCACAACAGCACAAAATGCTGGTGTTGACTGCGACGTCCTGTAAAGGATATGTAGCTAACTTTTTAAACCCGAGCCTATGGCGTTATGAAGTTCTAAATTCAAAACCTTAGTTTTAACCCTCTTAGTCCTACTATGTGCCTTTGGCTACATTCAACACTGTCTACCACTCCAGCACACCAATTCCAAATCTTGTAACTATTCGGTCAAAACTTACCACAGAACTTCCCCAAAACGGAGGTCTCTCTCCCCGCAACAACGACCTCCCCATCTCCAACGAAAACATCACCAGCAGCAACACCCCCCCCCCCCCCAACCCCCCAACCCCGACCCTACCAATTGGTCTGCGGGAACGGGTCGTTGATGACCGACTCCCCGGCGGGTTTGTTATGTGTGAAAACAAGCCACCGACCAGACCGCCTCGGCTATCATCAGCCTAGGTCAGGGACACTAATGGGCAGGATAGAGATTGGGGGGGGGGGGGGCAGACCCAAATCCCGGGCTGGTTCTAGCGGGTTAGTGTAATCGTGGGTTTCTTGTGGGTCTTCTACGTGTAAACAGTGAGGATTGAGGTGGGTTCTCTCTGTTTATTTCTCTTTCTTCTCTCTCTCTCTCTCTCTCTCTCTCTCTCTCTCTCTCTCTCTCTCTCTCTCTCTCTCTCTCTCTCTCTCTCTCTCTCTCTCTCCCCCAGAATCTCTTTATCTCTATATCTCTCTTCTTTCTTTTCGCATTTTCCTGTCACAAACTCACTTACACTGTATTCCTGTGTCTTATGTTTATATGTCGTTCTGAATCTCTCGAATATTTACTTTTATCCTTTTTTTTCTTACTATCTCAACTTCTATCTGTCTGTCCATCCCTCCGTCCGTTAATCTATCTATCTGTATGTTCTTCCGCCTGCCCCGTCCGTCTGCCTGTATGTCCGTCCGAAGGTCCGTCCGTCCGTCTGTCTGTCTGTGTGTCGTCCGACCGTCTTTCTGTCTGTCTGTGTGTCGTCCGTCCGTCTGTCTGTCTGTAAATCCCCAACACTTTCTTCTCTCCTCTAAAACGTTTGCCTCTATGTGTCTCTCAATTTGTGACACTCTGAACATTAAATTCCTGCTTGCGCTCAAAGTGTCACAAGTCTCTCTCTCTCTCTCTCTCTCTCTCTCTCTCTCTCTCTCTCTCTCTCTCTCTCTCTCTCTCTCTCTCTCTCTCTCTCTCTCTCTCTCTCTCTCTCTCACTCTCTCTCTCTCTCTCTCTCAACAAGTGTCACACCATTAGCTAATATTACTAAGTATAGTAGTATTGATGTTCGCATTTTGCTCATGCCTTTATAATGCATATCTTTTATATTGTTGCTGTTCTCTGATAGCCTTGAATGATGTGTGAATGAAATAATGTATGAAAAAGTGTGATAGAAGGGCAGAATATTAGACGGGCCTGCGTGCCCAATTCTTAACCCTTTGAAAATAAAGTTTGTTCGTTCGTTCGTACGTTCGTTCTCTCGGTCTCTGTAGATGTCTCCAACTCTCTCTCTCTCTCTCTCTCTCTCTCTCTCTCTCTCTCTCTCTCTCTCTTGGTCTTGTGGATGTCTCCATCTCTCTCTCTCTCTCTCTCTCTCTCTCTCTCTCTCTCTCTTGGTCTTGTGGATGTCTCCATCTCTCTCTCTCTCTCTCTCTCTCTCTCTCTCTCTCTCTCTCTCTCTCTCTCTTGGTCTTGTGGATGTCTCCATCTCTCTCTCTCTCTCCTCTCTCTCTCTCTCTTGGGTTCTATAGATGTCTCCAACTCTCTCTCTCTCTCTCTCTCTCTCTCTCTCTTGGTCTTGTGGATGTCTCCATCTCTCTCTCTCTCTCTCTCTCTCTCTCTCTCTCTCTCTCTCTCTCTTGGTCTTGTGGATGTCTCCATCTCTCTCTCTCTCTCTCTCTCTCTCTCTCTCTCTCTCTCTCTCTTGGTCTTGTGGATGTCTCCATCTCTCTCTCTCTCTCTCTCTCTCTCTCTCTCTCTCTCTCTCTCTCTTGGGTTCTATAGATGTTTCCAACTCTGTTTCTCTCTTTCTCTCTCCGTGTATCTACGATGCAATCTCTTTTTCCTTCATTTTGTCTCTCTGTGTCCCACGATCAACCAACCAACCAACCAACCAACCAACCAGTCAATCAATCAGGTCGCCAACTAAACAGCCAACCAACCAGCCAGCCAAACAACCAGCCAACCAACCAACCAGTTACTCAACCAGGTTGCCAAATAAACAGCCAACCAACCAGCCAGCCAACCAGCCAACCAACCAACCAGTCAGTCAACCAGGTCGCCAAATAAACAGCCAACCAACCAGCTAGCCAAACAACCAGCCAACCAATCAACCAGTCAGTCAACCAGGTTGCCAAATAAACAGCCAACCAACCAGCCAGCCAAACAACCAGCCAACCAACCAACCAGTCAGTCAACCAGGTCGCCAACTAAACAGCCAACCAACCAGCCAGCCAAACAACCAGGCAGCCAAACAACCAGCCAAATAACCAACTAACTAGGCAAACAATCTGTCAACTAACCAATTAACGAATCAATCAATCTATCAACCAACCAGACAACCCACCAACCACACAATCAACCAGCTCGCCAACTAAACAACAAGCCAACCAACAAACCAATCAGCTAACCAACCAGCCAACGAACCAGTCAATCAGTCAACCAACCAATCAATGAATCAGTCAACCTATTACCCAACCAACGAACCAACCAACCAGTACATTACATTAATATGAGTAGTTATTGAGAACACAAGCCGTGAAACGACCCCGTCGTCTACGCCAGCCGCAGACACAGGACGCAGACAAAACCCCCGCAATAAAGGATAACTCATGTTTTGTTAGCGTTCTATCCTGGAATTAAAAGCATCGACATCAAGAAGACACGACCGCTGTCTCCCGTCATTGGACATTTTGCACGAGACAGACAAAGCCACGATCTGGGAGATTCCTTCGAGGCCACAGCGAGGGGGCCGAACCAACACGAGAGACATGATTTGACGCCAGGGCCTGTTTTCTTGCCCCTTTTGAATTTGTGAAGTACAGCGTATAAGACACTCACACACGTTACTGCTACTGTGACAGATAGCAGTCTTCAAGATGTTTGTGAAAGGCGCAGCGTTTCCCGTTAACGCGACGTGCTCGCCATAGTCAGAGGGTGTTGTATTTTTCACTGGAAAGAGGGTGTGGGGAGGGGGGGGGGTAGATTAGAGTAACGGTTTATGCTTCTGTTTTGACAGTATAAGAAACTTGAAGATGGCAACCTCTTTCCCCCCACCCCGAACCTTGGGTAATGGATCGAACGGTTAACTTCATCACATAAGGGCGTTTAAAAGGGTTTAAACAACAAACCCTCCCCCCTTTCCACCCAACAATTGTCTATACTGGTAATACAACGGTCTCACAAAACTATACTTATCTTGTTTATGCTAAAAAAAAATACGTCACACAACACCATACTAATCCTGTCTATGATAAATGAAAATACGTCACACAAAACTATACTAAACTTGTCTATGATAGTAATACAACGATATTACAAAGCTATACTTATCTTGTCCATACTGATAAAATAACAGTCATGCAAAACTATCCTCAACGTGTACATGCTGATTGTCTAAAACAATGGTCACACAAAAATATGCTGTATGTGTCTATGCAGACAATACAACGTCACACAAAACTATACTTCTCTATGCTAACAATACAACAGTCATACAAACCTATACTTATCTTCTCTATGCTAAAAATACAACGTCACACAAAACTATGATTATCTTCTCTATGCTGATAATACAATGATCATATAAAATTATACACACTTTGCCTAAGCTTGCTATACAACAGATGTACAAAACTATATAAAACTTGTCTATGCTGACAATCCAAGAGTCATACAAAACTATACTAAACGTGTTCATGCTAATAGTCTAATAAAACTGTCCTACAAAACTATACTACACCTCTTTGTGCTAGTTGTATAATACAACGGTCACATAAAACTATACTAAACCTGTCTATGCTAATTGTCTAATTCAACGGTCATAAGTAAACTATACTATACCTGCCATTGCTAATTGTCTAATACAACGGTCCCATAAAACTATACTACACCTGTCTACGCTGACGAGGCAATGATCACATAAAACTATAATAAACCTGTATACACTAATAATACAACGGTTCCCATAAAACGATGCTAAATCTGTCTACTCTGACAAGGCAATGATCACATAAAACTATACTAAACCTGTATACACTAACTGTCTAATACAACGGTTCCCATAAAACGATGCTAAATCTGTCTACTCTGACAAGGCAATGATCACATAAAACTATACTACACGTGTCCATGCTGACAATACAACAATCACACAAAACCACACTATTGTTTGGGAATCGAACACGTAACACCCAAACTTGCAGGCAAGCGGTCTAACCACTCTGCTATATTCCCACATTCAGTCTCTGTATAATACATCCACCCCATATGCCTAACTTGACCCCACTTCTCTTGTTCACCCATCGCAGTTTGCACCGGCGAAACACATCTCGGAGTTCTTGAAATCAAACCACTTCACGAATACAATACGCCAAACTTCTAGGTCAAGATTCCCCTTTATTGACCATTTTTGACGTTTCATATTTGTAAAGTTAGCGCTAATAAATTTGACTAGCGACTTGAGAGGGTTTATTTTAGCTACGGAAAACACCTTCGAATCATCACCAATGTGTGAATAGATAGCCGCGAACCCGAGGAGATCTCGAGGGCTTGGTACGAATTTTCGTACGATTAGATCGTGCTAAAGAATCATATTAGTTGCATACGGGTGTGTCCATAAGTGTTCCACTTACCTAATGATTACATAAGGAGTTTCAGTACAATGCACTAACTCCGTAACACTGGCAAAGAACTGAATGTGTGTATACCGTGTTTCCCCGAAATTCAGACCTACTCCTAAAATAAGCCCTAGCGCAATTTTTCAGGATGCTTTTAATATAAATTAGGTTAGTTCATATCCTTTACATGACGGACGTGGCAATCATCCCTGGCTTCTTTTTTTTTTTTGGGGGGGGGGGGGGGGGGATCTTTATGATTTCTTAGCAAATTTACGTTCAGTAGTTAGTGTTAATATAAGACCTACCCCTGAACTAAGCCCAAGCACGATTTTTGGATTTTTCAGGATGCTTTTAACATAGGACCTACCCCTATGATAAGCCTCGGTTATGATCGTCAGCTAGAATGAAATTATTAAATGTGCACTTGCATTCAAGTACTTTGTTGGTGGCATCGACTTTTCTAAATACCAACTCTCCAACATGATTGTCGTGGATGGAACTGCAATGTTTATGGGCTTAGGATCTCAAACGGCAATTGATCAGACGGAATTCAGGATTTGGAGAGTTGTGACGATGTTCCAGAAGAAGATGAATTGATTGTGTTTGGATAAATGTAGAAATTTGCACATCAATAAATGGAGATGTTTGTATCAGAAGAAAAAAATGTAAGACATCCCCCGAAAATAAACCCTTGTGCATTTTTTAAAGCTAAAATTAATGTAAGACCGGGTCTTATTTTCGGGGAAGCACAGTACTTGAATCTGACACGGATTAAATATTCTTTCCTAGCTAGGGATTGCATGTTACATAGAACTAGTTTTAACATACGGCTGCGAATCAAGGACAATTAGTAACCACAGAATCCACAGAAGCATTGATGATACGGTTTTATAGAAGAATACTGAAAATTAATTGAACAGCCAAAATTAGCAATGTGGACATCTTGAGGGAGGCTAAGTCGCAAAAGCACCTTGACATATCACAAACACCAGAAAAACGTAAGTATCATTTTTGGTCACATAATGTGAAGACAAAAGCTGTAACATGTAGCGACAGCCGGAAATGTTGTGAAAAGAGAGATAGGGGAAGACAGCGTGAGACAATTCATGATAGCCTTGTGTAAATGGCACGGAAGGGAATCAACACACGAAATATTCCATGCTGTCGGAGATCGTAATTTGTGGAGAGGCGAGATCGCTCGCGCCAGTCGGCCGGTCACTTGATGATGATGATGATGATGATGATCATCATCATCATCATCATCATCATCATCATCATCATCATCATCATCATCATCATGACGATGATGAGGTAGGGCTACAATTGTAAATGTACCTTGGTTATCGAACTATTCCGCCTGAGTGGTCGCGGTCAAATGTTGAATTCTGAACTGGAGGTTCGCTGTAAGGTTTATCGTACAAGCGCTCACATCTTCTCTGGTAGAAGGTTTATTCGAAACGCCGGGCAGTGAACTGAAATGTTGACTTCTCGTCCTTGACGCTGGGGGTGGAGGACGGGAGGGTGGGGGGGGGGGGGTAAATACCAAGAGCCCCAGACTTCGGATTGGGTTCGCCTGATGGAGAGGGCCACTGGTAATTGGGAATAGTAAACCTCACGCAAAATCAGTCAGATGCACGCACTAGTAGTAGGAAGCGTATGGGTGTAATTGGAGTATAAAGCGAACGAACATAAACATAAATAAATATACAACACTACACTTCTTCTTCTTCTTCTTCTTCTTCTTCTTCTTCTTCTTCTTCTTCTTCTCTTCTTCTTCTTCTTCTTCTTCTTCTTCTTCTTTCTTCTTTCTTCTTCTTCTTCCTTCTCTTCTTCTTCTTCTTCTTCTTCCTCCTTCCTCTTATTCTGCTGCATCTGCAGTGCTGCTGCTGCTTGCATCCTCCTCCTCCTCCTCCTTCTTTCTTCTCTTCTTCTTCTTCTTCTTCTTCTTGCTTCTTCCTCTTCTTCTTCTTCTTCTTCTTCTTCTTCTTCTTCTTCTTCTTCTGCTGCTGCTGCTTGCGCTGCTGCGCTCCTCCTCCTCCTCCTTCTTACTTCTTCTTCTTCTTCTTCTTCTTCTTTCTTCTCTTCTTCTTCTTCTTCTTCTTCTTCTTCTTCTTCTTCTTCTTCTTCTTCTTTTAATTCTTTTCTCATATTTCTTCTTCTCTTACCTCGTCTTCTGCTTTCTATTCCATCTCTTACTTCTTCTTCTCCTACTTCTTCTTCTCTTACTTCTCCTTCTGTTACTTCTTCTTCTCTTACTTCTCCTTCTTGTACTTCATTTTCTCTTAGGTCTCCTTCTTTTACCTATTCTCTTACTTCTTTTTCTTTTACTTCTTCTCTTGCTTCTTTTCTCACTTCTTCTTCTCTTACTTATTCTTATTCTCCTTCCACTTCTTCTTCTCTGTGCGTGTAGTTTGAGTGGAGAGATATATCCCCCAAATAGTAGTTGCCGACTACCAAACGAAAACCAGAAGTGGCTCGTGAGACTCCTCAGTGAACTAGATCAGACAAATCTGGCGGGATTACACCACGGGATCATGTAAGGTTTTCAGGTAGAAGCCCAAGAGAACACAGGAAAGGTACTGTCGTCAGAGAGGAGGATGCTCGCTCATATAAACTGAAGACTAGTATTCTTCCTGCCAGACAGCTCTCCTGATCTGCAGCCCAAGATAGTTTTGTGTGTGTGTGTGCGCGTGTCTGCGTGCGTGCGTGCGTGCGTGCGTGCGTGCGTGTGTGTGTACTATCACTAAAATGTAACACATTTATAACACGCAAATATGACAAAAGCACGAATCAACACCTTCCTGACAAGTTCAACAGATTATAATGGATGATTGGGATGATATGAAAGATGGATATGTCTCACGAAACAACACAATTGATATTAGGACAATGAATGATTATGATGTCCGTCATCTACAAATCCGAGGCAGAATAGGGCTTCTGGTTTACTAGGAAGGGGGTAGAGTTGTCTATCTTGGTTTCCTTTATGGTGGTGTTGTATTGCTATCTGCTTTGGCTTGTCGCTGAAGTATTTAAGGTTAGTATGTGTATACTCAGCTGTTAAGTGTGCAGTTCTTGTTGTTGGAACGGTGGCTCTAAGTATACAGTGGCTGGTAGCAGGTCTTCACTCTTCACTGCAGTATACAGGTGAGATCATTCAGCAATCACTGGTGAACTTCAATGCAGGCCAAACTTAGGCACAACGTTTACAAAAACCATATCTGTTTCCACAAATTCACTTCAATTTCTGAATGTAAGAATTAAAGTGACTTGCACTAAGAGTATGCCCACTGAACGCCAGAGTCTGATTCGTCTCTGGTTTAAAAGGCGAGGAAGACCCAATTAGTCGTGTCTCCTTTATTTCTGATAATAAGTATTTGATCACTCTCTACGCAGTGTTCTATTATAAAATAACATTTCAGGACTTATCCTGCTATAGACTTTAGTTGCATGTATTGTTACTTTCAAGTTCCTATTGTTTCCGCACGTCTCAATAATATCTATGTGACAGCAGTTATTTCCCCAGACACGGAGGGAAAGGGTGGGGTAACACCCCGGATACTTGTATACTGCACAGTCATTATCCTTTAACCCGTCAGTCTATTTGCGTGATTTTGACCAGAAATTTGCCTTATACTCTGTTTATACTCCAGCTGAACTCGACATTCCTACAGGTAATTTTTCAACGCCAATAATTATCCAGTTTACATTGCAGGAATTTCCTTGCTATAAACTATCTTCTATCCGTTAATCTCTGATCCCAAATGTTTTTCCCCGATCCTCTAATAATCGAATTCACGTGCAGCGTTTTTCTTCCCGCTGCATGGACATTTTTCCAGATAAGTTTACACAACCGGTAATTAACCTTTTCTTTCACCCCATTTCCTGTTCGCTATCAATTGTCACGTAAGGAATGCAGCGGGAATCTCCGGGGCGAAGTGGTCAAGCAGTCTGACTCGGGCTCCGAAGGTTGCAGGTTATATCCTGGACCACGTTTTTCGGTTCGTGTGTGCTGTCTTTCTGAGACTCCTGAGGGTCGTCGCTGGAGCTACAGAGTTCGTGCTTTGTGCGACGCTTTCCATGCTGCGTAAAGAGACTGAGCCATATGGGATAAAATTCAGTGCAATGAAATCGACCCTGTCGACTTTTAAATGACATTTTAAGGGATGCAGCGAGAGTGACTTAAAATAATATTGTGGTGAGAATTGGGCTACTATCGACCTGCTCAGACAATTCAGTTTGGTGTCTGCTGCTATGTCACATTCTCTTCTTCTTCTCTTACTTTTTTATTTTACTTCTTCTTCTCTTTCTTCTCTTACTTCCTCTCCTCTTTTTTCTTCTCTTACTTTTTCTGCTCTAATTATTCTCTTATTTCCTCTTCTCTTACTTCTTCTTCTCCTACTTCTTCTCTTATATCTTGTCTTACTTCTTCACTAACTTCTTTTCTTACTTCTTCTCTCATTTCATCTTCTCTTACTTCTTTTATTACTTCTTCTTCTCTAACTTCTTATCTTACTTTTTCTTCTATTACTTCTTCTCTTACTTCGTCTCTTAATTGTTCTCTTACATTTTGTCTAAATTCTTAACTTACATTTTCTTCTATTACTTCTTCTTCTTTTACTTCTTAATTTCTTACTTCTTCCCTTATCTCTTCTCTGGCTTCTTCTCTCACTTCTTCTCTTACTGCTTCTTCTCCTCCTCTTAGTTTTTCTCTTACTTCTTCACTTAATTCTTCTCTTACTTCTTCTTCTCTTACTTTATCTCTAACTTCTTCTCTTACTTCTTCTTCTCTTCCTTCTTCTCTTACTTCATCTCTTCGTTTTTCTTTTACTTCTTCTCTTACTTTTTCTCTTCCTTCTTCTCTTACTTCTTTTCTTCCTTCTTCTCTTACTTCTTCTCTTAATTCTTCTCTTGCGTCTTCTCTTCCTTCTTTTCTTCCTTCTTCTTTTACTTCTCTTGCTTCTTCTGTTACTTCTTCCCTTGCTTCTTCTCCTCTCACTTCTTCTCTTCCCTCTTCTCTTACTTCTTCTCTTCCTTCTTCTCTTACTTCTTCTCTTCCTTCGTCTCTTACTTCTTCTCTTCCTTCTTCTCTTTCTTCTTATTTTACTTCTATTGCTTCTTCTGTTACTACTTCTCTTACTTCTTCTTGTACTTCTCTTGCTTCTTCTGTTACTACCTCTGTTACTTCTTCTGTTACTTCTTCTTTTACTTCTCTTGCTTCTTTTGTTACATCTTCTCTTCCTTCTTCTCTCACTTCTCCTCTGACTTCTTCTCTTACTTCTTCTATGAGGGATCCCCAGTGAGGAAGTTGTCAAGCCGTCAACCTGGCACCCGAAGGTCGTGGGTTTGCTTCCATCATTCATTTCACGGGTGTCATTTTTCTTATGGAGACCCCTGGGGTCGTCCCCGGAGCTTCAGAATTCGTGCTCTGTGCCAAGCTTTCGGTACCCCCCCCCTTTACCTTTTTTTAAAAGCCATTTGTTTCTCCCCCTCCACAATTTACCCTCATCACCTTCTCCGTCTCATCCGTCTCCTTCTCCTCCTCCTTATAAACTATCTCCCGTCTACTAGAAACAAAGAAACAACCAGAAACAACAGACAACGCAAAGAAATATCTAAAATACACAAAGATCAATATTATTATCTAAATCGTTAATTCCTTCCACATTCATTATTTCCTAGAGGACACGTTTGCTAATATTGCTTTCTATTTGAACTAATACACACATGTTATGTATCGTAGCTCTAGAACAGCTCCGACAAACGCCATTAATTACCTATACCATGTTTGTTTTCTGCAGAAACTGGACCAACCTTTAGCTCACCTAAACACCGAAACCAAACAGAATACATCTCAGAAATTACTCTCGCTACCATGTAACAAAGATCCAACCTGAGAGCAACGAGGATTGTAAAATCCGTTTATGAAAATCGTGCAAAGCAAAGATATAGGGACGTAATTCGCGGGCACATACGAACAACATACAGTCGCAGTTTACGGCAATTTTGTGTGAAATCGTTTGCACTGAAGCACTCCGGGCCAATGTTCTTAGATCACGTCTTGTAAAAACAGGTTTTTCTAGACCTCCCACCGATTCTGCAAACAAGAAATATCGACTCCCGTACTCTATTTGTCCGGGGCAAGTTTAATATACCACCAATAGAAGGAGTAGTTCTGTGTAAAATATGACGATTACTTGAAGTCGGTTCGATATCGCAAAAAGACGGGTATTGAGAACTGGGATACATAGAAATGCTATTCGATGCCGTAGTGCTGTATTGTGTGCAAACAAGGCGCGTCTGTGCGTATCCAGGTGATAAGTGTGGGCGCGTAACACCGGAGCGCGCGTGTGGCAGACAACAGTCGGATCAATCGAGTAATAATAGTGGGGATTGTTGCTAAGAGGAGCTACAAGCTTACGAGGTAAGTACAGACTTGGAGAAAGGAATGGAAAGGAAACAAGAAGTAAGGAGTTGGATGTGTTTTTTGTCGGTGTGAACAAGAATGTAAAGAAAAGAGTAGAAATGTCCGTTGTAGGGAGTCTAGCCAACTCAGAGGCGGACATGCAACATAATGTTTCATCTTTCTCACATGCCTGTGCCAACTTTCAGAGGCGGACATGCAACATAATGTTTCAGCTTTCTCACATGCCTGTGCCAACTTTGGGCTCAATATCAACTTGGAGAAGACTGTAGTTATGTACCAGCCAGCTCCAGGGAATAATCACACTGTGCCGAATATCAAAGTGAATGATCATAGACTAAGTGTTCTGGACAAATTCACCTATCTTGGCAGCACTGTGTCACAAGCTGTCACAATTGATGACGAAGTGAATGCAAGAATCTCCAAGGCCAGTGTGGCCTTTGGCAGACTGTATAAGAATGCATGGGACAGAACTGGAATAAGCCTGCAAACAAAGCTAAAAGTCTACAAAGCAGTTGTATTATCCACACTGCTATATGCTTGTGAAACCTGGACTGTTTATCAGCGACACGCTAGGAAATTAAACCACTTCCACACAGTCTGTCTAAGGAAGCTACTAAAGATTAAATGGCAAGACAAGATTCCAGACACTGAAGTCCTAGAAAGAGCGTCCATGCCCAGTATCCACACTCTACTGATGAAAAATCAGATTCGCTGGGCTGGTCACTTGACTCGCATGCCAGATCACAGGCTCCCTAAACGAATTTTTTTACAGCGAACTGCGTTGTGGTAAACGCTCCCAAGGTGGCCAGAGGAAACGCTTTAAAGACACTCACTGAATGCGTTTGGAATTTATCATGACACCTGAGAGGCTGCAGCCAGAGACCGAAATTCGTGGCGTACATCATTACGCAAGGGTGCAGTCATACGTGAGGCAACCAGGACTGCAAGAGCTGTGAAGAAAAGGCAGGACAGAAAAACCACTGCAGGAAATTCTCCTCTAGAAACGTCAAGCATTCTTTGCCCACATTGTCAAAGAACATTTCGAGCCAAAATAGGCCTTATCAGCCATCTTAGAACCCACGGCTCCATACCTTCAACCCCACTGGATGAATTGAATGGTCATCATCATTCTTGATGGACAAACAACAGAATTACATTGGATATTACAAGTGAGAAGTCAGGTTTATTGTCACGAGCATTGCCAACCATCGTGAGAGATCGTCGTCGTCGTCTCCTAGCTCTTGTTCTTCTTGTTCTTGTTCTTCATTTCTTCTTCTTCTTCTTCTTCTTCTTCTTCTTCTTCTTCTTCTTCTTTCTCCCTGTTTGTGAAGCCAGAAGTTAGTGGCCTCCATGTGCGTCTTCTTGAAGCGACTGCTGAGAAAGCGGGGCTGGATACTCCCGTTTCCCGTTGTCACCACTCCACAAACGCACTAATGAGCTACGTAAACACGTCAGGACGTAGGGCGTTGCTGGAGCGCTCGCCGAGGGCAGATTGTCCCGAGTGACTGCTATTTCAGCTGCTGATTCGTGACTGTCTTTGGGGTAACTTTGTGTGTGTGTGTGGAATATCTTTAGCACCCGAGTATGTGACGGTTAATTTTTACTTCTCCAGAATCGGTCGGTTACATGTCACAATCACATGCAATCTTGCATACGCACGCGCGCGCACACACACACACACACACACACACACACACACACACACACACACACACACACACACACACACATTATCATACACCACACTTTTTTGGTTAGATACGAATGTTGTCCATATTTGTTAGTTGTGGGTCCATATGAATGATATACCTGGATAATGAAGACACCTTTATTATTATTGTCTAGTTGGTCATACGACGAAGTACACTTGTTTCTGCAGCGAAGTGCTGTCGTCATTTGGAGGTGACAGGTTCGAATCCCGGTCATTAACTATAGTTTTCAATTGTATATGTTGCCTAGTGCGTCCTCTAGTCTCTATTTCTTTCCCCTACTTCTACGAGCGCCAAGCAATACATATGTGTTTATTTATGAACTGTCTTAGTAGCCTTAAATGGTTTCCCCTAACTTATATTTATGTGTTATTCATAATATTGACTTGTTCTATTCATCATTGGCACCTTGCCGTCTTGACAGACGATAGTTTGTGCTTTAAAAGGCATAATAACTTCTACCTATGGCGGTAGCGAATGTGACTGATAAGGCCAATTCGCGCTGTAAATGTTCGTTCACAGTGGATGCATGTGAAGACGTGGTCATTTCCACCATCATGCACCATCTTACGTCTCACACGCTCGGTATGTGACTTATCTGCAATAATTTTCTCCTTTGTCTTTCTTCCATTTCTGATCTCTCTCCATAGCACAAAGCCTGGGCTAAAATATAGAGATCATGTGTTGCCCATGCAGCATGATCCCTCTCTCGGCCTGCCTAGTTCACTCCATAGGAAAGGTAACACCTCTACATCTGGATCAAGACAAGCTGCAGAAGCTGCCGGATCAGCAAAGCAATGCTCTAACTGTCCGCCTGTCGGAGCTTCGATCCTAGACCAGCCGCCAACCAAGGCTTAGGGCCTGGTCTGCCCTGCCATGACATTTTGTCTTTAAGTTGCATTTCCTCGCACCAGGGTAAGGCTGGTATCCTCCCAATTGCGCTGTTCCGCATTTATAATATTTAATTGTTTTAGATCGTCCTTATGTGCCAACGTATTTATATTGATTTATTCTAGATCGTACTTATTCCTCACATTTATATAGATTTGTTCAAGAACGTCTTTATTTCATTGTATTTATATAGATTTGTTCAAGAACGTCTTTATTTCATTGTATTTATATTGATTTGTCTAAGAACGTCCTTCGTTCATTGTATTTATATTGATTTGTTCTAGGTGATCATTATTTTCCTGGTCAGTTAAAGTGGTAGCACAAATACCAGGTTTAACACCGGATAAGACAAGTGGGGCAGTTCTTCGGGGCCATTCGCCAGACTGACTCCCTAACCTATGAAACTGGCCAGAGGCACCATGAATCGCTTCAGGTGTGAAGTTTCTGTACCTTCCTTCCACACACCTAAACCCACTTCATTCACCTTAGTTTGTTTCTGAACTGTGAAGGGGGAAGGAGGGTTCAGCACAGTCTGTGAAGATGGTATTTTGATAATGAGTCATGAGGACAACCTGTATACTAACTCATCGCTGTCAGTGTTCGGACGACTTGAAGGGCAGCGCTTCGGGCTGAAGAGTTAAAACTCAGTCTTCCTCGTGGTGTTCATCATCATCATCAGTTGCCATGCCAGTTGGTGTAGGCGTTCATGTCTCTTCACAGATCTCGGTCTTTGGTGTTCTGGATCAACTCTGCTGATGATATTCCTTCATGTCACAGTCTCAGTCCATCCAGCATCATTTCTCTTGGTCTGAATCTGCCTCTCTGCCCTTCGATCTTTCCATTTGTTACTATATTCTCCAATGCCTCTCTTCTCATTACCCGATGATTCCCGGAGCTGATCCAAAACTTTGGTGATCGAATGAGATGGCAAAACTTGACCGCCCACGCTTACCGGCCTCCTTTTAAATGGCGAGGTGATCATGGAAATTTACCACAGACACAAGAGGAAGGCAACTCACTCCTTAAAGATAATTTGTCTATGAGTAGGTATCCACCCTCACAGTGATCTCCAACAGTTTTATAAACAGTGTCACATAACCACTGTATTATAAGTAGTTATTAATGGCCGAAACAAGTCTTATCTAGCAAGACGGATTGAAACTGTTGATTTATACCACTGGTTATGGTTTGACGTCTCTGGACACGATGATGGATCTGTTTATAACATGTATACGTATACTGATGCCGTAACCAAGCCTCTATATTCTTCAGTTTAGTCTTCCGTTTTAATGAGGCGGCTCCACCGTAGGCTCCGGGCTTCTGAGTTTCGTAGTAATACTTTCTTATTTGCACGGCCATTTCCTCCAACTTGGGTGTAGGCAGCTAACTCTTCTTCTTATGGTCTTTAAGGGGGTGCTGTCTCGACTACTTTGGGCTCGACTACTTGACTTTTAGCCTGTGTTGGTTGAAGCGTTGCCACGGCTACTGACGCCGGTAAAGTGCTGGCTTCGGGTGTTTGCTCCTTGATATCCACTGTACCTAAAGCCTTGTGTCTGTACTGTTCAAGTCGATTCAGATACCTCTGCAAAGTTTGTTGATACACGAAGGCTTGTTCCCGTGGTGGTAGATCTTTGGTATCCAGAACTTGTTGCATTTAATGATCCAAGTCACGCAAGTTATCTGTTAGTGTGTCGAGTGGTACATAGGGTTTTTCCAGCATCCAGGGATCGATCAGGATCATTTCTCCATTCTAACCCCATGATGCCTTTCAACACGTTTAGAATAGTTCCTAATAAAGCACCTATGAAACCACCTTGTTGCAAAATTTGTTTCCTTTTCTTGATAGATAGCTTCTTACGCGGGAGCTTTCTCAGACTGTTTTTGTGCCACTGCAGACGCCTCTTCTGAGCCGGTGTCAGTGGACCTTTCAACACATTGTGACAGTACTCGCAAATTGATTGGACGAGATCCAAGGAAGCCTATTTAATTACGGCTTTCACGTCAGAAGGCGTCACCTCGCCCAGACACAGCAGCATGGCCCCGTAACCTTTCACCCGGTTGGACATATTATTTAGGGACTTAGATGACTTGACGCTGATCTGGAAATATATGACTTCGTAAGCGTAGCTGATCCGGTGTTTCCTGTCGAAGGTCAAACAGCAAATAACTGTGTGGAGCCGTTGTCGCGTCCTTAAAACTCTCTTGGACATATGACATGCGGCCGGTGTACATCTGTTTGGCCAGGTTGGTAATCTGAGACCCGTCTCAAGGGTTCTTAAACACCACTAGGTAATGTGAATTCAGACTGATGGTTCTTTGCTCTTTATTCTTACTAAATAGGTTCTGGACTATGTACATGACGCTGAGGTTGCGATGATGACTACCTTTAGTAAATAGCTTAGTCACCCTGTCATCTGTCTCGGACATTAGGTCATCTATCACCACTATGCGACGTCTATCGCCTATCCATTTTTCCATATCCGGCAGACCTTCGTTAAAGTGAATACATTCATAGTCTCATAATTGATTGCCATTCTCCGTAGCACCATATAATCTCCTTTGGAATCGGGTCGATCATGTCTGATAAATGCGCCAGAAACTTTTGCACAAAGACGAGCTTTCCATTCCCCGTTGGTACCGCAATCAGAGCCGTAAAAGGATATTTCCACCTTGGATCCATGACTAATACTAACCACCTACCCATCCAGGCCACATATTTTATGGTTTCAACCCCGCTCACCACACCCTACGCACCACCCCTGCGCCCTCACCCGACGTCGGTCTACCACGCCCCTCTACAAACACACACATCCCGACCACAACAACCGCTTCTAACCACCATCGTTACTTTATTAGCGTTGTCATTTGAAGCTCTGCAACATGTATGGTGATAGTGATTAACTCCCGGTCACTAATAACTACTAATAATCGTTATCTTTTACTTTCAATTACAAATTTTTTTAAAAACATTTAAAAAAATGTTCTCTAAAGAAGATGAAACCGCAATAATCCAGTCGATTTGTTATTCATGAGTTACATTCCTTGTTAGGTCAAAGGTCAATGGCGGTCCGCTTTTGTGACGTCGATCTGGGGGAATGATAACAAACATATAATGATTCATGGTGGCCACCGCCGCATAAACCGCCGCAAATGAGGCTTGTTTCGGCCATTATAACCACTATTATGTAACAAATGTGAACAACCCTGTTGAAATAACATCGACAATAAATCGAATCCAACGCTTTGTTCTAAGTTTCTCACTATATTGGGAAGAATTTGGGTCTGGTGTGTGACTGTCATTGAGTGCTCCAGATGGTTACTGGTTGGTTATATCTAGAACTTGGTACTGAACTTGCCTGCACATGCCTGGGACAGAAATAGAATAAACCTGTAAACAAAGCCGAAAGTCCACATAGCAGTTTTATTATCCATACTGCTATATGCTTGTGAAACCTGGACTGTTCATAAGCTTCTTGAAAATGCTGGTTGAATTTGAAGCCAGGTGGTTAATCCATAAAAAGGGTATCACGCTTTAATATGTATAAAAGGTAAATCCTCATTTCGTGGTCGACACTGTAGTAAGGAATACCGTCATGTAGTTCCCAGACGTAAGTCAGAACTTATCACAGCATTCAGATAATCCACTCTGTAAACCTAAAGTTTTCCGCTGACAAAGCTAATCAATGAGTGTAGCAATAACCACCTGAACTCTGCATAAACAAGGGGTTTCTCATAAGACTGTAGCCTGACCATCAAGGAGTAGGCGGAGACAATTTATATTTGGCACCGTGCTTATTCTTTCTCAATGTAGCCACCACATGAATATATGCATTTCTGCCATCTCTGCGTGACCTTGAAAAGACCTTCAGACTATTTTTCGAACTAAACCAGTTATCACAAGCGAGTATGACATCTTCGTCACTGTCAAAACGATGTCCTTTCAGCTGTTTTTTAAGATTTGGGAAAATAAAAAAAGTCTGATGGAGCCAATTCTGGAGAATATGGTGGGTGTGGAAGAATTTCAATATTCAAATCATTGGCAGTTTGCAGCAAAAGCAGTGGTTTATGGGAGGGCGCGTTGTCTTGAAGCAGAGGCAGAATTTGCGGAAGCGCTATACCTCGTTTTCTGATCACAGCCTGTCTTAGTTTGATAAGGAGATCTGCACAGTACTGCCCATTAACCGTGTTGCCTTGAAGCATGTAATCTTTCAATATGACACCTTTGACGCCCAAAAACAGTCAGCATCACTTTTCTTACAGATGTTTGTGCTCTTGGCTTGACATGTGTTGGCGAGCCCGGGGTCTTCCACTGCATGCTGGAAATTTTGGATTCTGGGTCATAATGGTGAATTCAAGTCTCATCTACCGTCACCATGGTCGTCAACATGTTTTTCGACCGCCACATGTTAAGCAACTGGCCACAACAATCAACCCGTGTTTGTTTCTGTTCACATGTCAGCAGGCGCGGGACCCAGCGGGCACACACTTTTCTCAGGTTCAGTCTGTTGTGTAACATTCTAAAAACGTTACTCTTACTCATTTTTGCTTGAACCCGATATCTCTGCAATTGTCATTGTCCTATCTTGGTCTATGATTGCCTTCACTTTTGCAGCATTTGCATCATTGCACTCTGAGGACGGTCGTCTTGATCTTAGCAGATCAGCATCTTGGAAACGGCCACACTTAAACTGCAAACACCATTTTTTTTAACAGAAGCATACGAAGGACAGACTTCCTCAAACACTGGCTCCATCTCCCTGTATATTTCTGTAGGTATTTTTCCCTGTAACAGCAAGAATTTTATCATAGTCCTGGCGTCTGATTTCTCCATTGTTCTGACAAACCGTTGGATGTGCAGATCTGGTCAATAGGGTGTATTGTGCCATGCACCACATCGGGACAACTAGTTGAGGAGGGAAATTCATAATTCATATGTCCATTACAAATTGAATGAGATATACATGAGCCGAATTGAATTTTCTCCGCTTACCCCTTCATGGTCAGGCTAAAGACTTATGAGAAGCCCCTTATACAATCTGTTGTAGATTATAGACCGGGCTGTTACCAAGGTCTCTGTCCCTGAACATAAGCTAGGTGACGTTGAGGCCGGGGTCCTTCAGATAATAAACATTCCTCTTCAGCCTATCCAGAAGGCAATATCTGACTTCATTGTAAACAATGAGAAAAATAAAGAACTACCGTAATTCAGGTTTAAACGATCCGAACTTCTCAATATTAAAAGACAAAAATGGGAATATGATAAATACCAATGAAGAAATGTGCAACACATGGAAAGAATATTTTATTGAATTACTAAATTGTGAAGCTCCAAGTAACATTTTCCCACAGGAAGAGGTTCTAACATGCGAACCACAAATTGAAGAACCTACATTTGAAGAAATCCTATATGTAATCACACGACTTAAAAACAATAAGGCAACTGGGACTGATGGAATTGCTGCTGAATTTATAAAGGCAGGTGGCCATGCATTACATCTAAAGCTATACGAACTAATAATAAAAATCTGGAGGACAGAAGAATTACCCCATGACTGGAAAGAGTCATTATTGATACCTATCTTTAAGAAAGGAGACAAGTTCCAATGTGGAAATTATAGAGGAATATCACTACTGTCCACAAGCTATAAGATACTATCCGCAGTATTACTAAATAGACTAAAACCATATTCAGAAGACATATTAGGTGACTACCAGGCGGGTTTTAGACAAAACAGATCAACAATAGATCAGATATTATCTTACGACAAATAGCCGAGAAACATTGGGAATATAAAAGAGATCTCCATAACATTTTTGTGGATTTTAAAAAGGCTTATGATAGTGTCCATAGGAATAGTCTATGGAATGTTATGCAGGAATTTGGAATACCAAGGAAGTTAATTAACATGACCAAACTATGCATGGAAGATACTTATAATATAGTAACATATAAAGGCAGGAAATCAGACCCCTTCCAAATAACATCTGGCTTGAACAGGGTGATGCACTATCGCCGCTACTCTTCAATCTGGCTCTAGAGAAAGTTGTAAGGAAGGTAAAGGAGGAATGTGATATTGGAGGAACATCCAAGCTGCTTGGTTATGCAGATGATATAGATATTATAGGGCAAAGTGAACAAAAGACATTAGAAATATTGACTCACTTAAAGGAAAAAGCCCAACAGATGGGGCTGGTTATCAACCAAGATAAGACAGAATATATGGTAATTTCAAGAGACGGAATGGCTAAAAACTCTGGCCACATACAAATAGATAATATGACCATTAAAAGAACGGAAACATACAAATACCTGGGTACAATCTTCAACTGCTCCAACATCATAAGGGAAGAAATACAAACTAGAATCAACTCTGGAAATAAGATATACTATGCACTACAACATCTACTAAAATCAAAGGCGGTATCTCGTAACACCAAAATCACAATATACAAAACACTGATCAGACCAGTTGTGCTGTATGGCTCTGAAACCTGGAGTACAACGAAAGGAGACGAAGCCTTGTTACAAACCTTTGAGAACAAAATTTTAAGACGCATCTTTGGACCCATTAGGGATACACAAAGTGGAGAGTGGAAAAGAAGAAGTAACAAAGACATTTATGATTTGTTTAAGTCCCCGCTAATCACTGGTATCATGAAGGCTAATAGACTACAATGGCTGGGGCATATAGAAAGAATGGAAGATAATAGGGAAACAAAACTCGCTTACACTCAGGAAATAAATGACCGTAGACCCCGAGGTAGACCAAGAAGGCGGTGGAGAGATAATATACATACAGACCTACAAGCACTTGGAATCAACGACTGGCAAGAGAAGGTCCACCAGAGAGACGAATGGAGACAGATTGTATTTGCAGCAAAGAACCTCAATGGCTCGGAATGCTGAAGAAGAAGAAGAAGAAGAAGAACTTCTCAATAGCCATCAGATAGAAATTCAGGGGGACTACGTGTCCTGACTGTAAGGCCAATACCACCATCCATTTCTCTCTGGCGCTAAAAAATAAAAATAAAAATATTTTTAAAAATCGATATACATTTGAAAGAAAGAACCAAATGTCACTGTAACCTAAATATAAACAAATAAAGGAAAATAAAATAAGAATAGTAGAGGGGAGAGTGTTTCTAATTCATCAGTCCCTCTTCTCTGGTGATTGCGTTTAATTCAACTCTAATGGTGTGTGGTATCTATTCAGGGATCAACTGACAAATGGCAAATAACTAATGACCAGACCGGTTAACAATCCCTTCATATGGTATTCCGGTACACAAGTGCTTTACTCATCATCCACACTTATAAGCTCTTCTACCTTTTCCCACTGGGATCAATTCGAACATTTACTCCAGCACAGTCGGATGATAATTAATAAACTCATTAACGTGTGAACAAGACACAAATGATAAAACATATGATAATCCTCATAGAATAATGCAGGAGCCATCCATTGGATATTCATCCAACATCAACAAAACCTCGAACACAATAACATATTGTCCTTTCAAAGCCTGACTCTTAGGGGCGGGAGTGGGGGGGGGGGGGTGATAAACGCTGTTACAAAATCTACCCAGTGTTGCAAGCCTAAGGCACAAATTTCAGAAACGAATTGCAATATGGCAGTCTTTACGAACGCTCTTAGCAATTTACTT
>JACEFZ010013203.1:45000-63857 GCA_014155875.1 Cepaea nemoralis
TTTAGTTGAACTACCACGCTTCAACTTGTTTGCTTCGCTCAAACGACCAGCATAGGGGGACGCCTGATGACATAGGGTCTCACCAGGCAGACATTATGTTGAGACTGATCGTCGTGATAGCTACGTCACTGGGTGACACTTTTCAAAGAACTGTAGTGGTATTGACATCCTGTAATAGGACTCAAAGCTAATATTACCAGTCGGTGATCACCATGAACCATTTATGAGATGGAATGCTTCTTCAACCAAGTCAACACTCGCTGGGAGGGAGCCGGGTGAGCTAACCGACCAGACCCGACATACACACACGACGGCTGCTCACTTGCCTTATGATGACATCTGAATCATCCCTGACTCTTCTATACTCTGTTGTCTAACTGTACATAGACTTACTATATAACCTACTCTTCATTCTTCTCATCTGGACGATATTGTAAATATACTTCAATTGGTGTTACCATGTCTTTGTGTGAGTTTATGGGTGTCGTCTGGGCTGATCCCCCTACAGGGTATTAATCCTTAGGTTGGGAAGTGATAGACAGGTGGAGTCCCGAGTCTGTAGGGGTTCGGTAGATGAACTATACTTGTGCTGTGGTCAGTACAGGGTGGGAAAGTCGAAGTGTACCCCTACCTGTCAAAGCCCCAGGGGTCTCGGTACACAGATAACCAATCAACCAAACAACCAACCAACCAAACAACCAACCAACCATTCAAACAACTAACACATCAACCAACCAACCAGCCAATCAACCAACTAACAAATCAACGAAACAAAACAACCATCCAACCAACCAAACAGCTAACATTCATTTATCTTATGGTTTCACATCCAAGAACCTCGTTCCAGTCGCCCTAGTCGGGACGAAAGGCGAGAGGAGTGGTGGCCGGGGGGAACCACCATGTGACCAGGAAATGGAACCCACACTCATTTGATCGGTAAACCAGTACAACACACACTGCGCTAACCCTATAGTATCTTTGTTAACGATACTTACACCTCAATCAAGGTACCCCCAAAAAATTGTTTAATTACAAAGACAAACTCCCTTCCAAGAAGCATAATTGTCTCCATTCCGTGCCACCTTCCCATCTCCCTCCATCTCATCCATCATTAAACTCCATCAGCGATCATTTCCAATATTGACCTTGAAAGTCGATCCCCTAAATCAGCCAAGTGCATGGCCCCTAGCTACCGAAAACGCCAAACCGGTAGACAATCAATCACCGGTTTAACCACTGTTTGGGTAAGTGTTTGAACGCTCCTGGGTATCGCAACGGGAACCGCAATGGCGGCTTCCGCAAACAAGGACATCCCAGACACGACCCGCACCATCGCCGTGCCCATCGTGATGAAAACTCTTTTTCCGGGATGACAACCTCCTGCAAGAACTCAGGCCGAAACTTTCGGTAATAAAACCGTCGCCAGTAATTTACACGAGTAATTCAATACGGTGTTTAGTTGCATGCGACTTCTCTACAGCCTTATAATTTCACGGAATTTTTTTTTTTCTTTGTGATGAAAAATTAAATTTACTTGTGGTGTGTGTGTGTGTGTGTGTGTGTGTGTGTGTGTGTGTGTGCGCGCGCGCGCGCGTGATATGAAAAATTGCGTTCATTTTTTGGTGAATATAAGTTTATATTTGTGTGGTGAAAAATTATGGTTTTTGGTTGTTGATGAAACATTCAGTTTATTTATTTATTTATCTATTTTTAGTGAAAAAGTTTATTTAGTGAAGAAGTTTATTTATTTTTTTATTTTTTTTAGCTTCTCATCTCATCTCATCATGTTCCTCTTGTACCTTGCAGTGTAGAGTTGAAGTATAAACAGAGGGAGAGTGCCCGCTTATGGGCTTCATGTATCGACTTACATGAACGTCTTCAGTTACTGACACTCCACAAACGCCTACTTTTTAATATGGCTAAACTATCTCACAAAATCCTATTTCAAAATGCCCCAAGCTACCGTTGGCCATTGTTTAAATATAACGCAAGACATAGCGAACGACTAAATATACTTCATGTCGCTAAACCTAGGATAGACTTATATAAAACAAGCTTAGCATTCTCTGCCATTCAGTTGTGGAATAATCTTCCACAAGAAATCAAAGACACCACCAATCATTATACATACAGTCGCAACCTGTTTGAACACTACCTCAAGACAGACTACACGCCCCCTTAAAAAAAAACAGCAACAAAGACAATAATAATGGTAAATTATCTCGAACGACAACTAGCCAGGAAAAAAAAAACATTCCCATTTGTGTGGCACGTTACACCCACCTTGGGTATTTATGATGCCCATGTTAAACATTGCCTCAACGAGTCATGTATTATTGATTATTTTTCATGCGTTTTAATGCTTACTGTTCTTTTGTTGTTAAAGAATTGCTTCATAAGAGATGTTGAATGAAAGAATGTATGAGAGGAAATAGAGAAGAAGGGCAGAATGTCAGACGGGCCTGCGTGCCCAATTCTTAACCCTTTGAAAATAAAGATTTTCGTTCGTTCGTTCGTTCGTTCGTTCGTTCGTTCGTTCGTTCGTTCGATATTTCCACGGACTGTTATTCCCTGCGTCCAACGTTTACGTGACCGGCCTCTTCAATCTGGTCTGTACATCATTGCTATTGCTTTTAATGAAAAATTAAAACTAGTTTTTTGTTTTTATTTTTTAATGAAAAAGTAATGAAGTTGTTGTTTGTTTGCTTGTTTGTTTGTTTGTTTGTTTGTTTATTTTTTGGATAAAATAATAAGTGTATTTTTTCAGTGATCAAACCTTAAGTTTAATATTTTTGTGATGAAAAATTAAGTTTATTGTTGTTTGTTTTAAGGCTGCGGGGGTTTACTTTCAGTTTGCCATGAACCGGTCTTAACTCTTATTTCTTCAAATTCCACGCTGCTCGTGTTGACCTGGCCCGAATCTAGGTGTAAATTATGTGGGGTTTTTTTTCCTTTTAAACATAATAAGAACAGGGTTATATTAGCCGCTCTGTCTATAGAGAGTAGATCGGACGTGTAACTTCTCAGATAAGGGCGAAAGATAGCTGCCCAGGTATAAGTCCTGTTGTAGGAAATTGATAAGAGACGGCCGAGCAGGTGGATACAATTTAAGTTACTTGTTTGATCTGTGATAGGACGTCGCAGTTAGCCACATCATTTTTTTTTTTTTCTTTTTTTTTTTTGCTTGGCTATTTGTGATTTTCTTGGTTGATTTGTTTGTTGGCTGATTGGTGATTGGTTAGTTGGTGGTTTGGTTGGTTGTCTGGTTTGTTAGTTGACTTGATGGATGAGCGGTTGGTTAATGATTGGCAGATGATTGATTTGTTAGTTGATTGATTTGTTGGTTGATTGGTTTGTTGGTTGATTGGTTTGTTGGTTGATTGGATGGGTGATTGATTGGTTGGATGGTTGATTAATTGAATGGCTGGTTGATTAGTTGGGTAACTGACTGGTTTATTGGTGTTTAGTTCGTTGGTTCAATGTTTGGTTGATCTATTTATTGATTGGCTGGTTAATTGATTAGTTGATTGGTTGGCTGTTTTATTGGTGTTTAGTTCGTTGGTTCAATTTTTGGTTGATTTATTGATTGATTGACTGGTTGATTGATTAGTTGATTGGTTGGCTTGTTGATTGCTCGGTTCGTAGATTGGTTGGTTTATTTGTTAGTTGGTGTATTGGTTAGTTGATTGATTAGTTCGGTAATTGGTTAATTGGTTGCTTAGTTGGATGGTTGTTAGTCAATTGGCTCATTGGTTGGTTGATTGGTTGATTGTTTGATTGGTTGCTTGATTGGTTGGTTGATTGGTTTATTGGTTGGCTTATTGGTTGATTCGTTGGTTGATTGGTTGATTACTTGGTTGATTGGTTTGTTGATTGATTGTTAGTCGATTGGTTTATTGATATGTTGGTTGGTTGATTGGTTGGTTGATTGGTTGGTTTGTTGGTTGGTTTGTTGGTTGGTTTTTGGTCGAGTGGTTGATAGGCTGGTTGGTTGGATGGCTGTTGGTTGATAGGTTGGTTGTTTGGATATTTGATTGGTTTGTTGGTTGGTTGGTTGATTGATTAGTTGATTGGTTGGTTTGGCATTGCATTCTGAACGACCGACACTCTCACGATGTTTAAAAATCAACGCAAAGTGGTCTGCTTCCAAATAGCTTAGGGTTGATTTCGAACCCAGTATAGGGAATTGTGCAACTGGGTTCAATCCCTGTTGGACACAGAAGCCACGAATACGTCGCTGCCCAGTTTACATTTCACAATTAGAAAAATCTACCCAAGAAACAACCAGCGCAGAGGCTTGGGGGATAGTGAGAAACAGTTTCATAATTCCCCGACATACGGAGTCGAGGGTTGGCAATCAGCACAAACCTATACTGGTCTTAATTAATTTCCAACTTATTTTCCTTCCTGGTTTTCTTATTGTAATTATCAGTAAATGTTTGGTTACATGATTAAATTTTTTTTTCTTTTGCACTCGCTCGCTTTGAAATTAAGCGTAGTCCATACACACTACTTCTAGTAGTGTTGGGCTGAATTTTGCAAGTGGATTAGCTTTTCCTATTAATAGTGTCCCTCGTCATCAGGCGAACCCACTCTGACTTCATAGGTACTTGCAATTTACGTCCCCAAGTTAAGGACGACTAGGTCAATATTTTATTCCAACTGTCCGGTGTAGGGGTTGAACCCCTTACCTCGGCATCAGCACATCGTACGTTTAAGAACACGCGTTATTATCCATTCGGCTATGCTGATCTATATTTGAGAAATTACTCGTAGACGGTCACAAAATTTTGGACACGTTATGAGGAAGTAAATTGGTGAACTTGGTGACAACTGGCAGGATTGAGAGGAAAAGAACAAAGTGAAGGCAGATAAGTAAATATCTGGATACTTTGCCACGTGATATTATAGAGACAAAAACGCAGAGCTAACCCACGACTCTGTTGATCGAGTGAGATGGCGAAACATGACCTCCCACGCTTATCGGTATGGCACATGATGATGATGAACATTGTTTATGAGGTTGGGTGTAGGAACATCTTCGTATTATCGCTCCTAGTATTTTTTTTTGTGTGTGTGTAGAGCTATACAGGCAGAAACGGCCTTCTTTGGTCATGTGATGAGACAAGAAGCATTGGAAAACATCGTGATAACTGGAAAGATCAATGGGAAAAGAGGCAGAGGCAGATCAAGAGAAAGGTTGCTGGGTGGACTGAGACGGTGGCATGAAGGAATATCATCAACAGAACACCAAAGACCGAGATCTGTGGACAGACATGAACACCCACGCTTGCGCGGGGGGGGGGGGGGGGGGGGCGCACATGTTGATGACGATATAAATACAGATTTCAGCATATCATATCATTAGGTATATTCTGTATTGTATATATCATTCAACATTTTAGTTAATATTTCTACTCATAATTCTCCCAAAACCTCTAATTCCTGTCGTGATTCCATCTGGCCCAACCTATTGTCCTTTTATCATGTTATAGGGCGGTGGGGAGAAGTGTATGGTGTGTGGGTTTGGGATATGTGTGCGGTGTGTTGGTGGGGGATGTGTGCATGGTGTGTGGATGGGGGGTATTTTTGTGGTGGTATGGGTGAGGATATGTAAGTGGATTGGGGATAGTGTGTGGTGTGGGGATGTGTGTATGGGTGGGGGATATGTGAGGGTGAGTAGGGATGTGTGGTGGTTGGGGGAAGTATGTGTGGGTGGTGGGGGTGTGTGAGTGGGAGATGTGTGCGTGGGTGGGGAATGTGTGTGTGTGTGGGGGGGGGGGGGTGTGAGTGGCTTAGGGATGTGTAGGTGGGTGAAGGATGTGTATGTGTCGGGGTGAGATGCGTGAGTGGGTGGAGGATGTGTGTTGGTACAGGTATTGTGATCGAGAGATGTTTGGTTGGGGGTTGGTGGGGGTGTGTGGGTGCGTAGTGGAGGATGTGTGGGTGAGTGAGTGTGTGTTGGTGGATGGGTGGGGAATGTGTGTATGGGTGGGGAGAGGTGTGTGGTGTGTTGGTTGGGGATATGTGTGTGTGGGTGGGGTATGTGTGTGTGGGTGGGGGATTTGTGTGGTGTGTGGGTGGGGTATGTGCGGTGGGTGGGTGAGGGTATCTGTGTGGGTGTGGGTGGGGATATTGTGTGGTATGTGGGTGGGGGATATGTGTGTGGTGTGTAGGTGGGGATGTGTGGTGGTATGTGGGTGTGGGATGTGTTGGTGAGGGATATGTGTGTGTGTGGTGCGTGGGTTGGGAATATTGCATGTTAGGGGATGTATGTGATGTGCCGGTGGGGGATGTGTGTGGTGGGTGATTGGGTTAGGGCATGTGTGGGTGGGTGGAGGATGTATGTGTGGGTGGTCGGGTGTGTGTGAGTGGATTGGGGATGTATAGGTGGTTAGGGAGATGTGTGTGTGCGTGGGTAGGGAGATGTCAGTTGGTGGGGATGTGTGTGTGTGTGTGGTTTGGGGATGTGTGAGTGGATGTGCGATGTGTGGGTTTGTGGGGAATGTGTGTGCGTGGGTGGGGAATATGTGGTCGATGGAGGTGTGGCTGGGGGATGGGTGGTTGGAGGTGTGGGTGGGGAGAGGATGTGAGGGTTAGGATGTGTATGTGGGTGGGCGTGGGATGTGTGGGTTGGTGGGGGATGTTTGTGGGTGGCGAGTGTGTTTTGGTTGGGGGAACAGGTGAGGGCAGTGTGTGTGGGTGGGGGATGTGCGGGAGGGGGATGGGTCGGTTGGTGGGGTATGTATGTGTCCCTGGGTGTGTGTGTGTGTGGGTAGGTGGGGGTGTGTGTGTGGGTGGGGTGATGTATGGGTAGGTGGGAGATGGGCCTCATAACATGGTAATTTGCCTTGTTTATGTTTACAACATTCATTTCACAATGTTTATTTTTCTTCCTATGTAAATGTATAATGCTCTTGATGAACGAAAGACGAGTGATTGGAAGGGCCGAATGTAAGACGGGCCTGCGTGCCCAATTTGTGACCCTTTTAAAATAAAGTTGATTTGATTTGATTTGATTTATTGTTTTCGTTCGCTCGCTTTCAAACCAAGCGAACTCCATATGCTACTACTTTTAGTGCAATGGATTGATTTTACATCGTCAACTGATACGACAAGTTAGACTTAAAAAGTCAAGATAAGTCGTAAGCCTTACTAGAATGCGACTTTTTGTTTGGTTGCGTATCCTGTTACATGACATCGCTGTCAACACCAGCATTTTACTGCTGTTGTTGATGTCTTCGGCAAGTCCAAGTTTTACGTTCAGTAGTCTGCCGTTGCTTTCTGAACGACCGGCTCCTGTACCAATTCGTTAAATCTCAGCGCAACGCGGTCAGCTGTCAAATCACGCGTAGCTGTGTTTCGAACGCGGGTAAGTGGGATTACGAACAGCGTCCATAACTCCTTCGTCACCGAGACCGGCAGAACACAACTGTAAGTAACACAATGGACGTTGCCGTCTAAGCCTTTGTCTGCACAGAATAATCAAACACAAGCCGACACAACTACGAGTACATGTAAAAACAAAACTACATGAACATATAAATCTAAAAGTTACTTATCTTTATCAATGTTGAGGGCTGGACAATTTGGTTACATACATTACAGGGCGAAATAACCTGGAAAACTTAGTGATAACTGGCAGGATTGATGGAGGAAAAGCAAAGGGTAGACAGAGAGATAGATTGATTTGTTTGGTTGTTTCGGGATTTCAGGTCTGATGATTGAGTACAACCCACTACTGGCAATGTTAATCGTATACCGGTACGAACTGTGGGCCTTGTCCGATGGATTGACACATTTCAAGCGTTTGACCGTAAATATTAAGATAAATTCTGAGAATATCGTGGATCGAGAATAGAAGCAATAGTAACATCCACAAGATCTTAAAACCGAAGAAATAAGGATCATAAACAGCAACATTAATTTTTTATATGTTTTTTCCCAGTTTTAATTATTTAAATTTTTAATTTTTTAACTTTTAATTTTTTTCAGAGCACCTGTGAACTTCCGGAGTGCCAACTGGGGAAATCATATTTGACTTCACGTTCATCATGATGTGTCATACCGATAAGCGTTGTCACTAAGTTTTCCATTTATTTCACACCATAACGTGCCCAAACTGTTTTAATGTTTAATTTTTAATTTTAAATGTTTATTTTTTTAATTTTTTAACTTTTAATTTTCTAATTTTTTTTTTCTAGTGGTACATATGTTTTTAATTGGTAATTTTCTTAATTTTGCCTAGTACATCAACAGCAGCTGAAAAATGCTGGTGTTGACTGCAACGTCCCGTAAGGGATACACAACACATTTTTAAAAAATATGTTTACTTTTTAATTTTTTTTCCAATTTTTAATTGGTTGTTTTTTTTTTTTAGGTTATCGTTTAATTTTTTAACTTTAAATTTTTGACTTAATTTTTAATTGATATTTATTTAAAATAAACATGTCATACTAATAACAAATTTCTGGTACAAGAAAAAATCTTAAATTTGGGGTCATAAACTGCCTTAGCATACCTTTAGCATGACGGTGCAGTCAAGCCTTGATTGATTTTGATTGTATATGCGTCTGTCTTACAGAAAGCAATGGTAAACTCTTCATCATCATCCAGTGCAGCTGGCGTAGGGGTTCATGTCGCTACACAGATGTAGGTCTATGGTGTTCTGGATCAACTTTGCTGATGATTTGCCTCCATGTCACTGTTTCAATCCATCCAACATCATTTCGCTTGGTCTACCTCTGCCTCTCTCCCCCTTGATCTTTCCAGTTGTCACGATATTAAACTACTAATGACGAGCTGCTGAATTTTCAAAGCAAATCACAAACAACGAAAATAATTAATGCTGGGATTGAACAAGGAGCCTTTCGGGACACGAGCCAGGTGCTTAACCACTTTGCCACTTAAATCCCCGTCAACAGATATCAGGAAAAAGTCGGATGTGTCGGTCGAAATTCCTAAATATCCCAGCTATACCGTGAACAAGCACAACCTAAAATTATCATTAACAAAATAAAATATCGGAGGCCCAAGAAGACGCGGAAGAAACAAAAGTCCTTGTATTTCCTAAGAGACCACTTCTATTTTAAGCTGCTGTCATCTGTCACGATTAATGGTTTTAAACCGACACCTCAAAATTAAGTCTAACTCTATTCATAACACATTAGCTCTTAACTGCGATCGAAAACTACATCTCCCCCATACTCTCCACATTAAATATGGACTAAAAATCATCGCCAATATCTGGATAGTTTGAAGAATAATAAAACAGAATGAAAATATCTTAAATGTGAAACCCGATATTGTAAAGACATGAAAACACGGCAATTTGTATTCACTGGTAACGATTACTGAAATTGTAAAACTTAAGAATTATGATGCGATTTTCAGCTCCCTAATTTACATTCTTCGCTCTATAATGTTTTGATATTCAATTTACAAACTCGCGCACGGAGATGCAGATACAAAGAAGGGACAACGAGATAGTTCTTCTATGTTTATTGAAGATTCTGGAAGTAGCTCACTATGTCACATTTAAAACGTTTCCGTTGCTAACGACAACAAAGCCAGAAAGCTTGAATGGCAACCGATTAAATTGACACATTAATTCGGATACTTCGTGACGTTACGTTTTATTCAATTTTCCGGCCATCCATATTTTTTTATTTTTTTATTTTGCGTATCTTTTGCTGGACCTTGCAAGAAACTCATCTCATCTCATCATGTTCCTCTTGTACCTTGCGATGTCGAGGTGAAGCATAAACAGCGGGAGAGTGCCCGTTTATGGGCTTCATATATCGAGATTCCTATGGACTCTGCGATTCCCTCAGTCCATAGTTTACGTGGTCGGCCTCTTCGTCTGCTTCCATGTGGCCGACTATCATTGCTTGTTGTGGTATGCTGTTACTCTTCGTCTGCTTCCATGTGGCCGACTATCATTGCTTGTTGTGGTATGCTGTTACTATTCGTCTGCTTCCATGTGGCCTGACTATCATTGCTTGTTGTGGTATGCTGTTACTGTTCGTATGCTTCCATGTGGCCTGACTATCATTGCTTGTTGTGGTATGCTGTTACTGTTCGTATGCTTCCATGTGGCCTGACTATCATTGCTTGTTGTGGTATGCTGTTACTCTTCGTCTGCTTCCATTTGGCCTGACTATCATTGCTTGTTGTGGTATGCTGTTACTGTTCGTATGCTTCCATGTGGCCCGACTATCATAGCTTGTTGTGGTATGCTGTTACTCTTCGTCTGCTTCCATATGGCCTGACTATCATAGCTTGTTGTGGTATGCTGTTACTCTTCGTCTGCTTCCATTTGGCCTGACTATCATAGCTTGTTGTGGTATGCTGTTACTCTTCGTCTGCTTCCATTTGGCCTGACTATCATTGCTTGTTGTGGTATGCTGTTACTCTTCGTCTGCTTCCATGTGGCCTGACTATCATAGCTTGTTGTGGTATGCTGTTACTCTTCGTCTGTGTCAGGATCTTCTATTAGGCTCGTTGGCTAACACATGTGAGACAGTACAAGTACAACGTGATTCGACGTAAGACACAGCAACACAAGTTCTATGGATTTATTGCCACATCAAATACATAACGATAATTACAGCAATGTACAACATATAACTCACAACCACATTACAGCTCATAGGTCTGGCGCTCAAGATATCAGTCGTTCAGCTTACAACCACGGAGATTCACACAAACGCCTTGCTCTCGACACACACGTCCGTTCAGAGTCCTGTCCCAGCTTGGTCTAAGCTATCACACACACTGCCCACTGCCTCTCGTGGAGTCACGTGGCTTTGCGTGCGTCTGTCGTCAGCCTGACCGCTAGTCGCGTGTCAGGTACCAATCTCGCCAGCCGACAACTCTTGTCCGCCGGGTGCCGTAACGATGTTGCTGCGTAGCTAGGCTCTGACATTCTCCCCCGGGTACCTCAATGAAAGATGCCATCTTTCATTCATGATGTATGTATATACTGGGGTAGTGTTAATTTCATGTCAGAGACTACTTTTTCCCAGTGTTATGCATGAAAATACATATAAGGCATAGAAATATATACAAAAAAAATGTAAGTTGCATTGAAATGACAAATGAAGTACAATTTTTAACACAATTCAGGTTTCATCCCCCTGATGCCTGGTTACCTTCATTGCAATAATACCCAGTCAGATCAGTAGCACCAGCTTCACGCATCTACCTCGCAGCTATTTGAAAAAAACGTAATAATATGATTGTTTTGCAACAACCATCTAGCCAGACTGAAATACGGCTTTGTATTAGTCGTATTAAACACTTAAACTCTGCCCTCATTTGGTCAGGAGTTCTTATGTTGGTTTGCAATGTTGGCAGCTCTATGACATGCTTGGTGGACGTCTACCTGCTGTGCTAACTATTTGAGCAACAAAATGTCTATCTATGCAATATGCATTAATGAATATGTTTCAAATTATGGCCCTTGATGTAATTCACAAATGTAAGGGAAGTAATTTTGACATTTAAGAAATTTCATACATTACAATAATTATTTAATTTCTTAGCGTCATTGCTTGACGTTTCTTCATATTAACGAGAAAAAGTCGGTAATATGAATACATTAATCAAGATATGATTCTAAGATTACACTAATCAAAATAAATAAGTACCCAATCGGTATATTATATTTTACAGATTCAAAAGGATTTTACAAGTGTCATAAATTTTTGAAATTTTGTATGTCGTCTGCTAATTTTGCTAGACTTTTTAAATTACACCGGAAATATACACGAAGCGCAAAATTTGGTTGATGTTACACTGTCTGAACACAAATGATCCGGTTTTATTTCGGAACGGATAGTAAAATGTTCTCACAGTTCGTGTCTGATGTTATAGTATCACAACGGATTATGATGGAATGTTCTTATTTCCGATGTGTTCACAACTTCTGGATAAAGATCGACTGTTCTTATTTCTGATGTTCAAACGTCGAACAATTTGGATTAAATTCGCTGCAGAGGTGGTTTAGGAGTCAATGTTCGGTCCACATTTGCACATGTTAAAATATCACGGTGAAGAAAATCACTCACAAATGTCACAATGGTAAAGTTCGCTTCTGGTAAGTGGTTAAGCGTCTGTGACATTGTTGTTGGTGTATATATACAATTAATATTGTTCTCATTCTAACACACACTACACAATTATACTACACTCATTACATGACTTGATTAAAATAAGTATATTATATATGTCGGTTTCTAAACCGTATCACAATTTTAATTATAGACCTTACACAGTAGGTGAATGAAAAAAAGAATTCACCCATTGGTGGCTGTGTTGGGCTGAGTGTAATATTACACGGTGCACTCAGACATTGCTTACTGGGTCTGTCGGACAACGGGACAAAAGGTCGGCGATTGTATTCATTCTGCCGGGAATATGGCGAACTTCAAAACTGAAATTCTGAAGCTTCAAGGACCAGAGAGCAATCATATTATTTGATGGTACTGCGGAATTTATATACCGTAATGGACTGTTGTCAGTTTCGATGATAAAGTGACGTCCTAGAAGATATTTGGACAGCTTCGTCACACTTTCTACTAAGGCCAATGCTTCTAATTGCGGAATGGACCATGCCCGCTCTCGGGGCCTTAGTTTTCTTGATAGAAAACAAACGGGATGCAGGATGTCGTTGTATTCCTGCAATAGGACCGCACCGATCGCAATGGAGCTAGCATCTGTTCTCAATCTGAAAGGTAAACGAATGTTGGGCAATTTAAGGATGAGATTAGGTGAATTCTTATCAGAAAAGTGTGCCAAAACTTTATGAAATGCATTTCGTAGGCATTCATCGTTTACAACTTTTTCGGGTTTATTCTTAGTTAGTAAGTTAGAAAAAACCTCAGTTAGCTCTGAAAAATCAGGAATAAAGTTTCTGTAATAATTAATAAGTCCCAACAAACTGCGGACTTGTTTCTTATTTGTTGGAAGTGACAGTTTTAGAATTTTGGAGACAATTTTGTTGTCTGTCATGACAAAGCCATTGGATATTCTGTACCCCAAAAATGATATCTCTTGGTAAGCCATGCTCACCTTTGAAGGCTTCACTGTTAGTCAGTGCTGTCTGATACTAGGTAGTAGTAGTAGAACGTCATGTCCAAGTGTCAATGTTATGGTTTCGTCATTGTCTCTGTATGGACATAGATGTTGTCAATATAGCGAATGATATTAGGAATGTCAGATAGGAGGAGTCGTATAGCAGATAAGGCCAGTCTGGAGTTACTGGATCTAAGGATATAGAGTGGGTTACGGTTAAAATCTTACAAAAGGATTTTCAAATTTCATGTTGAGATCATTTTGAGTGCTATCTCCAAACCTGCACTCGTACATGTGTGTATACATTCAATAGTTCAAACAATAATAATACACCATGTATAGTTGTGAAATGTAATCGTGCATGTTTGTATGATCTTTTGCGATTTGTGTATATTTTCCAAAATATGTAGGGTACTTTGTTTCTGATTTTTGTCAGTAATTCCACCGACTGATGTTTTACATTGTTCAGCATAGGTATTCGTATGAGTTGATTTAACATAGAGATTATGAGTGGCAGTAACAAAATTTGGTTCAACAGTAATGACATAAGTAACAAAGTCTGCTGGTTTGTCATGAGTAATATCATCTGTGTTGTGTCATGATGATGTGGAAATATAACTGTTTGTGAAGACATTTGTTTTGTATTTACAATCAGTAGTGCAAGAATAACTATCCACTGTGTGCACTTGGTTATGTGTGTAGTTAACAGGGAGTACAGGAGGTATAGTGTATACCATGATGATTTGTGATCGCTCTTCGCTGTTGTGAATTGTTTGTTTTCTGCACCTTTTTCTTTGTGCTGATACACACCAGTTTCTATTTCTTCTTGTTCTGAGATGGTAATCACGTTGGTATGGTGTGGTATCTTGGTCTGTTCATCATGTTGTTGTATGATGAGTGGGGTAGTTAAGGCAATATTTGTTGTGGTGTTAATTTTTTGCCTTGTGTGAGGTTTGGACTCTATGTAATCTGTCACATTCAATACATTTCCAATTAATAAATCACAACATGGATTGTCTAATAACGCGCAAGTTACTCTGCCTGATAAGAAAGGTGATTTTATATTGGCCCATGCCATGGGATATTTCTCTACTGTCCCTGAAACAGTTTTGCAATGGATGTACTCATCTAGGTAGTCTTTAGGATCAGCTAAGGTCTTTCGAAGACCGATAAGACAGGACCCTGTGTCGCGTACACATGTGCATACTGTGTCATTGATGTAACCTTTATGGAATGTTAATTTTCCTAACGACAGTTTTGAGGTTTTGTTGAATTCCTCACTTTCTTGTTGAGCATTGACCTCTTTATATAAAGAATGAGGTTGAGTGATGTTAACAACATTATTACAATATGGTACAAAGTCTGGTGTTGTCTTCATGTCTGTGATGTTCACTTTTCTTACGTTCTTTGCTGAACTGCATTTTGAGTCTATTGCCAAGTTAGCTTCCTCATTGGCAATAGGGACGGCGTGCCCGCATGTTAAGGTACCATTTTCATTGAAGGTATTACAGACAGTGCATTTGTTGGCACTAAATACATCACAAGCCTGTGCTGCATGTACAGGATGTTTTTCTGGATTTTCGTCTTCTGACGCTGAGCTATCGAACAAGGCGGCATTGGCTTTGTCGGTCATATGCCTGCCTCTACAATCCATACGATAGTGACCGTAAGCCTTGCAGAGAAAACATTTACGTGCACTTTTGAACGATCTACGTTCTATGTCTTGTCTGTTTACCATATTTTGCAAGTATGTTAGGTACCCTGGGTTTTTATCGCACATCTCGTTCAAATGGTGAGACAATTTACAGTGAGTGCATTGTCTGACTCTATCAGAGGTAGGCCTGTGTGGTTTTTGCCTACTATAGTTGTTTTCATAGTTGGCTGCTGCTACCCAGTTACTGTCAGTAGCTTCAGTGGCAAAACACTGTTTATTTGCCGTATAATAGGCCGACCCACGTTTTTCCATTTCTTCCACACTTGTACATTCATTCTCCTGTAAGAACTTAGAAAAAGATGATGGGACAGAAGAAATAACTTTATCTCGAATAATGAGATCTTCTAATTATCATAATTTTTGTTAATTTTGGCTGATGAAGTCCATTTGCTGAAAATGTCTCGGACTAAACAGAGGTAGTCAGAGAACGTTTGAGTTGATTTTGGACTCAGTTTACTGAATTGTTCTCTGTACCCTGCCTCGTCTAACATGAAATGCGCCATTATTTTAGATTTAATATAATGGTACTCTTTTCTGAGGTCCTTTGGGGATTGTTTCAATGACTTTAAGAGGTTCCCCAGATAGACTCCTCATATATAGAATATTCCATTCCGAAAGTGGAACTTGGTAATGTTCCATTAATGTCTCAAAATTTTGGGTAAAGGCTGCTATGCAGTCACCCGAGGTATAGTTACGAACGATACCTTGATACTTCTTATACTGGTTTTCTTTTTCCAGTCTTTCAGATTTCTTTGACTCTTTATTCATTGCAGTCTCGGTGTCGAGTTGTTTCATTTTCAACTGTAATTCAAGTTCTTCTCTCTTACTCTGAGCTGCTATTTCTGCTTTCTTAAGTTCACCGTCTATCTCAGCTTGTTTGGCAGCCTTTTCAATCTCTGCCTGTTTCAAGGCTGTTTCTGCCTCTGCTTGCTTGGCAGCTTTTTCAATCTCTGCCTGTTTCAGAGCCCTTTCTGCTGCTCTATCTTCGCGTTCACAGTATTCAGCGTATTTCTTCTCACTCCATTTTGTTAATTCATCACCTTCTAACTTTAATTTTAACCCCATATCGATGAAATCAAATAAAGACGACATGATGATGAAAATATGTCAATGAAAATCAACCGCACAAAATATCTTATAAATGGTTAGTAGAAAAACAACTTACAATTGATTTGACTATACGATGCGTGCCCACTAATGCATACGTAAAGTTAAAGTGAAGAAAAATATACTCAAGTGCCCTTGGATATGGTGACGAAAGGTTGGGCAATCGGGCTAGAAAACTGTAGGGTCGTACTTCAGAACCACTAATGACCTCTACGGCAGGGTTATGGATGGTACGCAAAAACCTGCTTTGTTTTTGGAGAGAAATAAGTTAGCGTGTGTTTGTTGGTGTGTGCCTGCAAGTCACTAAGTGTTGATTAGGTTTGGATGGCGTTGAGTATAATTGTATGTCGTAAATTTGTCGTCAACAGTGTTTCTTTCAACAGTAGTTACACTCTTTCCAAAACTCTTTGCGTTCCACAAACTCAATAAACAAAGACAATCTATCTGTATTTGAACACTCAATAACATTGATGACACATCACTTACATCAAGATGACATTCAGTAAGGACAAAGACATCAAGTTTACAAGATGGCGACAAGGTCAAAATGGCGGCAAAATCACAATGTTGACAAGGTCAAACGATGACAATTTTCACAAATCACAAATGTTTAACACGTTTACAGGATCAAACAATATGTACTGTACATTTACTAATGATCTTAAACATATTTAGACAATGTAGTAATGGATCACACTGAGACTTTTCCGATCACATGTACATCACTATAACCTTGACAAATTTTACAAGTACAAGAATTATAGTTTTAAATAACAAAAACGAGTAACACACGTCTAAATATATTAGGTTCTTAAATAAAGACGAGCAACCCACGTCCACACATGTCAGGATCTTCTATTAGGCTCGTTGGCTAACACATGTGAGACAGTACAAGTACAACGTGATTCGACGTAAGACACAGCAACACAAGTTCTATGGATTTATTGCCACATCAAATACATAACGATAATTACAGCAATGTACAACATATAACTCACAACCACATTACAGCTCATAGGTCTGGCGCTCAAGATATCAGTCGTTCAGCTTACAACCACGGAGATTCACACAAACGCCTTGCTCTCGACACACACGTCCGTTCAGAGTCCTGTCCCAGCTTGGTCTAAGCTATCACACACACTGCCCACTGCCTCTCGTGGAGTCACGTGGCTTTGCGTGCGTCTGTCGTCAGCCTGACCGCTAGTCGCGTGTCAGGTACCAATCTCGCCAGCCGACAACTCTTGTCCGCCGGGTGCCGTAACGATGTTGCTGCGTAGCTAGGCTCTGACAGTCTGCTTCCATGTGGCCTGACTATCATAGCTTGTTGTGGTATGCTGTTACTCTTCGTCTGCTTCCATGTGGCCTGACTATCATTGCTTGTTGTGGTATGCTGTTACTCTTCGTCTGCTTCCATGTGGCCTGACTATCATTGCTTGTTGTGGTATGCTGTTACTCTTCGTCTGCTTCCATGTGGCCTGACTATCATAGCTTGTTGTGGTATGCTGTTACTCTTCGTCTGCTTCCATGTGGCCTGACTATCATAGCTTGTTGTGGTATGCTGTTACTCTTCGTCTGCTTCCATGTGGCCTGACTATCATAGCTTGTTGTGGTTTGCTGTTACTCTTCGTCTGCTTCCATGTGGCCTGACTATCATAGCTTGTTGTGGTATGCTGTTACTCTTCGTCTGCTTCCATGTGGCCTGACTATCATAGCTTGTTGTGGTATGCTGTAACTCTTCGTCTGCTTCCATGTGGCCTGACTATCATAGCTTGTTGTGGTATGCTGTTACTCTTCGTCTGCTTCCATGTGGCCTGACTATCATTGCTTGTTGTGGTATGCTGTTACTCTTCGTCTGCTTCCATGTGGCCTGACTATCATTGCTTGTTGTGGTTTGCTGTTAGTTGGTAACCTAGTTACACGGCGAGCAGCGCCAGGTTGATATGTTAATGTAAAATGCCGGCAGACATGACGGACTGGCGCAATATCATAGTAACCATGGTTCGTGAGTGCAATAATGGACAGCAAGCGGCACACAGGTTGAGGTGCAACAACAGATCCAGAGAAACACACATCAAGGTGATACAGTGATCTACACCGATGGGTCAGTGGTGAGAAACAGACGTAGTGGTTGGGGTTTCATCGCGAAGGCTAATGGATGATGCTTGAAAAAAGAACAGTCTGGCATATAAGACTTCGATGTTCAGATCTGGTAGTATGAGCATGAGAATGGAGGTGGAAGCAGTAACAGCAGGGTTCCGTTGGTTAGAGGAGGCCACTGCAGCACACATTGTATTCGTTACGGATTCAACGAGTACGCTTAGTAAGGTGGAGAAAGGAATGTTTGGTGTGGAATGGCTATCCTCGCTTCAGAGATCACAGATTGCGAGAATTATATGGATTTTTGTTCCCTGGCCATGCGGAAGTGCTGAGGAATGAACAGATTGATAGACTAACATGGAATGCACCTCATGGCGGTAGTTTACCTATGGACAAGGGAGAGGTGGTCGAGCGCCCGTGGGACCAGGTGGGGAAGGCGGGGGAACAGATTGAGAACCCGCATGTGGAAAGAATGATATTTCGGGGGATCAGCAGAGGTTCTGGAAGAATCTCAAAACTGAGAGAGAAGACAAGGAGAACTTTCAATCCGATAGCGATGGTAACAATTAGTAGAGTGACTCTTCGCTGGCTGTTGAACGAGAGGACGTAGCGCGTATGGGAATGTCCTGGGTGCAGTGACATCGGTTCTTAGCTCAACTCTATTCAATTCTAATTTAAAATACAGTAGATTTTCCATCGCGTTCTGGACAGAAAACCATTGCTGAGTATGAACCCACTACTCCGCACATGATTTGTAAGCTCTAGTGCATTAGACACCTCGGCCATTCTGACCTCTGTTCTTCTTCTTAGTCTACAATAATAACCCACAAAATAATAACTCACTATATAACAATAATAAAAT
>JACEFZ010013204.1:0-110049 GCA_014155875.1 Cepaea nemoralis
AAAAAGGGAGAAATGGTCCCTGCCGGGTTTGGAAGTAAAACCAAAAAAAGGGAAGGGGAAATCCCTTGTGTATAGTGTAGAAAAGATCAACTATCATAGCCTGGAGAGAATGGTGCTACAGGGAGTGACCAGAGGATCATGTGTATAGTGTAGAAAAGATCAACTATCATAGCCTGAACAGAATGGGGCAGCAGGGAGTGACCAGAGGATCTTCCTGGCACTCAGGACTCTGAAGAAAGGCCAGTGGACACATAATCAGATGGCCACTTGAACCATTAGTTTTGGGACTGTTTACTGGCTATTGAAGATGAGCGTGGAGCACATACGGGAATGTTCTGAATGTTGTCATGTCAGTTCTTGACTCAACTGTATATGAGAGAGAAACTGTATGAATGTGTTCAAATGTCTGAAGTGTGAAAGTGAATACATACAAGAGAGAAACTAAATAGGTGTATGGTTCCATCGCATGATGTGAGGCTTCACCAAGGGAGATCAGATTATCATTTCTTAGTTCATTGTCATTATCTTTGCCTATTCCATGTGTATTTGTAGATCTAATTGTTGTGACCCCCAGTAAGTATGTTTATATTGCATCTGCTTGTGTGTGTGTGAAACATGAGGACAATGTATTCAGCAAAGGCTATATTGCCATTCTTCCCTATCAGATTCCATTTAACTCCAATTCTGATGGCAGCTATTTTTGGCTTCATAGACCAGTCTATAGTCAGAACAGCTATTCATTGGCACCTTGCTGTCTTGACAGACGATAGTTTGTGCTTCAAAAAGGCATAATAAATTTTACCCATGGCGGTAGCGAATGTGACTGATAAGGCTAATTCGCGCTGTATATGTCCGTTCACAGTGGGTGCATGTGAACACGTGGTCATTTCAACCATCATGCACCATCTTACATCTCACACGCTCGGTGTGTGACTTATCTGCAATAATTTTCTCCTTTGTCTTTATTCCGTTTCTGATGTTTGCCCTCCATGCAACACGTTCAGCGGCGACTTGCTCCCAATGTGCATTTTCAATGCCTGTATCATTCATATCCCGCTTTCACACAACTTTGTATCGTAGTAGAGGCCGACCCTGAGATCTCTTACCCATCTGTAAAAAAGATGTCCTTTGGTATTCTACCATCATCCATCCTCCTAAGATGTCCTATCCAAGTCTACGAAGACTGAGCATGGAATAAACCGTCACACAACCTGATCTTTCCAATACTTCAGTATTTGTGATTTTGTCTTGCCACGTAATACCAAGAATTCTTCGCAGACACCGCGTATGAAAGCTGTTAAATCGTTTCTCTTGGTGTGAGTAAGTTGTCCAGGTTTCACTGCCATAAAGAAGAGTACTAAGGACACAGGCTTGATAGACAAGGACTTTTGTTTTGTCAGTAAGCTTCCTCTTCTCCCAGACTCTTTTTCTTAACCTGTTCATTGTTGTTGCTTCCTTACCAATCTGGATGTTGTTTTCCTGATCTAGGGATAATTTGCTATTTACCACTGATCCTAGATATGTAAAATGGTCTACCATCTCTAGTTCGGCGTCGTCAATAAAGATTGATGGTACCCCATGTGCACCTTGTGACATAATCTGTGTCTTCTTTCAGTACCCTCCTAATTTTGGTCTTGGCCTTCAATCTCTGAGCATTGTAGAGGCCGCCATCTGAGCGTGAGTGAATGTATATACCACTATCCTGATCACGAAAGGCATATTTCAGAAGAAGTGAAAAGTATATTCCAAATAGGGTGGGAGCTAGTACACAACCTTGCTTAACTCCACTCTTGATTTCAAATTCTTCAGAAGTTGCACCATCAAACGTGATTATACCCTTCACGCCTGTGTGGAACGATTCCACAATGGACAGAAGAGTTCGTGGGCAGCCAATCTTCTTTAGTGCCTTGAACAGACCCTCGCGATTGACCAAATCAAATGCCTTTGTGAGGTCGATGAAAGCAATAAACAGTGGCTGATTCTGTTCACGGCATTTTTCTTGCATTTGTCGCAGTGAGAATATCATATCAATGGTAGACCGGTTCTGTCGAAAACCACACTGTGATTCGGGGTAAACTTGATCTCCTAGGACTTGAAGTCTGCGCAGAACAATTCTGGCAAATACTTTTCCAACAATACACAGAAGTGAGATACCCCTATAGTTGTTTCTGTCGCTCCAATCGCCCTTGTTCTTGTACAGTGTTATGATGCTTGAATCTTTGAAATCCTGTGGGACTTGTCTTTCTCGCCAGCATAGCTCTATTAGCTGGTGGATCTGTGGAGTGAGGATGTCTTGCCAACTCCTGATAACCTCTATTGGAATCCCATCCTTACCTGGAGCCTTTCCAGATGCAAGTTCATTTATAGCACACTTAACTTCTGTTATGGTGGGAAGTGTGTCCAGGTGGTCAAGAGTTGGTAGATCCTCTATGGCGTTGAGGGCATCATCCGCTAGTTTGGTCTCACTTGAGTAAAGCTCCAAATAGTGCTCTACCCATCTGTCCATCTGCTGTTTCTTATCAGTTATGATTTCTCCAGTCAAGGTTTTCAATGATGCACTTCTTTTGATCATTGGACCACAGGCTTTCTTTATTCCTTCATACATTCTTCTGATGTTTCCCTTATCACTTGCGATTTGGATTGACTCACATAACTTGATCCAATAATCATTTGCACACTGCCTGGCAGCCTTTTGTACATCCTTCCTGGCTTGCTTTAGCTCACTCAGAGTGTTACGCGTTGGTTTTTCCTTGTTTCTTAAGAGATTTCTCTTCTTCTTATCAATCAAGGGCTACAGAGTCTAGCTGTATGCCGCAAACCAATCCTGCCTCTGGTGATCCACAGTGCCGTAAACCCCTACAGCAGTTTTATAAGAGTTTCTTTAAGTTGACCCCACTTTTCATTTAATGTGCAATTTTCTGGTGTATCAGTGAAAGCGTCTTCAAGTTGCTGTTGAAACTGAAAGCACTTTTTAGGATCGTGAGTGTTAATAATATTAATCCTGGAGCTAGATTTGTGTTTAGCTGTGTAGATTCTCGTTGGTCTCAGTCTAACCCTTGCAACAACCAAAGAATGATCCTATCACAGTCAGCACTGTGGTAACTTCGAGTCAATGATATATTGTTCAGATGTTGTCTCCGTGTGGTTATGAAGTCCAGCTCTGAAGTCCTCTGCAGGCCAGCAACATCAATGTTAAGATGATTGAGTTCGGTCATCAATCACAGCCGCTTTTCTCACATCGTCAATATTGGTCAAGTCAGTGGAACATCCTGGACACATGGTTCTCACGTTCCAAGTTTCAAGCCGTAGCTTGAGGTTTCTATTTTCTTTTTATTTGTTCCTGGTGCATTGGTTTTACAGCCTGCAATTCAGATTTTGTCCTAGCCCCAAGCACACATTGAAGCGGATCAGCACCCAATTGGCCAGGGGCTGTCCAGCTTGAGGCGGGAGGTAGCTGATCAATGACACCTGTAGGTGTCTCCCATCATCAGAGGCAACGCGTGGCGCCCCATGTTTACTCCAATTGACAGGGACTTATAACCCGTAACAGTTGACGCTCGCTTTGATTCCGAGACCAGTTAAGACCAGGGATGGAGTTATTGCCTCTCCATAGCACAAAGCCTGGGCTAAAATATAGAACAGCTATTATTATCTTCATAATGCAGTCTATAGTCAATTAGAATAATAAAGATGACAAAAGTCATCCCTGGGTCATTCATGTTCTTATTTCATGTGTATCTGATAGCTTTCCCTAGTGACAAATTCTTCATTTCATGTCTTTATGTATTATCTTTATTAAGTCAATCATTTTCCATATGATCCCATGTGTGTCATTTGCTTAAGTCAAATTTATGAAAAGTCACAAGAGAATACATATAGTAGAGTAACATTACAAGTGTTGTGATGCATCATTTACTCAAGCTTGCATTCTAATGTACGAACATAAGAACACATAAAGAAGAGTGAAGAGGTTTTGATATGTCATGAGGTTTAATTGGTTATTCAGTGTTAAGTTAGCATTTACAACAAATCTTCTTATAGCTTAGCTTGATAGTACATGAGTGGCATGTATGAAAGCATAAATGCCATGAAAGGGTGAGCTGGAAGAAACATAGATAAAATATAATATTTGATATGGGATTACCCGGTGGTGTTTCCACCTTGCCGTGGTGGGGGAGCTTGAGTTTCTCAATGACCCTGAGAGCTATGCCGGCGGTAGCGTAGCTACCAGCAGGGCCTCCCAAATCGGACAAGGTAGAAAACAGCCAAAGAGAAACACCCTGGTCCTCCAGGTTGGGGGTTGAAGCGTGGGGTTAACATCCCCACCTTTGTAAAAACTATTTTGTTACGAAACAGATACATGAGCCTCGATATCGGACTGACTTATCTGGACAACGACCTTGGAACGTTAAAGGACTTTTGAGATTTGGAACATGGAATGTACGGACACTATATCGAGCTGGAGCAGCCGAAGAACTAACTCAGGAACTGGTTGAATATCAAATTGATATAACAGCAATTTAAGAAATAAGGTGGCCAGGAGAGGGTACTTTAGAGCAAAATGGAATGATTGTAATATATGGAGGAAACATCCAAAATAAACATGAATTAGGAACAGGTTTTGTCATCAAAAAAGAGCTATGGGGGAACGTTCTAAACTTTAAAGCATTTAATGACAGAATTAGTAAATTACGAATAAAAGGTAAATGGAAAAATATAACGATGATTAATGTACATGCACCTACTGAAGAGAAAGAAGATGACATTGAAGAAGACTTTTATAATGATTTGGAAGATGTCATAGAAAAAAAAAACCAAATATGACATCCTGATTGTGCTGGGAGACTTCAATGCAAAAATAGGTAGAGAGCAAACTCATAAAAAAGTGGCCGGTATGGAAAGCCTACATAAAACTTCAAATGATAATGGATAGAGAGTCATCAACCTGGCAGAAGCCAAAGGACTGCAGATTAGCAGTACCAGACTACAAAGAAAGGATATACACAAACAAACTTGGAAATCATGTGACAAGAGAACCTATAATCAAATAGATCACATTTTAATTAACAACAGAAATGCATCAAACATACAACAAGTTAGAAGTTATAGAGGAGCTGAGTGCCACAGTGACCACTTCCTCGTTGGAGCAATATTGAAAATAAAACTTAAGAGAGCTTTCTATACTAAATTACAAAGATTACACCCAACATATAACAGAGAAAAACTACAAGAAATAGAAGTCAAAGATAAATTTACAGATGAAATAAAATGTAATCTTGACACTCTGCAAAACCCGTTGGAGGAAAGCGTTGACCAAACTTGGTTAAACATCAAGAATACAATTCAATCTACCGCAGAAGAATGTCTCGGTGTGTTAACCACGCATAGAAAGAACAGATGGTTCAATCAAAAATGTGAAGAAGCAGTCATTAGGAAAAAGAATGCCAGACATGTATGGTTAAATGACATCAACAACATCCAAAAGGAAGAGCAATATAGAAATGAATGTAAAGAGGCTACAAAAATAGTTCGACAGCAGAAGCGAGAATATATGAGTAATATAATCAAAGATATGGAAACTAATCACCAGAAAAATGAATCCAGAAAGTTTTTTAAAGAACTGAAGTCAATAAAACGAGGGCACCAACAAAACACATATGGTTTAAAAGACAATAATGGGAATATGATAAATACCAATGAGGAAATGTGCAACACATGAAAAGAATATTTTGTGGATTTACTAAATTGTGAAGCTCTAAGTAACACCTTCCCACAGGAAGAGATTCTAGCATGTGAACCACAGATTGAAGAACCTGCATTTAAAGAAATTCTATATGTAATCACACGACTTAAAAACAATAAGGCAACTGGGACTGATGGAATTGCTGCTGAATTTATAAAGGCAGGTGGCCATGCATTACATCTAAAGCTATACGAAATAATATTAAAAATCTGGAGGACAGAAGAATTACCCCATGACTGGAAAGAGTCATTATTGATACCTATCTTTAAGAAAGGATACAAGTTCCAATGTGAAAATTATAGAGGAACATCACTACCGTCCACAAGCTATAAGATACTATCCGCAGTATTACTAAATAGACTAAAACCATATTCAGAAGACATATTAGGTGACTACCAGGCGGGTTTTAGACAAAACAGATCAACAATAGATCAGATATTTATTTTTGTGGATTTTAAAAATGCTTATGATAGTGTCCATAGAAATAGTCTATGGAATGCTATGCAGGAATTTGGAATACCAAGGAAGTTAATCAACATGACCAGACTATGCATGGAAGATACTTATAATATAGTAACCTATAAAGGCAGGAAATCGGACCCTTTCCAAATAACATCTGGCTTGAAACAGGGTGATGCACTATCGCCGCTACTCTTCAATCGGGCTCTAGAGAAATTTGTAAGGAAGGTAAAGGAGGAATGTGATATTGGAGGAACATCCATCCAAGTTGCTTGGTTATGCAGATGATATAGATATTATAGGGGAAAATGAACAAAAGATATTGGAAATATTGACTCACTTAAAGGAAAAAGCCCAACAGATTGGTTATCAACCAAGATAAGACAGAATATATGGTAATTTCAAGAGAATGAATGGCTAAAAACTCTGGCCACATACAAATAGATAATATGACCATTAAAAGAACGGAAACATACAAATACCTGAGTACAATCTTAAACTGCTCTAACATCATAAGGGAAGAAATACAAACTAGAATCAATTCTGGAAATAAGATATACTATGCACTACAACATCTACTAAAATCAAATGCGCTATCTCGTAACACCAAAATCACAATATACAAACCACTGATCAGACCAGCTGTGCTGTATGGCTTTGAAACCTGGAGTACAACGAAAGGAGACAAAGCCTTGTTACAAACCTTTGAGAACAAAGTTTTAAGACGCATCTTTGGACCCGTTAGGGATACACAAAGTGGAGAGTGGAAAAGAAGAAGTAACAAAGACATTTATGATCTGTTTAAGTCCCCGCTAATCACTAGTATCATGAAGGCTAATAGATTACAATGGCTGGGGCATATAGAAAGAACGGAAAATAATAGGGAAACAAAACTCGCTTACACTCTGGAAATAAATTACCGTAGACCCCCGAGGTAGACCAAGAAGACGGTGGAGAGATAATATACATACAGACCTACAGGCACTTGGAATCAACGACTGGCAAGAGAAGGTCAACCAGAGAGACGAATGGAGACAGATTGTATCTGCAGCAAAGAATATCAATGGCGCTCGGAACGCTGAAGAAGAAGATTACCCGGCAATTCAGTATTGAGTGGGGACTCTTTAAGATAGCAACAATTATTAAATTTTACTAAATTAAGTAAATGACCCTTTTAATGCAGTCAGGTAATGTGGCCATATGGTGCTAGACACATATTTGTATAGACAATTGGCACTCCAAGGTCATGTGGTCAATGTGACACCAACTGCCTTTACTTCCCAAGTCATTTTCTGGCACTCATTTTAGATTGGATCAATCGGGAAGCCCGGGTAAATGTTCAAATCCACATTGAATTTGAACCCATGATTACCAGGTCGACAGGCAAGTATCTAGCCACTATTCTACTGGGGCTTCCACGGGAGATTGTTGAGCGCAAATGCTCATGTAGTTTGCTATTTGTGACAGACCAATGAGTGTTGTGTCCTAGATACTAGAATAGCTTTAACAATGTGCTCTAGGTCGTTGTTCTTATTTATGCATATTGAGGAATGTGTTTGTAGAATTGTCATAAGTCGGGGTGCCCCACAGGCTAGATGAAAGTATTATTCACTGGCGAGCAACCCCAAATAGTCAGAAACTGACTAGGGACAAAATCTATATGGCTGAACTATAGATTAGGCCCATGAATATCCAACGTACAGCTCCAAGTGGCTCGTTACAAAATGAAATGAACTGTGCTGAATATTCGCCAAGGCATAGGAAAGAGAAGGTTAGCTAGGATAGATTTTTACGTCTGAATTAAAGTTTAAGGACAACTATCCTAGTACAGGTTTTTCTCCCTGACTGCTCCTTTCCTTGGTGTAAGTGAACCCCCACCAATGTACACACACAACACGTATGCACAATTGGAAAAAATATAATGACAGAACTATGAGTTACAATACTACAACATTTATTTACTAATCATATTAAACATTGGATGTTATTCAAAATGATGATGGTGATATCATATAGATAGTGATGAGAAACATTATATAACTTGTTACTTGTACTATCTGGATCTGTGATCCAGATCCCCACTCTCTAGTAGACTCAAAAAAGAAACAGCTTGCCGGTATTCTGACTCCTGCCAGTCCTAGCTCTACCTAGTCTTCACTCGTTCTTGAGATCTGTAACATAGGTGCTCCTTGTGAGAGCTGGTAAGAAAGTCAAGAATGTGTTATATCTTGTTCTACATCAGCGCAATCTTAAGTATAACATATCATAACCCAAACATATACAATGACCAGTCTGGCCAAGTTTATCTTCCAGCTCTACTGCGTTCACCATCCTCCTTCTCCCTACTGTCTTTAGTCTGGGACGGGCTTTTCAATTGTCTCACACGCCTGTAATGATTACATTTCTGCCGCCCCATGTCCATGTCGCTAATACAGAAATTCTGTGTCATACAGCCGCTCCGTCCAAAGTTGGTTTAGCAGCTCACAGGATCGGTAATTGTATTATAATAATGCCGGGTCATCCGGGCTTACAAGCCGTGACCAGTAGCTTTGCCAGGTTCCCATGCATTACCGTGAACACACACCCACAATTTCACTGAGAAAGTTTAGCACCATATACCCTATACCAATTGTGGGTAATGTCTGTACCATTACACCTCTGCTTCCAACACAATCGTTGGCCAATGTGCCAATGCGCAGACAATAGCATAACACTTCATATTGGTAGGTTTGCATATGACAAATCAATATATCAAACATCCAATACACATAAACATATTGATTAAACTAGACATATTATGATACTTTAACATCATAGCATAATGCACTAGTTAGTTTGTATGTATACGAAATGAGACGTATATACACAAAAAGAATATGTACGAAGCATATTCCTAGCATCGTATATTCATATGAAATTACACATACATACATCCAACATATCCGTAACCATTATATTACTTCAAGATAGACATATAATGATACTCAACATAATAGCATCAGGCATTATTAATGAGTACTAATATTGTATAGCTACAAAATGAGATATACAACAAGTCTAATTGAAGTGACCACACAGACCAGCCATATTTGCTGATCTGCCCGGTTTAATCACCACTTAGTTACTGCTGTTGTAAGAATTAAATAAATAGTCAGTTGACTATATTCTGTACAACAAATGCACACACCAAAAAGAGACTAGTCTAGTTTACAAAGAAATGACAAGCATCTACCAAGACACCTAAAAGTATACTTAGACAATGATATGCCTTTCACAAGTTTCTACTTCTCAGAAGAGTAATACATGAAGCACAATGATATTGAACACAGAACTTAGAAAGAACACTCAAGTAACCTACGCCAAAGATAGTTCTTGAAATAACCTAGATCAGATATAGACTGAAAATCGGTACATCCATCTAAGAGACTAAGAGACTTACTAAGGGACTAGTTACTAAGAAATAATTCTCCTAGTGAAATCTAGCAACATAAGAATCATACGTATGACTACAAACGAGCTGGTTGTCTCACCTGTTCTGAAGTCAAACATTTTCTAACATAAAACAGGCTAGGGACCCTTATTTAAGCTGAGTCCAGCAGACAGTATTATCTCCTTGGCATTCCCGTCATAAATTCTTCTTATCTCCCCCTGACGGTAATTGCAATTATCACTGCAACCTGTGATTTCACACCTTGCACCTCTAGTCTCTACCATATAGAGGTCAGCCATAGCGGTTGGGCGGTTTCCTGGTTCTGCTTATCAGGTGTTGACTTGGCTTGTTTACTGCCTTAGGGCTATTATCTCCACCTTTCTACAGGTAATTGCCTTTATTCACCCAATGGCCCAGTTCATTGTTGATTCAGCCAGGGTCTACCTGGGCAAGAAGGTGCCAATGTGTCTGTGTGGTGTCATAGCCCGTCTGGGTCAGCAGTTTTCTAAGATGTAGACTAATTTAAATTATCTAGTTGTGTCCGTCTCAAGTAGCCCATTTTACTTGCCATCTGCAAGCTTACGTCACGGCTAGAGGCTTTTTGTGAATAATCTTACCTCACGACTAGATAGCCGTGGAGTAGCGTGATTAATTCATTCTTTCTCAATTTGGCCTCTCAAATTTGGAGACCGAGAAAAATATTCTGGGATGTTAAGGCGGCATTTCACGACAAGAATAAATGAATATATGACTGACACTGTTGTTCATTGATGTGTAGAGTGCTAGAATTGTTACCAGGAATGTTTCAAGGACAAATAAGTGACATTTTACAATATTAGCACCCTGACAGAGAGGAACTTAATAGTTGTGATTATTATTATGCCCTTTTAGTAAAGCAGTCTGTTTGAAGCATCATAGATGAATACATACAGAGATATTATGATATTTGAAACACCATGAACATACACACAGGAAACGATGAGATAATTGTAGTGCACAGTTTACTGACACTGACTTTCTGAAGCAAGCACACAAAGAAGAGGCCCCTAACAAATGTCATATTTATGGTGTATTTTTGAAATTACAATCTTGAATATCACGATAGATCATAAATAGGAGATAATCCTACAAGATGCGTAATCATTGTGCATGTTTCTCTCATGCTCAGGAGCAAAGGTAATAAGGCTAGTATGCTTGCCTGCTGACCTGTGATCATGTGTTTGAATCCCCATTGACGCAGCCTGCGTCTATTTCTTTGCCCGTATTTCTAAAAATAAAATGGCACCTGAAAAAAATGGTTGGCTCCTGAATTACACTTAGATTTCCCTACCCCTGGTTGCGGGGACTTTTCTCATTGATATGGGCTTTTAAGTTGACATGACCTTAAATGATTGTCAAGGTCCTGACAGGACATAACAGAGGATAGACATAGGGACACTGAGGTGAGTACGGGGGTAGAACAGTCTAGAAGTTGAGGACAGTAGAAACAGGACTGTACCCTTGAGTGACAGGTTCACCTGGGACAGAATTACACAGTACGCTTAGCCCCAACCAGGCGAGTACGAAACAGACGTGACAGTACGACTTCCCACGGATTGCACGAAGATCCAGTACCTCGTGACGACAGGACGGTAGAGGAGAAGTCAGACACTTTGGACACGACTGAGAGAGAATGCATGACTGAGTGGAGAGACAGAATAGTCTTAGAGAGAATTGGTGCGAGAACAGACATTGGAATGATATTGATTCGTTGATGTGATGCTTATGTAATCTTGTGATATTTTCATGATATTTGTAAATAAATATGCCTAATATGTTTATGCGTACAAACTGCCTGTCCTGAACCCTTCTTCTAACACCTTGAGACGTTGACAGGCTAGTTATGGGGGCTCAAGTCTGTTTTGGCGAGTCCCAAGACAGTTAATTACGACAATTAAAATTAAACAGTAACGTTTAAAATACTGTGACAGTTCTTGGACTTACCAAGTAAAAAATTAAAAAGCTTACACACCACACAACAACGACAATTTAACAGTCTTACACATAATTGTCTTTACTTCACTTTACAGCTATTTATCAATTATTCTCTCTAAACACGGACATAACAATGACGTGACTTTACGACGATACTAATCTTTTTATTTTTCACGACAGGTGATGTAATAAAATTTTCTCCAAAACAAATAACGGTGTAACAGTGGCCTAAGACGTCAAGTACAGAAGTCAGTGATAGTGCCGGAACAACTCCTCGGAAATCAGCTAAGATAAACTTTATTTCTTTGATTGTAATCCTAAATTGTCACTCATTTTTTATGGACGCATGTAAATTTGTGTACCATTTTTTGTATTCCTACATAAGGGAACATAATTTTCTTGTGTACAGCAAAATTTTGGCAAGGGAGATAAATTTTTGTTTTGTATATAAGTAAGAATATTGTAAAATTCTAAAATGTCAACTTTAGAAAAGTGTGTCGAGTTAGGGAAAAAACTAGGATACACAAGAGATAAGCTTGCAGACTGGAGTGAGAAGAAACATGCAGAAAATTTGAAAAGAGAAGAGAAAGAACAAGAACGTCAAGAAAGAGCGTTAGAACGTGAGCACAAAAAGTTAGAAATAGAAGCAGCTAACAAAAGGTTAGAATTAGAAGCAGCAGCAGCTAACAAAAAGTTAGAAATAGAAGCAGCTAACAAAAGGTTAGAATTAGAAGCAGCAGCAGCTAACAAAAAGTTAGAAATGGAAGCCGCTAACAAAGCAACTAAAGCAGCCATCAGACAGAAAGAAATAGAATTAGAAGCTAAGAAAATTACAAATGAGAGTAAAACAACTAGAAATAGTGTCTGATGTACAAATTTCAAGCAATAAGCTAAAAAGTAAAGAAGAAGAACAAAGTTCCAAAAGTTCCAGGGGATTGTAAAACCCATTTGTTCTGGTGACTCCATCAGCGCCTGGACAGAGAACTTGGAAATCCTATTACGTTACCACGAAATTCCCAAAGGATATTGGGCTATTATATATATGAGAAACCTGGCTCTGGAGCCATTAAAAGCAATAGAAACCATACCTCAGGAATTGAGAACAAACTATGATTACATCAAACATATAGTAATGCAACACTTTTCACTAGATGCTGCTGGATATCAGTTACAATTCTATAAGTTATGCCGAAAAGCTAATCAAACGTTCATAGATTACGTTTCAACAGTTCATGATATATTAGGTAAATGGATTAACTCAGCAAAAGTTGAGAAAAGCTTTAACAAATTGAAAGACTAAATGATTATCAATAAAATCATAACATCCATACCCACATCTTTTGCCAAATTTCTACAGCAAAGTGATTGTCAGACGATTCCGGAAATCGAACAGAAGGGATCCGCATTTTACACAGCGAATTGGGATATGTTTGCCTTAAATAATAGCCAAAATGATTTAGCAGCTGCTATGAACATCAAACAATCAAAACCTTTTGATTATAGAAATAAACCTAAATTAAAATATTCACCATGCAAGTATTGCAAACTATCACATGATCAATACTCGATGTTTGATAAAAATCAGAACTATAAACACCTTGAAATGATGGTGAAAAGCAAAGAACAAAGCGTACTAATTACAGGAGAGCAGTTAAGTGCTTATTTTGCAGAACATATGGACATTATGTCTCTAATTGTGAAGGTCGTCGCATGATGAAAGAGACAAATGCTGCTCTGGTTGACACCACTTCAAGTGAGAGTGAAAATGAAAGTGAACATCAGGAAGTAAATGCCTTAGAAGCCATTGATATATTTAATTAAGATGACTGTATTGATTAATGTTGATGATATTGACGATTTTACGAACTGTGATATTTTATTCTGATGCCTAATCCCGACAGCTTCAGTTTAAATCGACCAGAACAGTGTTATAAAGTTTCTGCAAAAACATCGAATATTTCAAATATAACGTTGTCTGTTAGAAACACGCGACCAGCATTCGAACATTCATCTACTCTTCACCAAAGACGGAATCATCTAATTAGTTAGTTAGATTAAATTTTCTTGTGAAATGTAATTTGTAAATATAATGCATATAATATTCGCCGTTTTTCGGTAAACATAACGTGAATCATGGCTATAGCAAAATGCAGCCTAACTCAATGTTCTATAATTTTTTTCTAATTCTGTTAATCGCGTTTGTAAATATTTTTCCTTTGATAAATTACTGCCAACACTTTTTCGCATTGGCAAAAATGTACAAAATCTAATACTCAACTTCATTTATATTTTAACCAGAAGAAACAACTAATGTGTCAATGAAAAATGTATGAAATGCAGCGTACATGAATTAAAATAAGGGATTTTTTGCATAGCGTGCAAATTGTACGTGCCAGTTTTGTGCTTGTATATTGTATGCGTCTTCTGTAACATATATGATTCGTGCTATGTTTTGTTTATATTCGGAACTTAGACACTACACCAATAGATTATGAATCTAAGAATCATAGCTCGAAAATCTATGTCATTAATTACACATATACTGCAATTCGTGACTTCGGAAATTCTAGCATTTGACTCTTAGAGAAATTAAGACAGCACACACTTTAAAACACACACATAGTACAAATAAAACACACACCAGTGTAAATATATTACTCAAATACTCCACACACACACACAAAAAGATAAAGATCACACACTTTTATAGCAAAGCAACGGGAGAGTAGTCAATCACTTACAAGACAACAAGGGGCATAAGTAATTTCTAGATGAAAACCAATGATATTTATTAGATACACTGCCAACATACGGGAGTAAAAAATGTTATAATGTACACATTTGGGACAATGGGTTGTAAGCATTCTTAATGGGACCAGAGAATATTTTCCCTGATGAGCTTCTGTAAAAAGAGCCCATTGTCCATGGCATCATTTTGGATGTCTGAAAAGGATGCATTTGCGGGCGATCGTCTACAATATGAGACATTTGTTACTTCAGTCTGGATAGTCCTGATATATTAAGATTAGCGAGAGTAGACTCTTTGACAACCACCCAAATTGGTAGTACAGGAATAGCATTAGATGGCTAGTGCTTCGAGAGATATCAAACAGTTGCCACCTACTATTTACCCATAGATCTCATGACATAACTAATTACTTACCTTTAGGCCCTTGACAGAAGTAATGCAGACTAATTAAACAAGTACAACACTGTACCACTAATAGTGCCACAAGGAAAGGAGGAGGTGGAGTATGTCAAGGTCCTGACAGGACATAACAGGACAGACATAGGGACATGGGGTGAGTACGGGGGTAGAACAGTCTAGAAGCTGAGGACAGTAGAAACAGGACTGTACCCTTGAGTGACAGGTTCACCTGGGACAGAATTACGTAGTACGCCTAGCCCCAACCAGGCGAGTACGAGACAGACGTGACAGTACGACTTCTCACGGATTGCACGAGGGTCCAGTACCTCGTGCCGACCTGACGGTAGAGGAGAAGTCAGACGGGCTTTGGACACGACTGAGAGAGGATGCATGACTGAGTGGAGAGACAGAATAGACTTACATTTAGACTTCAGTGCAAATGAATGTGACCGCTTGTGACGAAGTCTCCAGCTTCCCCATCATCTTTTGCTTAAATTGGGGAAGAATCCTTGTAAACCCCTTATGTAATTATAGAAGAATTTAATTGCGTTTTTATTCCTATTTGTCTATGTATAAATAGTCCATGTCTATAGAATAAATCTACTGCTAATTGACGTTATTAGTTTAATATGAAATAATACGTTATAGTAGGATTGGAGGAGAGGCTGAATTTACAAAGTAGTGTACCCAGCCAAATCTACAAATTTGGCTACGACTATTGCACAATTTGGTCGGATAAATTAAAGGAAACGAACTCCCTGGCACGACCACTTCCGGTCATGAGAAAAATACTAAAATCGTTCTTTCGCAATCTAGACGTCGGTGCAAAAACATCTGCTAGTCGCTAGGCTCTATAAAATACTTATAAAGTGTTAAGAGTTTTATCTTTGGCACGTATTACGGCCATAAATATATTTACAATATATTAGAGAGATACCTAGAGCAAAGTTTTTGTACCTGACAAGTTCGGTCAGTAGATTAGAAGGGTAAGGAATAGTTATGTGTATCAATATAAAATATTGCCGTGTGCGCCCGAGATTTCCGTGTGTAGTTAAAGTTGGAAACCGCCGATAATAGGTTAGTTTACCTAATTATTTACCATAATAATTATTTTACCGACTAAACTCGATCGCCTATATTATACTTCGTACAGGTAGTTTACTAAGCACGCAGGGAAAATGGTAAAACATAACTGTGTAGAAAATTACCTTTACATGAGGTTTAGAGAGGTGTACACGATGTGAGATAGTTGTAAACTTGATAAAGTCGGATAGAAACCAAATTATCGATTAGTCCGTATAGCAGTAGACTAGGCCATACTAATCGAGCAGTTAGAGTAGGAAATAACATGAGGCCGTTTATAGTGGTGATATTTCAAGGATGTGATAGTGATTGCGAATACTTAGAGATAATAATGAATATTTCGATGCCGTGAAAATAGGAAATCTTACTAAACACGTACGAATGTTAAATACTAGCGTGGTAAATCCTAGGCATGTTCGTTAATTCTTATCGGTGATTTCTCACCAATTCGCAGTCCTGTTCTTGTCTGCCACTCCATTAACTTTCAGCCTATCTTATTCTGTTATGATAATTTCATAAATTGTGTGTATTTTAAAATATACGATATATAGAATCATTATTAATTATATGCTAGAAATATAGCTTCAGAATTTGAACATAAATATCTATAATATGTAATCTGTTTAATAGATTCTATATGTATCTACCTCTAGATTACGTTGTAATTATTGTATTTTAATAATATAATTATGATATGCATTATATGATGATATGTTTAATTATTACTGAATAATTATTATATTCACTTGTAAGGAAACATAGAATGATTTTATTTAGCTGTTTTCCTTAAGTCAGTGATTTTACTATTTATCCTAGGATAGGGAATTATAGGGAGCAGGGACAGATAGCTCATGCTATTTTGTTTCTGCAATTTTGTATGAGATGTTATTGGCCATCAGGAACAATCCAGGGTCGATGCTTACAGATGTCTCGACAGAAGAGTCACGTACTCTCACTATATTTCACAGATTTGACACCTTCAGCGCCCAGCTTTAGATGCGCCAACCTGTGTGACTCACTCATTGTGGAGCATCACTCACCATCTCACTTATGCCTACTAACTAGGGTTTACACGCACTGTGTAAGCCGGAGAACCAGAAGATAAGTGGCCAAACTTACCGTTGGCCACCACCACCACCATCATCATTCAACTCAAAATATTCTATAGGCCTAAGAGTTTCGTCAATGATTAGACAGTCTAGTAGATTCAACCCTTATTAGATATGCAATAGGATACAGGGAAGTGTATCCCTTTTTATGTACAGGGCTGCCTCCAGTGGAGCACCCAAAGTGTTATCATATATTAAATGTTAATGTGATTTTAATTTTACAAACTCTAGTTGTTGCCTAAATAACCATAGTCATAGTAGAGTGAGAAGATATGAAAGTTTGTCTCTGTTATATATTCTACTCTGTCTTTCTCCGTGTCATTGAGAGGGATTAGAGTTGGGGGCTCGAGCTTTGTTTTATTTCAGGCAACGTAGCTAGACAACCTTGGCAGACTGTCTGTATCAAACCAGTATAGTTGTACGCCATTCCTGTCTGCCTGAACACTGTCAGAAGATTAGACTTGTTCTGGGACCTTTATTCCGCCTAGAATTACGAGCTATTCAGTCTTGTCTTCTCCAGTGACCTAGTTTTCTATTCGTAGAAAGTCTATCCACAGCACTTTGATAGATTCCTTATCATCGTAGCTGACGCTACGCTACACCGCTACTAGACGTGTGTTTGTGTGCGAAGCTTGATACGAGTGCGCTTAGTTGTGATAAGAGCGCTTGGATCGTGTGAGAATACCGAGAGAATTGGTGCGAGAGCAGACATTGGAATGATATTGATTCGTTGATGTGATGCTAATGTAATCTTGTGATATTTCCATGATATTTGTAAATAAATATGCCTAATATGTTTATGCGTTTAGGCCTCATCTGTGCTCGTACCAACTTTCCATCCAGCAAATGAAGACTATTCGGTGTAGCAGATCGCTCGTCACAGAATTCACTTTCCTGTTCTCAAGTCCCGCCACGTGTGGAGCTAGTTGCATATCCTATACAGGACGTCGCAGTCAACCCCAGCATATTTGGGCTGTGTGTGATTTCTTGACATGTGTACGTTCACTTGTTGGCTTTTGCTTTCTAAACGACCGACACTCACACCATTTTATAAAAAAACTAACGTCAGGCGGTCTGCTGCCAAATCTCCCACAGCTGTGTTTCGAAGGTGGTATGCGGGATTAAGAACTCCGTCCGTAACTCCTTGGCCACAGAGCATGGGGATCAAACTAAACAGCTGGTTGCATATCCTTTACATGACGTTGCAATCAATACCGGCATGTATTGGCCGTTTGTGACTCACTGGAAAATTATACGTTCAATAGTTTGCCTGGGAGTAATATAATGCGGGCCCTATCAGGGGATTTTTTGAGGAGGAGGAGGTGTATATATAATATAATACGGGTCCTATCAGGTGTCGATTTTCTCCCTTAAAGGAAAAGATAACCCCTGATGACCATTATCGATATTTTTGTTGTTGAACAAGTGGGTGTGGTCAAGTGGACGTAGTCGACTGGTAGGTAACATGGGGATGGTAATCTAGTGACCACTCGAGATGTAAGTAAGATATAATCTAGTCACGTGGTTAACAAATGGAACAATGCATTAACAAATGATTCGAAAAGTAGGTATATAATTGTAATAAAGGGAAAAATAATATATAGAATACATTCAACATTAAATGAGGAGAGTTGTGGTGGGGACATTTTACTGGGTTAGAAAAGTGACCTTTCGGGGTGTAAGATAGACGGTAGCACAAAGTATGCATATATAAATATATAAAAATGGCGTGGTCTCTGTAACAACACTCCCTGGGGTGAGGGGAACCTGCTATCACACTTTAACAACGGGATGTCTTCAGCCCCGGGACATAGATACCCTCAGTCCACAAAACCCCTGCAGCCCTTGGATCACTATCTCCCTCGCTCTCAACCAAGAGACGTTACCCCTTTCAAACCTCGTCCTGAACTCATGACACAACTCTGGTATCTAACTATGATTACAATATGGTGTATTATACAAGATGGATGAGGATGGTTGCCAAGTAGCAGAGCAGGAGAAATGACGTAAAGTAGAGTTGACGAGAAAATCGCGAACCAACATTTACGAGAAACTAAGAAACTGACGTAAAAAAGGGGGGGGGGGGAAACGTCATAGAGTTAGTTGAAAACAACAACAAACAGTCAGATCTTGGGGCTGGATAAAGGAGACAGCACGATTCGATTCTCAGGAACGAGATAAATTATGTACTGGCAGGACACTACTCTGATGGCTAACAAATATTGGAGAGAAGGACGAGAGTATTAATGCATGATCTATATCAGCCCAAAACCACGGACAGATGCGACCGTATCACAATCAATCAATCAATCAATCATGTGCCATGCCGGAAAGCGTGGGCGGTCATGACTCGTCATTTCACTCGATCACCAGTGTCGTGGATCAGCTCAGTGTTCCTGTCTCGTCCATGCCATGTGACCAAGCCACCCAGGTATTTTCCTCTTGGTCTGTTTCCTTCGATCTCGCCAGTTGTCACCAAGTTCTCCAATCCATTTCTTCTCATAACATGTCCAAAAAGTTTTGACTGTCTACGTCTAATTTCTCTAATCAGTTTACGATGTTCATTTGTCTCCTGTAGTACTTGGTCATTGGTTTTTCTGTCTGTCCATGGTATTCTTTGCATTTTCCTCAGAAACCACATTTCTGCAGCCATCAGATGTTTTTCAGCTTGACTGCCCATTGTCCAAGTTTCACATCCATACAAAAGAACAGGCTCTATGTATCCCCTCAACACTCTTTTTCTCGTTTCAATTGACATCTTTTTATTGGTCAGAATGCTACTTTCTTGTTCTAATCTCTTCAAGGCATCTCCCATCAGATGTTATGACTGTTCCAAGATAATTGTACCGATTCTCTTGTTGAAGAATATTTCCATTTACTTGTATATTACATTGTGGCACTTCTTCCTTCCTAGTGACGACCATAACCTGAGTCTTTTTACAATTTAATTCTAACCCCAGTTGCTCACTGTGTACAACAACCGCATCTACTAATTGTTGCAGGTCCTGCGCATTGTCTGCAATTAATACTGTATCATCTGCATATCTAATGTTATTGATGTTTCGTCCTCCAATGCTGATTCCATTTATATCCTCTACATTTCTGAAAATATTTTCACTGTATAGGGAAAAAAGATCTGGAGACATCACACATCCCTGCCTAACACCTCTTTTAATTGGCTGATACTGTCCCAATTCATTATCAATCCTTATTGCAGCTTGTTGTTTCCAATATATGTTTTTTATAAGTCTAATGTCTTTCCCATCAATTTGTAAATCTGCAAGCATATCCACCATGTTGACATGTCTAACTCTATCCAAAACCTATGTATAGTCAATAAAGCAAAGATGTATATCCTTGTTTACTTCTATAGCACGTTCAATAACTGTTCGCAGCATATACACAGCATTTACTGTACCCTTTCCTTCTACAAACCCACATTGTTCTTCCCCTATTTCAGGTTGTATCTTCTTCCTCACTCTTTGCATGATAATTCTTAGCATAATCTTTGCGATGTGACTCATTATACTAATTGTTCTATGTTGATCACATTCCAAGGTTCCTGATTTCTTTGGGATTGCAATAAATACAGAATTACATAATTCAGAAGGTATATCTCCAGTATCATATAATGTGTTCAGCAGTCTGGTGACTTGCTCTAGTCCAAATTCTTCTAAAGCTTTAATCATTTCTGTTGTGATGTTATCTGCACCGGGGGCCTTGCCAGCTTTCATATGCTTAAGAACATTTCGAACCTCCATCTCCAAAATTGGTGGTCCTTCATTATTAAATCTAATATCATACTGTTCGTCTCTGTTATCATCATAAAGGTGTTTCACATAATCTGTCCATACATGTAGAATCTGGTCTTTTTCTATTATGATTTTGCCATCTTTAGTTTTTAGACACCCTGTTGATGTACTTGTTCTTTTATTAGTAAGTTCCTGAATTCTTTTGTGCACTAATTTGGTATTTTGACTGTTGTGTTGGTTTTCAATTTCTAAGCACTTTTCCTCAAGCCATGATTCTTTTGCCTCCTTACATAATATTCTGACTTGTCTGTGGATTTCTTCATATTTGACAGAATTATTTTTGTTGAGTCTTCTTGTTTCCATGAGGTGTAAAATTTCTTCAGTCATCCATTTCTTACGACCCACCTTCTTTAATTTTGGAATAGTTGTTTCTGCAGCCACATTGATTGAATTCTTCAACGTTTCCCATTGATCATCCACATCCTGGAATAATATCTCTAGATCAGACAATATTTCAAATCTGTTCTGTACTTCTATGTTGAATTTGTTTTGTATTTCCTTGTCATTACTCAATGTACACAAATCATATTTAGTGTTTCCTGTTATATACTTGACTTTCTTCAACTTTATCCTCAATATTCCTGTGAATAATCTGTGGTCACTATAACAATCAGCACTGGGAACTGTTTTTGCTACTGTTATTGCGTTTCTAAATCTTCTGCTAATGAGAATGTAGTCAATCTGGTTTCTAATCCTGCTATCCGGACTCCTCCATGTCCATAATCTTCTAGGGTGTTGCTTAAACCAGGTGTTTCCTACAATCATTTCCTGTTCTTTTGCCCACTCCACGAGTCTGTACCCTCTTTCAGGATGGGATTTGGTAAGTCAGAGCAAGGTGACACAGAGCAGATTCGTGAAGGACAGAAGTACCGGGACATTATAGTTGCAAGTATCTAATATGTCCAAAAGTATATTATACTATTCATATCTAATATTTTTCATTACCGTCCCGCCTGGCCATAACAGGCACGGTACCAATGAATTATAATTGATCACCTGTATTATGAATGTGTGCAAAGGTTGGACATAGGCAAATAAAGAGAGCCTCAGCATCATGAATACCGGCTTCGAGTCATTGATCGTTGCTGATATTATGCTTCTGCATTTCTGTTGGATTGGTACAACCCTGGACCATTGATCGTTTTGATAATGTTTTCATTGTTTATCGCAAGTTACCGTCTGGCAATGATGATGATAACTCCAAGGTGGGCCTCGCAGTATCTATGAGAGATAAGACAGGGCAAGGTTCGAGTAGCCTGCAGGAGGTGGTGTCATAACAGTCAGGAGCTCTAGTATCACACTATGTGGTAAATCAGACACGCTCACCGAATATATCATGCCTCTGGCCAGGTATCGTCTTCTCCCTTTGGACAGGATAGCTGGCGTGTCGAAACACTAGGACTTGAGACCTCTGGTTGATGACGTCACTGTAGTTTGGACCATACTAAAGTAGGCACAATCAATGTCTCTCGTGTGGTGATGAAACTAAGACACTTTTCTGGAAAACAATCCGGACGTATCTAGAGCACCATTGGTCTAGCGAGAAGTGGATCTCGCACTAAATGGTATTGGCAGTCCCAAATGTCCATGCGACCAGCGTAAATCAGCAGACTAGTAGCACGGGTATCCTGGCGCAGGTACATCTCTTGCTGAGGAGTGGCACTGTAGGAAAGTCAAAAGCAGATAACATTTCTTTTCTAATATCATTTGTCACAGAGGACCAGGCACTTGGTAGCGAAGACATCATAGCTAGCTGGCAGGATGGTATTCAGTCAAGGTCACAGCTAGGACAATAACAACATCGAGATACTTGCCCAGGTGATATCAAGAACAAGTCAATAAGTTGCAGTCAGAGCCAACAACATGGTATATCAGACGTGGAGTGGGCGTTGAGTTAGCTGGGCCCAATACTGAGATGAAACCCTCGGTGGTAGATACCTCTTGCGGGGGTAGTTCGCTCAAAGGCTGCTAACACAGGCACTCGCCATAGTCTGTATCACTGGACTCGTCCCCCAGATATTCGCTCTGCTCTCATCAAGGTAGAACCTTCACACAGAGTACGACAGTGGATATTAGAAGTGTTGTCACTACGACTGGACATAATATCAAAGGTCTTCAACCCTCATCAAGACACGTTGTCCCGCTCTCTATCTCTTAGCGCTGTGCCAACATGTCGCCTGCCTGCCAGCAACCTTCGTTCACAATTCACTCTTTATCCAAGACGATCAACTGCGAATGCGTCAGATATGCGCAGTCCTGAGTGTCAGAAAACCTGTTCCGCCAACCAAGTTCTGGAATATTCCTAAAGGGCGAGCAACGACTCTGGTCGGGTTGTGTCATTTTACTGGTTCTTTCCCTTTGACCAGTAATTTGTCACCCGGCTTCCTGATGTTCAATGGACATGTCACCAGATAGAAAAATCCCGAAGTGAACCGAATGATTTCTATGACAGTCTCAATGACTTAAGTGAGGTGAGGTGTGATTTAATGTCGTAAGTATTATAGAAGCTTCATCATCATACGCATGTTTAGGGGTACGGATTCGGATTACGGGCGTGAACGGATAGGGCCAGCGGTGTTGAGGTGCGAAGATTACCAAAACAGCATCGTCATTATAATGACCGCCCTGTATGCAAGATGTAGGTCGTTGGTTGTCGGTGTCCTTGCTTATATTAGTGTAGTAAAAATGTTTCTTGAATAATAAAGGGCTGTAAATGCCCACGCACTTCTCTGCTGCTTTGCAACAGATCCATCTGTATAGATGAGCACTTCGGGGCTATCTGAGTGTTCATAGATGAGCTCGTTGACCTCTGCATTGACAGCGGCGGGGTTCTGCTCTCTGCACCGTCTGTCGAGTGTGATAATGCAGGAGAAAGTGCACTTAAAAGCTGGAGGCACCGGCACCCATTCCTTGCCGGGGTTGATACTGGTAAGACTGCAGACCTGTCTGACGACATCTTCCACCCGACCCATCCATGATTTGCCTCTCTTTAGCCTGTCACCCTTTTCTCTGAATATAGCGTCATGCAGAGGGTGCTGCTCATCTGCACTTATTTTTAAGTATGCACGAGCTCTCCAGATCTTGATCCTGTGTTCCATTGTCGGAAAATCAAAGAGATATCTCATTGCTACACAGCTGGTGTCTCTCGTGCAGCCCAAAATGATAATGAATGAATCACCCAAATAAACGAGAAGTAGATTGTGAGCTCTACTAAAACACGACTACAAGAGACAAATTGGACGTTGCGGCCAAAGCCTTCGTCAGCACAGGACAAACAAATACAAACCATCACAAAACTACATGAAACACACTATGACAATATTCAACTATTAAACTAATTAAAATAAAATGTACTCATCTGAATACTGTGTCCTAGCTTGGAAGGTCTGACACACATAGGGCGCCAGTGGATCAATAGACCGGATGTATGGTACACGGGTCAAAGGTCAAGCGGGAAGGGAGTGGGGTGGAGATGCGCCCATGTGTGCGGAAAAGTAAAATTAGAGACCGGCAAAGATGTTACGGACGCAGATGACAATTGGCAATTATCGTTAAGCGCTCGAAACACAGCTGCGGAAACATATATAGTGTTAGTACACACAGAGAGGCATGAGTGGCGGTCGTTCAGAAAATGATGGCAAAACACCGAACGTAAATCCGCCAAGAGAGTTGACTGTGATGTCATACAAAGGATCTGCACGTACCCAGATGGTGGACTGTAAGCTAGGGGTGGGAGGGGTGGGGTGGGAAGTTAAATGAAGCTGTGTTGGACATTAAGGCCGTGAGGGGAGAGTGTGCCCAACTGGAAGATGAGACGGTGTTCCAATGTCTTCCGATCCCGTTCGTGGGATGCGCATGATTTGATGGCCGTGACCTGTATGTCGGCTACGCCATGGTGGTCAGGACTGTTGAAATGCATGGATACTGGTTTCTGGGCGCCGCTGGTGATGTCAGAAAGATGTTGTCGAAATCTGTCCCCAAGACGTAATCCTGTCTCACCGACATATCTCATGTCGCAACGTGTGCAGGTAATCGCATAGATGACGTTGCGACTGATGCATGAGAAACCCTCACGGATGTGGAAGGTCGTCTTAGGGAATGTCAGACTCTGGGTTTGAAGTACGTATGGACAGGTCTTGCAAACCGATCGAAGACACGCCACCGTGCCAGGAAGAGACTGGTGAGGTTGGGGTAGCCTGCTATGGACCAGCACATGATGCGCATGGCTTCGTTTTGTACCTTTTCAAGTCTTCCGATCTGTGTAGGGCTAACAGTGAGGATGGCCAGGGCATACTCGATGCGTGAAAGCACCAGTCCTTGGAACAGAAGTATTAGCAGTCTTTGCTCGATATTGGCAGCCGCCATGACTCTCATTGCTGACAAACCTTTTCTAGCTTTCATTATGACATAATCGTCATGATCCCTGAAGGACAGGCTTCGATCAAGCCTCACGCCAAGATATGTCATTAACTGGGTTCTACTCAAAATGCTCCCATCCATTCTTACTGCCGACAGGTCTGTGTTCACCTGTGTTTAGGGAGAACCATGTAACCGATGCCTTTGCAGGGTTTACAAGGGCATCGGCATCAACACACCATGAGGAAATTCGATCTAGTTCGCCCTGCATATCATTGGCAACCGCCTGTCTATCTCGACCCTGTCGATACATGAGAATGTGGTCAGCAAATGACAGCGTCCTACCCCTCCCGTCCAACTGTTGTTCAGTGATCGGCACCCTATACACGTTGAATAGTACTGGTGACAGTGGTGAACCCTGCGGCAATCCTGGACATGTCGTTATCGGCTCAGAAGACCAACTCCCGCATCTTAGCACCACCTTCCTTTGGAGCAGGACTGCAGCTATCCATCGTACAAGGTGAGGGTATAACATAACAAGTATGACATATACTTCATATAGATATTTAAGTCGGCTCTGTCCTGTTCGTATTATAAAACGTATGATCAGATCTTGCCTTACAAGTTGACTAGAAGCGTTATTTTCACATGATCCACTGCATCTGATGTGAAACTTTTATAGCAGTCATTTCTAACCCACAAACTAAAATTGTTCTATTACATTTAGTCGTTGCCTGAGTTTAGCTTTTGTATTATTGATTAACTTCCGGCATTGTTGGGAACATGGCGGCTTGTCCGTGTTGATTCGCCAACTACACCGTTATAAAACTTAAACATCTTATTGATGTTGAATATCAAAGGTAAATTAAATAATTTTGTCACATTGTATTGAATTTCAATATGGACTATAAGCAGAATTGAAAATCATGATAGGCCTCTCTAAGGGAGACTTTATAAGCAAACTTTTGCTAGTTAGTAATGCACGGACATTATTCGCAAACGGCTGGTCACGTGACGTTTACTACCGCCGTCGATTGGCTTAAGAAGACTATTATTCTCCCTTCTTGTCTGTCTTTTGTTTGCAAGTTCTTAGTTTGCGGTACTTAATTCTTAACGTTGAAAGTAATGAGATGAAAGTAAGCTTGTATATGACACTAGTCCTAACCTAAGTGAACCAAGTCGACAGATCTCCACTTTGCAATTGAAGTTCGTCAACATTTGTTGTTATGAACTCCGATGCGAGGGTTCAAAGGTGAAAAAGTTCACACAGGGTTAAATTTACATATCATGTAACCATAGTTAATCCGAATTATTTGTTGATTACTCTTGACTGTTTGGCTCGATTGTGTATTACTTTTTTTTCGCATATCCTTTACAGGACATTGCAGTCAACACCAGCATTTTTCAGCTGCTGTTGCTGTCTTGGCAAGTTTTACGTTTAGTAGTTTACCATTGCTTTCTGAACGACCGGCTCACATATCTCCGTAAGTAACTAGTGCGACGCGATCCGCTACCGAATCTCCCTCAGCTGTGTTTCGTACGTGAGTATACGGGATTACGATCAACATCCATAACCCCTTCGCCAGGGAGACCGGCTGTATGCTACTGGCACCTATATAATAGTTACACTGTAATCTACCATGCCTGATGTAGGAGGTGTCTAAGGTAGGGTGCAGTAAGACTGACTGCCTCACCCAGTGTAAAACTGAAAACTCTACCTGCAAAGAGGTTGACTGATTTAGTTGAGAATCTAGGCTCCATGGAAAGATGAACAGAAGGGGAAGAATATTATTTGTCATTTTTACTTTGTTTTATATTAGTCCATCAACTCAAAGATTACACCTGTCACTGTCATCTATTTCTTGTTCGCCTTCTTTTCAGTAATATAGTTTGCTTATTTGATAGATGTTGTTCTTTTTAATTTCCCTATGTACGCCTACGCTTTGCGTCTATTTCTCTATCTGTCCATACAACTGGAGAGAGGAAGGTGGGGGAGGAAGATAATAATGACAGGATTTGCAATTTCTTTGGGTGTCCATCGACAAGGATATTTGAACTCGCCGATAAGGGTATTTGAACTCAATTAAACAAAAAAACATTTCCAAGGGTGTCGAACCCCAGTCTCCCGCGTTACAGGTGGAGATACTACCCACTACACTACAGAGGACACAATGATGTTGTCACAAACATTAATAATGTAGTCAAACGTAGGTAAGGTGACCAGTCGTTTGCGAATAGGTCACGTGACCAGCCATTTGCAAATAATGTCCCTACATTATTAGCAAATGTTTGCTTATAACCACTTCACCTCTCTAATTATACTTCACCTCGACACCGCAAGGTACAAGAGGAACATGATGAGAGAAGAGACATCTACAATAAAATTACATTACATGCATAAGTTTCTCACACACAGTGTCTACTACTACTAGATACTGTGAGAAAATATATGCATGCAATTTTATTGTAGATGAATCTTCTCATCTTATCTTGTTCCTCTTGTACCTTGTGGTGTCGAGGTGAAGTATAACACTGTAAATTATAAACAGCGGGAGAGTGCCTGCTTATGGGCTTCATGTATTGATATTCCCGTGGACTCTGTTATTCCCTGCGTCCATTGTTTACGTGGTTGGCCTCTTCCTCTGCTTCCATCTGGTCTGCACATCATTGCTTCTTGTGGTATACTGTTAGTTGGTAACCCACTTGCATGGTCAAACCACTTGACTTGCTGCCTTCTACTAAAATCTAGTGCAGCTATAACCCCCACTTTAGTCCTGATTTCTTCATTTTTGATCTTATCCTTTCTTGATACATTGTGAGTATTCTTCTCAGGAATCTCATTTCTGTTGTTGTGATTTTTCTTTTCTCTTTTTCTGACATTGTTTTGCATTGGTAGCATAGAGGAAGATTGTATTGTAAAGTGCTTTCTTAGTAGTTATTCATACATGTTTGTTCTTTAGTATTGGTGCCATTTGTCCAATGAGTTGGTTTTGCCTTATTGCATCTATTTTCGATCTCGTCTTCTGATTTGCCATTTGATTATATTATACTTCCTAGGTGCTTGAAACTCTTTACTTGTTTCAAGGGATGTTCATTAGGTGAATCGTTGCTTCTTCTTTAGTTACAGTTATTACCGCTGTTTTGCTTGTGCTAATTTTCATGTTATGTTCCCAACACATTTCGTTTAGACTATTCATGTGGTCTTGTAATTCAGCTTCTGATTTTGCTATTAGTGCTTGGTCGTCCGCAAACATGATTTCTCTAATGGTTAGATGTGCAGATGGTTCTTCTTTTGTATTCTCGTCATGCAGTGTTGTTTCGCTGGTGTCTTTACATATGTTGTCTATATATGTTATGACCAAGAGAGGGGACAGGACACAACCTTGTCGTACTCCGGATCTTATGGTGAAGGGTTCTGAGTGTCCTCCAGTTGCTCTCACTATGCATTCACTGTTGTTGTATAAACTTCTACATAAGTTTGTTAGATGTGTACTCACTCCATATTGTTTAAGGATTTCCCACAGCTTGTTTCTATCTACTCTATCAAATGCCTTTTCTTGGTCGACAAAAGGCTAAGTAGTGTTTCATTGAGTTTGATTGATTTTTCTATAACATTACATGTCCGGAGTGCAACGAAGATACCCCAACTGATAACGGATAACGGATTTTTCTATAAGTTGTCTAAGAGCAAAAATGGCATCTGTGCATCTTATGTTTTTCCTAAATCCAAGTTGTGTTTCACTTAGCTGGGGTTCTATAGTAGAAGTGTGTAATCTTTTCTCAAGAATTTTGCAAAATATTTTCCCAGTATGACTCAAAAGTGTCGTTGTAGATGTACACCGAATAAAAGGATGTCAATTGCAGTGAGAGAAAACGTGTTGAGGTGCTACATACAGCACTTTTAGACAATATTTAAAAAAAATGGGTTATACAGCTTGACAATATGAATCCAAAGGTATCTCAATGTAGAATGTATGTCAATTCTAAGCGGATTTATTAATATTGTTGTGTTATGACCTACAATCTGGAAGTGCAAAGGAATCTGAGCAAATGAGCAGTTATCCTCGAGGCATGACAGCTGGCAGACAGGCATCCTAACCTCTGTGTCACTGCACCATGTTAGCTGGCAGACAGGCATCCTAACATTGGTGTTTCTGTAGCATGACAGCTGGCAGACAACATCCTAACCTCTGTGTTTCTACAGCATCCTGTCTTGATTTACACTAAAAATGATGAATAAAGAGTATACAGTCAGCAGCTGGCAGTAGTTGTTTATATTGTAGTCTGTACATTTTGTTGGTGTTCATCTGTTAGATTTCAGTTATATATTATAAATGATCATTTGTAACATTAACCCTTTACAGGGCAAAACGTCCATTTGCGGCCGATCGCTTAAACGAGCAGATCGGCCGAACGCGCCCAATACTATTATGCATTGTAAAAATGCCATCTCTCGGCTTTCCGACACTTCCGACGGCTGCTTTCGCTGATAGCTTGACAACTTGGCCGCCATTTGTAAGCACCTACTATGAATTTGAATGGACTTTTACGGACTCTTTTTAATAGTTTTCAGGATTTTTACGCTTAGTTTTTCAAAATGGATTTCGGCGATTCTTCAAGTGATAGCCGAGATTTTGCTAGGTTCAATTTAAGTGACATTAAAGGGCACGAAGTTGACTATTAATCGCAGCTAGATATCAGTGAAAAGCGTTACTTTGCGTTAGCAGTCGTGAGTCGGACTTTAAAGAAAGTGATTATGATTCTGAAAATGTGTTTGTAAATTGCCGTATAGATGACGGAAAATCAGAAACAATATGCTGTATTTCGTAAATATTTGTGTTCATATATGGATTACTGACAACAATCACGTGAGTAACATATTCTGCATGCTTTTCCCTTCATTGTGTTGTTTATTTAACTAAAATCGGTTGACTAACACCTTATTTGTGATGTTTTTACTAACGCAACCCGAAATTTTACCGAACCTGAAAAAATCTTGCCCGTTCAGGGCTAAAAAACAGACAAGTGTCTGCCCTGTAAAGGGTTAAACTTATAAATGCAACATATTTATAATAAATATTTATTTCTTAGGTTAGTCATGCAGTGGCTCTTCAAGTGCTACAGTACATTTACAATAAGTATTCATTTTATAGATTATACTTACACATTTTATTGCAGTATGCTGTGTGATGTTTAACCGAATATTCATCGTTTATGTATTTCATAAATACACCACTGTTGTCAGTCGTCTTTCTATTTTGTATGAGTGCATCCAGAAGTAGAGGTGGTATTTGATAACATTGACTTGGAGTTTGTGCTAATGGATGATTCTTGAAAAAGGAGAGAGTGGCATATGAGACTATGACCTCCAGCATGAGAATGGAGGTGGAAACAGTAACAGCGGCATTCCATTGGTTAGAAGAGACCACTGCAACACACATTATTATGGACTCGAGGAAGCAAGGTGGAGAAAGGAATGATTCATGTGGAATGACTGTCAGAGGTAACAGATTGTAAGAATTGTATGGATTATTTGACCTGGCCATGCAGGGGAATGAACACGTTGATAGGCTGGCAGGGAATGCACCTCTTGGTGGTAGATTACCTATGGAAATGGGAGAGGTGGTCATGTGCTTGTGGTACCTGGTGGAAAAGGCGGGGGAACAAATTTAAAACCCATATGTGGAAAGAATGATATTGTGAGGGATTGGCAGGGGTTCTGGGAGAATCTCAACACTGAGAGGGAAGACCCTGAGAACTTTCAATCAGATAGCATTGGGAAGGATTAGTAGTATCACTCTTTGCTGGCTGTTGAAAGGGGGGGGGGGCAGAGTGTATATGGGAATGTCCTGAGTGCAGTGATGTCGGTTCTTATCTCAACTCAGCTCAACTCAACAACTTAAACAAGACTTCAGATGTGTTCTATGATTACAAAACTCATGACAAATTCAATAACATGGTAGGCATGGAGGGTTGTTGTAGCCTTGAAGACATGGCAGGACACACAGACACAAGATCAGGAGTGACTGAAAATAAAATAACTTGCTCTCCATGAAATCCTATGCACAATTTCTATTATGCATAATCTATATTCATAAGTTATTGTAGACTCCACCAAATAAATCTGAATATTTTTTGACATGTCAGTGTAGAAGTATCTCACATTATTCATAATTTACCATAGGCTTATTCCAATAAACATGACAATATCTTGACATGTCACATAAACTGTTTTTCAGTCTTCATAATTTACTGTATACTCATCCTAACAAACGGATGTACCTTACTGTCTCGAGATGTCCACAGAGATTGGATCCTGAGTGCCAGGAATTGTTTTTATTGCTTATTATTATCAGCTGGTCAGAAGTGATTTCAAACAGACTAGAAATGATTAATGAAGAATATAAGTGAGGCCTTTAACATGCAGTAACTGTTTAGATATAACTTAAAAGTTACTATCATTGAATGTAAGAAAGAGATAATGCAATATGACATTATCACTGAATGTAAGAAATAGAGTGCTGAAGTGCTATATAGAACCTGTTTTGCTGTATGGCAGTGCAGTTTGGAATTTATGTTAACAAATTAGGAAGAACTTGGAAGCAACAGAGATGTGGTTCCTAAGATGAATGTTATTCCATGGACTACCAGAGTAACTAGCAATGATTACCTGAAAGAGGCTCATGAAATTAGATCATTATATGCAACAATAAGGAAGAGACAAATACTTTTCTTTTGTCATGTGATGAGAAGAGAGGCATTGGAGAATGCCATGACAACTGGAAAGATCAAGGGGAAGGGAGGCAGAGGCCGACCAAGAGAAATGATGCTGGATGGATTGAGGCAGTGGCATGGAGGAATATCATCAGCAGAGTTGATCCAGAACACCAAAGACCAAGATCTGTGGAGAGAAATGAACACCTATGCCAGCTGGCAGGGCACTTGATGATGAATGATGAATCTATAGATGTTAATACTGGTTTCATAATGTTGAAAACATTTTTCGCCATTTCTATTCTCTTTTTGATTTCTGTTTCAAATTGTGTCTAATACTCCAGAATTAATAATAATAGCATTGAATACTTTCATAGAGACAATATACAGTCTGACTTATGGCAGGTTATATTACCAACAACAATGGGGACCATTGACCATAGCAATGTAGAGATTAAAGTGTGTTAAGGAGACTGGCCATGGCAATGTAGAGATTAGTGTGTTAAGGAGACTGGCCATAGCAATGTAGAGATTAAAGTGTGTTAAGGAGACTGGCCATAGCAATGTAGAGATTAAAGTGTGTTAAGGGGACTGGCCATAGCAATGTAGAGATTAAAGTGTGTTAAGGAGACTGGCCATAGCAATGTAGAGATTAAAGTGTGTTAAGGAGACTGGCCATAGCAATGTAGAGATTAGTGTGTTAAGGAGACTGGCCATAGCAATGTAGAGATTAAAGTGTGTTAAGGAGACTGGCCATGGCAATGTAGAGATTAAAATGTGTTAAGGAGACTGGCCATAGCAATGTAGAGATTAAAGTGTGTTAAGGAGACTGGCCATAGCAATGTAGAGATTAAAGTGTGTTAAGGAGACTGGCCATAGCAATGTAGAGATTAAAGTGTGTTAAGGAGACTGGCCATAGCAATGTAGAGATTAAAGTGTGTTAAGGAGACTGGCCATAGCAATGTAGAGATTAAAGTGTGTTAAGGAGACTGGCCATAGCAATGTAGAGATTAAAGTGTGTTAAGGAGACTGGCCATAGCAATGTAGAGATTAAAGTGTGTTAAGGAGACTGGCCATAGCAATGTAGAGATTAAAGTGTGTTAAGGAGACTGGCCATAGCAATGTAGAGATTAAAGTGTGTTAAGGAGACTGGCCATAGCAATGTAGAGATTAAAGTGTGTTAAGGAGACTGGCCATAGCAATGTAGAGATTAAAGTGTGTTAAGGAGACTGGCCATAGCAATGTAGAGATTAAAGTGTGTTAAGGAGACTGGCCATAGCAATGTAGAGATTAAAGTGTGTTAAGGAAACTGGCATAGCAATGTAGAGATTAAAGTGTGTTAACAAACTGGCCATAGCAATGTAGAGATTAAAGTGTGTTAAGGAGACTGGCCATAGCAATGTAGAGATTAAAGTGTGTTAAGGAGACTGGCCATAGCAATGTAGAGATTAAAGTGTGTTAAGGAGACTGGCCATAGCAATGTAGAGATTAAAGTGTGTTAAGGAGACTGGCCATAGCAATGTAGAGATTAAAGTGTGTTAAGGAGACTGGCCATAGCAATGTAGAGATTAAAGTGTGTTAAGGAGACTGGCCATAGCAATGTAGAGATTAAAGTGTGTTAAGGAGACTGGCCATAGCAATGTAGAGATTAAAGTGTGTTAAGGGCCATAGCAATGTAGAGATTAAAGTGTGTTAAGGAGACTGGCCATAGCAATGTAGAGATTAAAGTGTGTTAAGGAGACTGGCCATAGCAATGTAGAGATTAAAGTGTGTTAAGGAGACTGGCCATAGCAATGTAGAGATTAAAGTGTGTTAAGGAGACTGGCCTTATCAGTGTAGAGGGGTTCCAAATGTTGCTGTATGTAGCCGAGGCGCGGTGTTGGGGTTGAGCGCCCAACATTGCTTAAATACCTCAATGGCTCGTGAATACATAACCCATGCAGCAAAAGTCCAACTCCTGGCCTTCACGCGGCGGACCTGTTTAAACTAACAGGAGAAGGGGCGACTGCGAAACTCTGGCGCCGGAAAATAACCAGTATGCTCTAGATGTGTATGCACGTACATGCATGTGCAGACACGTGTGTGCGCGCGTACACATCTAAACTCGAGTGAGACCACAGTCTGCTCTAGCAAAGAAAGGTGCTGAAGTCGGAGGCAACCAGCCAAGAGGCGCACCACAGAAATCAGGATGCCACGCAATCACGCAAAATGGAATATGTCGACTACTGCTAATCGTTATGGTGCTCGCCCTGCTTTGGACCCCCATGCAGATGCAGTGCCGGGCCCTATGTCTCGAAAGGGTCCAATCCCAACTACTGGAGGTCCTTCTCAGATGTCCTGTGGAGCCAGGGGACATGAGAATAGGATGACTGGCCTTATCAAACGAAGACTTAAAATAATGCACTGGAATGCGGAGGGAGTCAGCAACAAAAAAATAGAATTAGAAAAAATCTTGGACCAAGAAAAAGTAAGCATATGTTGCTTGCAAGAAACTCACCTCAACGAAAATATAGCCTTCAAAATCAGAGGCTACCAGTGTTATCGATCTGACCGAAAAGACAGGCGAAAAGGTGGGATACTGACCTTTGTAAGAAATAACATCATGGCTTCCCAAATCAAAGTCTACATGGAAGGGGCTGAGTATCAGACACTTAAACTTAAGACAGGTAATACAGACCTACATCTGATCAATTACTACTGTCCAAGTGACCGCCCACAGGCACTGGACACACTACCATTAACAGAAAAAATGATTGTGTGTGGCAATTTCAACAGCCACTAGCAGAGCTGGGGCTATGATCACATGGACCAGAGAGGAGAGAGACTGGAAGACTGGCAGGATGAGAATAGATTCATCTTTATTAACAAGCCGTCCGACCCACATACTTTCTACTCAAGATCATGGCACTCTACAACTACACCTGACCTGGCTTTTCATTCACCAGACCTGGAATGAAACATTACACGAATTGTTGGGAAACAACTTGGTGGCAGTGACCATCGGCCAGTCTTTCTAACAGTAGAAAATGAGCTTGTAAGTGAAAGCAGCACCCTCTTGAGGTGGAACTACAAGAAAGCAGACTGGGCAATGTACAGGAATGGCACCAGCATATTGGTTAGAAACTTGAACACTGAGAAAGACATAAATAAAGTAGTTGAAGAGTTTGGGAAATGCATACTACAGGCAGCGCGAGAAACAGTACCAAGAGGAGCCCGTAACCAATATAAACCCTACTGGAGTAGTGAACTGGAACAGTTGCATAATGATGTTGAAGTGTGTAGAAAGCAAGCAGAGGCCACACCCAGCCAAGAGCACCACAATAAATTCCAGCATGCAAAAGCCAAATTTCAAAGGGCCAAGCTGCAGGCTAGACGGAAAAGCTGGCAGGAGAAAACGGAGTCTCTGAACTTTGAAAGAGACACAAGGAAATTGTGGAAGCTAATAAAACAGCTTAATGATGAGGGCACAGGGAGAAACTCAAAAATTGCGCTACATAAAGATGGAAAAATCTTAACAAGAAAGCAAGCAGCTGACCATTTTGCGGACTCATTCGCACAAGATAGCAATATCAAAATTAGTCCAGAGAAACAACAAGAGATTCAAGAGAAACGACAACATACAGGACAGAAGGAAATAGTACATGAGGTTCTGGAGGCACCCATCACAATCAGCGAACTGGAGCTAGCCATATCAAAACTGAAAATGAGAAAGTCACCAGGAGCTGATGGTATCTCCAATGAAATGATCAGGAACCTAGGAACAGAGGCCAAAACAAAGCTGTTGCAGATCTTCAATAACAGCTGGACCTTAGGCAGTGTTCCACAAGCCTGGAGAGAAGCAATCATGATACCCCTCCTAAAATCAGGGAAAGATGGTTCCACTGCCTCTAGCTACAGACCAATTAGCCTCACCAGCTGTCTCTGCAAAACACTGGAGCGCATCATCAATCACAGACTGCAGTGGTACATTGAAAGTAAAAACATCCTTGTGCCACAGCAGGCTGGCTTTAGGCAGTGCTACTCTACGGAAGATCAGACAACCTACCTCTCCCAGGAAATTGAGGATGCATTCCAAGAGAAGAAGTTGGTGCTTGCAGCATGGATAGATCTGAAGAAAGCCTTTGACAAAGTCTGGAAAGAAGGTCTGATGAAGAAACTGAGAAACTGCAAAGTCAATAGAAGAATGTACAAATGGGTGAAAGCATACTTGCACAACAGAAGAGCCCGAGTACAGATAGACGGACTCAAGAGTAAGAAAGTACTACTGCGTCACGGTGTCCCCCAGGGCGGAGTCTTGTCCCCCACACTTTTTCTAATCTTCATCAATGATCTTGTTGCTCACCTACCGCATGGAATTAAAGCGGCAATGTACGCCGATGACCTGGTTCTATGGAGCACACATGAATATGCATCAGTGGCCACCAGATTGCTACAAAGAGCTGTAGATACATTTGCTGCATGGGCAAATAGATGGTGTGTCAGCATAAACACTGACAAGTGCAGCACCACCCTATTTACCCTCTCTCCAAAACAAAAGGCAGGGATCATCCAGATAAATGGAACACCCCTAAGAGAAGATAAAGAACCAACATACCTTGGAGTAACATTTGATGGCAAGCTGACATGGAGAAAGCACATCAACAAAGCAGTAGCAAAAGCCAGAAGGATAATAGCCATCCTGAGAAAGCTAAGTGGAACCACATGGGGAGCCAGTACGAAAATACTTAGCAAAGTTTACCAACAGAGCATACGACCACACCTGGAATATGGGTCAACTGCGTGGTGTTCAGCATAAAAAACCACACTACAAGAGCTGGACAAGGTGCAAAATCAAGCACTTAGAGTCACCACAGGAGGGATGAGATCAACCCCTATAGTGGAAATGGAGAAGATGGGGAGGACACAGGCACTGAGTGAGCGCAGAGATACGAAAACGCTAATACAAGCAGAAAAGTTCCTCAGCTTGCCAGGCCACCCTATGAAGAACAGATTTGAAAACCTAGCTATGGGGCGGTTGAAAAGAAGTAGTTTTATCCACCAGGCCAAACGACTCTGCAGAGAAACCACTGATCTACCCACAGTTGGTATCACCCTAACAACTATTCCAGAGCGAACTCCATGGAAAGATGAGCATAGACTATCGTTACAAATCCAGACAAAAGTGAGAGGAATATTTGACAAGGAAGAACAGAACAGTGTGCAGTGCAGAACAGCCACTCTCAGCTTCCTTGATGAAGAATACCCACAGGATCTCTGGATCCAAGTCTACACAGATGGGTCAGCACAAAATGTTGTTCGAAATGGAGGAGCGGGAGTGTACATAGAATACCCAAATAATACTAGGGACACAGCCAGAGTACCGACAGGAAAGTACTGCCATAACTATGATGCCGAAATTGAGGCAATCAAGATAGCAACAGAGAAATTACTAAATAACAGCAATGGTACACAACCTGTGGTGCTACTAACAGATGCAAAATCAGTACTCGAGGCGCTCCTGTCTGGGAAATTGCCAGTACTAAGGACACTACTTTCTGAACTTAGCAGTCAGCATAAAGTCACCATACAGTGGATACCATCCCACTGTGGAGTACCCGGAAACGACAGAGCTGATCAATTGGCTAAGGAAGGAGCCAAAGAAGAACAGCCTGATGTGCCCGTTACATACCACCAAAAGAAAAGAATGATCAAATCAGTCAGAAAGCCACCAAAACCTGCTCAAGATGACTACCACGTTATGGACAGACCAGAACAAGTCATTATTCTGCGCCTCAGAACAGGACACAATAGATTACGCAACCACATGTATACAAAATTCAAGATTGGTGAAACAGCCATGTGCACATGTGGATTGGCCTCGCAGACAGCAGAGCACATACTCCAAGACTGCCCAAAATATAACATATCTAGGCAAACCTTCTGGCCTAGAGAGACGACAGTGGAAGATACACTCTATGGACCACTGTGTGAACTGAAAAAAACAGTTCAATTCATGCAAGAGACGACATTGCAGATATAGACATATTTCAAGCAAACGAAAGAAGAAGAAGAAGAAGAAGTGTAGAGATTAAAGTGTGTTAAGTAGACTGGTCATAGCAATGTATAGATTAATGTGTGTTAAGGAGACTGACCATAGCAATGTAGAGATTAAAGTGTGTTAAGGGCCATAGCAATGTAAAGATTAAAGTGTGTTAAGGAGACTGGCCATGGCAATGTAGAGATTAGTGTGTTAAGGAGACTGGCCATAGCAATGTAGAGATTAAAGTGTGTTAAGTAGACTGGTCATAGCAATGTAGAGATTAAAGTGTGTTAAGGAGACTGGCCATAGCAATGTAGAGATTAAAGTGTGTTAAGTAGACTGGTCATAGCAATGTAGAGATTAAAGTGTGTTAAGGAGACTGGCCATAGCAAGGTAGAGATTAAAGTGTGTTATGGGCATGTGGGACAACACCAGCAAACACATGCATCTTTCCTATGGCAACATACAGATGTGGATCATTTCACAATTACTAAAGTAGATTTGATAGATCATACTTGCAGTCACTGCTCAGGTGCTATAGATCATTTGCAATAATTGTTCACTTTATAGACTAAGTTTAGCCGCCACTCTAATGTTTAACTAAATGTTCACTGTTTGTGTGTTTCAGAAATACACCACTGTTGCCAGAGTTGTGACTTCCTATTTCACATAAGTGCAGCCACAAATAGAGAAGATGGCATCTGATAACATTAAATTGGAGTTTGTGAAACAAGAACTTCCAGATGTGTTCTATGATTACAAAACTCATGACAGATTCAATAACATGGTAGACATGGAAGGTTGCTGCAGCCTTGAAGACATGGCAGGACCCACAGACACGGGATCAAGAGTCACTGAAAATAAAATAACTCTCACTCATCATGGACAAATATCACTTGATGATAGTGGGGTTGAGAATAATTCCATAACTTCAGTAAAACACGAGGAATGTGATAAAATACCAGAGAGTGTGTCATCTACCAATGAAATTAACACTAAACCAAAGTGTGTAGCTAATGAGACTAGTGAATTACAAACTGTAGAAACACCAGTGACATGTACACAGATCTCTGGGAAGTCTCTTGATTATCATGATAGTCTTACCAGTTGTATTCATGAAAGAATAGAAACAGAAGATGCACAATACATGTCTGATGTTTGTCATTTAACTGTTGGTGTAGACAGATATTTAATCAGAAAGATAAGAACAAATACAGAAGAGAAATCTTACAAATGTGATGATTGTAATGCATATTTTACTAAAGCCTCCTATCTGAAGCAACACAAGAGAACACACACAGGAGAGAAACCTTACAAATGTGATGATTGTGGTGCATCTTTTACTAATTCTAGCCATCTGAAGCGTCACAAGAGAACACATACAGGAGAGAAACCTTACAAATGTGATGATTGTGGTGCATCTTTTACTCATTCTAGCAATCTGAAGCGCCACAAGAGAACACATACTGGAGAGAAACCTTACAAATGTGATGATTGTGGTGCCTCTTTTACTAATTCTAGCCGTCTGAAGTGCCACAAGATAACACATACAAGAAAGAAACCTTACAAATGTGATGACTGTGGTGCATTTTTTACTGCAGTGGGCAGTCTGAAGTACCACATGAGAATACATACAGGAGAGAAACCTTACAAATGTGATGATTGTGGTGCATCTTTTACTAATTCTAGCTGTCTGAAGTGTCACAAGAGAACACATACTGGAGAGAAACCTTATATCTGTGATAATTGTGGTGCATCTTTTACTAATTCTGGCAGTCTGAAGAGCCACAAGATAAAACATACAGGAATGAAACCTTACAAATGTGATGATTGCGGTGCATCTTTTATTGAAGTGGGCAGTCTGAAGTACCACATGAGAATACACACAGGAGAGAAACCTTACAAATGTGATGATTGTGGTGCATCTTTTACTAATTCTAGCTCTCTGAAGCGCCACAAGAGAACACATACAGGAGAGAAACCTTACAAATGTGATGATTGTTGTGCATCGTTTGCTGATTCTAGCAGTCTGAGGAACCACAAGAGAACACATACAGGAGAGAAACCTTTTAGCTGTGATGATTGTGGTGTATCTTTTACTCATTCTAGAAGTCTGAAGTGCCACAAGATAACACATACAGGAAAGAAACCTTACAAATGTGATGACTGTGGTGCATCTTTTACTAATTCTAGCTATTTGAAGTGCCACAAGAGAACACATGCTAGAAAGAAACCTTACAAATGTGATGACTGTGGTGCATCGTTTACTGAAGTGGGCAGTCTGAAGTACCACATGATAATACATACAGAATAGAAACTTTACAAATGTGATGATAGTGTTGCATCTTTTACTAATTCTAGCAGTCTGAAGAGCCACAAGATAAAACATACAGGAATGAAACCTAACTAATGTGATGATTGTGGTGCATCTTTTACTCAAGTTGACAGTTTGAAACACCACAATAGAACACATACATGAAAGAAATCTTACAAATGTGATGATTCTGGTGCATCTTTTACTCAAGTTGGCAGTTTGAAATTCCATATGAGAACGCATACAGGAGAGAAACTTTGCAAATGTGATGATTATGGTGGATCTTTTCCTTATGCTGGCAGTCGCTCCACAGGAGAACACCTGCAGGAGAGAAACCTTCAATATGTGATTATTGTGGTGCATCTTTTACTCAAGTTTGCCATCTGAAATTCCACAAAAGAACACATAAGGAGAGAAACTTTATTTATAAATGTGATGACTGTGGTGCATCGTTTACTCGTGTAGACTGTATGAAGCCTTACATGGAAACATACAGGAGAGAAACCTTACAAATGTGATGATTGTGGTCGATCTTTTCCTTATGCTGGCAGTCTGAAGCTCTATAGTAGAACACATGCAGGAGAGAAACGTTAAATATGTGATGATTGTAGTTCATCTTTTACTCAAGTTTGCCATCTGAAAATCCAGAAGAGAACACATACAGGAGAGTAACCCTACAAATGTGATAATTGTGATGCATTTTTTACTCATGTTGACAATTTAAAGCAGCACATAAGAACACACACAGGAGTTAACCATTACAAATATGATGGTTAACCCGGTCAACACATGCCCGCAGAAGTCAGATGTGTCGGCCTAATGGCGCAAGAACGCAGCTGTACTGTAAATAGGCACAATAGAATCCATCCATCCATCCATCATGTGCCATGCCGGTAAGCGTGGGCGGTCATGTTCTGCCATCTCACTCGATCACCAGAGTCGTGGATCAGCTCCGTGTTTCTGTCTTGTGCATGCCACAAGGCCAAGCCATCCAGGTACTTGCTTCTAGGTCTTCCCCTTGGTCTGTTCCCCTTGATCTTACCAGTTGTCACCAAGTTCTCCAGATCATTTCTTCTCATAACATGCCCAAAAAATTGTGACTGTCTGCGTCTAATGTCTCTAATCAGTTTACGATCTTCATTTGTTTCTTGAAGAACTTGTAGAATCACGTCCAAAAAAACTCTCCGGATGAACACAGAAGAAGAAGATTGTGGTGCATCATTTACTAATGTGAACAATATAAAGCTCCATAAGAGAACACATACATGAGAGAAACCTTACAAATGTGATAGATGTCACTTATCTTTTAATTATGTTCACCATGTTACATGCCATAAGGGAACACATACAGAAGAGAAACCTTACAAATGTGATGATTGCGGTGCATATTTCATTTATGATGGCAGTCTGAAGCTACACAAGAGAAGACATACAGGAGAGAAACCTTACATAAGTGATGATTGTGGTGCATTGTTTAGCTGTATTGACAAGCTGAAACAGCACAAGAGTACACATTCATGAGGTACATTACAAATGTGATTTTAGTGGTGTGGCATTTGCCCATGTTGAATTTCTGTGTGTAACAATTAAACATATACACAAGAGAAGCTTACAATTAGGATTATTGTGGTGCATCTTTTACTAAAGCTCACTATCTAAACTTACACCAGGCTAAACCTTATAAATGTGATGATTGTGGTGTGTTGTTCATTCATGCTGGCTCATTGATGTACCATGTGAGAAGACTAACCTGAGGGACACCTTACAAGTGTGTCAATTTTGTTGATTATTTTCTTTGATCTGACTTCCTGATGCACTAAAGAACACATACAGTATAGAACTTTTACACATGTAATGATTGCAGTGCATAATTTACTCAAGTAGCCACAAGAGTATGTGGTGCATTGGAAGGCAATTATCTTGCGGTCTTGTTGGATTGCTCTTCTCTCTTCACCTCTGAGTGGTGTATATTTACCCTGGGATTTGCAATATCACCATGCAGATACTGCTCTGGACCTGATACATACAGTCAGTGCCAGCATGCAAAGATCGACAAGGAATTCATAAGGCCTAACACTAACAGAAAATGCGCCAACTGCCCCGACAACCATGATGCCAGGTACCTCGGCTGCCCCTGACACCAAGACAGCAAGGAAGCCATGAAGATCGCTATCAAATCCAACCTACCATATAAAGAGGCTAGGAAGCCGTGTGAGGCAACAATCGACTCACAAAAAGAGACGAAGCGCAACTTGAAGACCAACTGAAGGACCTGTGATCAAAGTTCAACAGCATGGAGGAAGAGAAAGACAAGAACATAAGATACTCAGATAACAGCTGCTCAGCGCATCCTGGACGAAACGAAGCAAGTTCAGCAGAAAATTGAGCAGGATGTCGCTGGAATGGCTGCTATAAAGGCTATCAAAAATACAGGAAGTGAAAGAAAAGACAGAAGATACTCTACATGAGATATTAGATCTGCTCAAGACCAAGACAGCCACACCCAAACCAGAAGATGCACGAACACAGACAGAAGAAGAAGCAACAGAGGAAGAATGATATCGCCAAGATCCAACTGGTGAAACCGCCTACAACACATGAAATCAAGGAAGACCAAGAAGACGCCCAAACGATCACAATTACTGGAGCATAGAGAACAAGAGGTAAAAGCTCCCTGAAGGAAACGGCATCATATGACGAGTTGGGTACACAATACTCCAGGCCTTAACAAGCTGCGTGACTCTGACCAGATAAGTAAAGCCACAAGGATGTACCGAACACAATTGCAGCAACTCAACCCTTTCAAGGAAGCAGATATATGCATCTATATTTTTGAAAGAAGAAGTCTTAGATACACCATAAAGACTCCAATTACAACCAAGTGGATACACTCGACAGTTGAACAGGGCCATTCGTCTCAAGCAAAGCAAAGCGAATATCACCTGTGCAATGCAATGTTTACACAAACAAGATTGCAAGCATTGATGCACCAGGGGTTGGGAGGATACTGACCTTTGCAGATGTTGTCCTTGTGTATAGGCAGGGGAGAGAGAGGATGTAAATAGCACACACTTTGTAGGAGACAGTAAACAAAGTGATAGATTAGTGTACAGAAATGGGTAAGGTCAGTAACCTAGATAAGGCTTCTCTGGACAATAGGATTGTTAAGGCTGACATCCCAGCTCTCACAATAAATGGCAGACATGTTAAAAGAGAGAAGGAATCACCTTCGACAGAAGCCTGCCATTCAGAGATCACATAGAAGAAATTGTTACAAGATCTAAGAAGGGACTTGGGCACTGAACAGCATAGCAACAATGGACAGGAGCTAAGAATGTTGATCATACTCTATCACCATCTGATTCTCTCAATAGTTGAGTATGGATTGGAACAGCTCGCAGTGTCAAAGCTTTAGCTTGTGAAACTTGAGCATATACAGAAGGAAGCTATGCCGGTGATAGTGGGAAGCCCAAGGAACACACTAGTAGTGTGAATGTGATACATCCTAGCTTTACCCAGGATTACAGAGAGGTTCAAAGTGCTGCAGGCTAAATTATATCTGAGAGTCGCTGCAGACAATGAACATCCGCTGCATGAAGCTCTGGACACAGTTAAGGGCTACAGACTTATAAGAGAGAAATCATGGATGGCTCAGGTAGAGGACACTATCAGAGAAGTGTGTATGCCTGAGAACATTGGGAGGAGGGGAAAAGTCAGACCTGTGCATAGTCATAATTAAATTAAATCAGAAATACAGGGATTGGCCAGCAGGCTGCACTGAATGGTTTGTTAGTTAGTCGTTAGTCGCAGTTCCAACTTCACAGCAACGGGTTGTCCCCACTACGATCCGTTCCTGTGCCAGTGAATATCACACAAAATGCTCCCCACTGCCCAATGTAAAAAGTGGAAAAGACAGGAGTCTCGACAAACAACAGCCCACACAAATACACTGTGCATAATGCCGCCGCCAGAATGTCAACACACCAGTCCCCCACGAAACACCCAGTTCATCTCTGATGCAATCGGCTGTCATTTTCCTATCTGAATGTTTCCTAGATGTTCACCCACAGTCCACGAAAATGCAGTTCATCGCTGATAGTGTAGAACAGATCAAACAGATCAACTATCATAGCCTGGAGAGAATGGAGCAGCAGGGAGTGACCAGAGGATCTTGTGTATAGTGTAGAACAGATCAACTATCATAGCCTGGAGAGAATGGAGCAGCAGGGAGTGACCAGAGGATCTTGTGTATAGTGTAGAACAGATCAACTATCATAGCCTGGAGAGAATGGTGCAGCAGGCAGTGACCAGAGGATCTTGTGTATAGTGTAGAACAGATCAACTATCATAGCCTGGAGAGAATGGAGCAGCAGGGAGTGACCAGAGGATCTTGTGTATAGTGTAGAACAGATCAACTATCATAGCCTGGAGAGAATGGAGCAGCAGGGAGTGACCAGAGGATCTTGTGTATAGTGTAGAACAGATCAACTATCATAGCCTGGAGAGAATGGTGCAGCAGGGAGTGACCAGAGGATCTTCTTGGCACTAATGACTCTGAAAAAAGGCTAGTGGACACATAATCAGATGGCCACTTGAACCATTAGTATTGGGACTTTTCACTGGCTATTTAAGATGAGGATGGAGCACATACAGGAATGTTCTGAATGTTGTGATGTCAGTTCTTGACTCAACTGTATATGAGAGAGAAACTGTATGAATGTGTTGTGTCATTTACTCTACTCACGTCAAATGTCTGAAGTGTGAAAGTGAACACATACAAGAGAGAAACTAAATAGGTGTATGGTTCCATCTCATGAAATGAGGCTTCACCAAGGGAGATCAGATTATCATTTCTTGGTTCATTCTCATTATCTGTGCCTATTCCATGTGTATTTGTAGATCTAATTGTTGTGACCCCCAGTAAGTGTGTTTATATTGCATCTGATCATGTGTGAGGACAATGTATTCAGCAAAGTTTATATTGTCAGGCTTCCCTGACAGATTCCATTTAACTCCATTTCTGGTGGCAGCTATTGTTGTCTTCATAATCCAGTCTATAATCAGTAAGAACAAATATTGTTGTCTTCATAGTCCAGTCTATAGTCTAATAAAGGTAACAAAAGGCATCACTGGTTCACTCATGTTCTTGTTTCATATACATCTGTTAGCTTTTCCTTGTGACAAACTTTGCATTTCATGTCTTTATGTGTTGCCTTTATTAAGTTAATCATTTTCCATGATGGGATCCCATGTGTTTTATTTGCTTAAGTCAAATTTATGAAAAGTCACAAGACAACACATATAGGAGAATAACCTTACAAGTGTGGTTGTTGTGTTGCATCTGTTACTCAAACTTGCATTCTGAAGTACAACATAAGAACACATGTAGAAGAGTGTAGAGATTTTGATATGTGGTGAGGTTTAATTGGTTATTGAGTGTTGAGTTAGTATTTACAACTCATCATCTCATAGTTTAGCTTGATGGTACATGAGTGGCATGTATGAAAGCATAAATGCCTTGAAAGGGTGAGCTGGGGAAACCATAGATAAAATATAATATTTGACATGGGATTACCCTGCAATTCATCATTCGGTGGGGACTCTTTAAGTTAGCAACAGAAGGAAAGTAATAGTAAATTAAGTCAATGATCCCTTTCACATACAGTCAGGTAATGTGGGCATATGGTGCTAGACACATATTTGTATAGACAATTGGCACTCCAAGGTCATGTGGTCAATGTCACACCAACTGCCTTTACTTCCCAAGTCATTTTCTGGCACCCATTTTAGACTGGATCAATCTGGAAGCCCAGGTCAATGTTCACATCCACATGGAATTTGAACCCATGATTACTGGGTCGGCAGGCAAGTATCTAGCCACTATTCTACTGGGGCTCCCACAGGAGATTGGTGAGCCCAAATGCTCATGTAGTTTGCTATTTGTGACAGACCAATGAGTGTTGTGTCCTAGATACTAGAATAGTTTTAACAATGTGTTCTAGGTCATTGTTCTTATTTATGCATATTGAGGAATGTGTTAGTAGAATAAATGAATATATGACTGACACTGTTGTTCATTGATGTGTAGAGTGCCAGAATTGTTGCCAGGACAAATCAGTGACATTTTACAAAATTGCACTCAGACATACAGTTTTTACATTTGTAATTACTGTTATGCCATCTTATTAGAGCATTCATTGTGAAGCACCACTGTCAGCGTCTCACTTACTACTCATTCGTCATGGGTGTGACAGAGACAGTAGATACATGCATACACAAAGTTGTCAAGGCAGAATGCATGTAAAAACTAATTTATTTAACGCACACATAAGCGTGAGCATAGTGGCTATATTTTATCACATGATACATTGTAGGTATGATCAAATACTTAGCCACAAAAGGCATTCATGCTTTCATAACGCAGTTCTGTCTCACACACAGTGCATTGGCAAATCACTGCCTCATTCACTCAGCAGAGGCAAGCTTTCATGTCGGCAATCAGTACATTCGCTCGCCAAGCCACCTGCAACCTTCCTCTATCACGGTCCTGTCCAGTCTGAATCTCTCAGTTGTGTGGTCACGTGGAGTGTCACCCCGTGTGGTCCGCAATAATCGTGCTATGTCCGATGTCTGTGTATTCTGGCTGTCGTCCTGTCCTCACCCCGTCTGTTGCTGACTGGTGTCTCAAGTCATTCAGTGCAAGGTTGTACTGTTCACTCAGGGACCTTGTCCTGTCTGTAGATGGATCCTCTAGTCCCATCTATGTCCTATCCATGTCTTGTCCATGGCATGCTTATATCCTGTCCTTGTCATATGTCCTCTCTCAACTCTCAGGACGCTGACAAACACTTACTGAAGAGAAGAATCATTCTGATATATGAAGCATTCCAAAAGAAACCACAGGAGAAACACATTCTAATTTTAGTGCATACTGTACTGACACTGAACTAACTGAAGGGACACAAGCTGGCACACAAATAAAACATACCTAACAATTGTGATGTTAATGGTATAGTTGATTGATATGACCATCTTGAATATCACTAGAGATCATAAATAACATAAACTTTATAACAATGACCAGTTTGTGCCAGTCAAGAGAATGGTAGTTGTTGGTCTTGTTCTGTTCCTTTCTGATTGTCTGGATTGCTTTCAGACAATATACTTTATACTTGTATACTTTTCTCATAGTATGTAAGTTCGTTCTCTTCCCGTTATCGTCATGCGCCTTTTTCTGCTCTCGTTTCTGGAGTTGTGTTGAGTTGAATTGAGTCAAGAACCGACATCACAGCACTCAGGACATTCCCATACGTGCTTAGTCCCCTCGTTCAACAGCCAGTGAAGAGTCATACTACTAATCATTCCGACCGCTATCTGATTAAATGTTCTCCTGGTCTTCCCTCTCAGTTTTGAAATTCTTCCAGAACCCCTGCCGATCCCCCGCAATCTCATTCTTTCCACACTATGGGTTCTCAATCTGTTCCTCCGCCTTCTCCACCTGGTCCCACAAGCGCACGACCACCTCCCCCTTGTCCATAGGCAAGATACCACCAAGAGGTGCATTCCCTGCTAGCCTATCAGCCAGTCCATTCCCCCTTACACCCACATGGCCAGGGCAAAATATCCATACAATTCTCATAATCTGTGACCTCTGATACGACAAGAGCCATTCCACATGAAACATTCCTTTCTCCACCTTGCAAAGCATACTCTTTGAATCCGTAATGAACACAACGTGTTTTGCAGTAGTCTCCTCTAGCCGCCAGAATGCCCTTGTTTCTGTAAACAGCACTCAGATGGTATCCACTGAATTATATTTTATTGGTTAGCAACCACCTTGCTGAGTTCACTTTTCAAATGTGGGAATTTGAGTAGTTTAGTAACGTGGTAATCCTCCCTTTTTGAGGAGGAAATCGATAACCTACTCCTCCTCCTCAAAGGAAAAGATAACTCCTCGCTGTCCGATTTTGTTTCTGAATAAGTGGACATGGTAGTCAAGTAACCCTTTGGGGTGTAAGGGAAGGTACGTCTATTGACGTGGTGGTTAAAGTGAGTGATGATGCCAGATGACATCTCGGGGTATACAATAACTCAAACAATGCAACTTGATAATAAACACAGCTCGTAAACAACAGTCGTCAAATGCAGGCTTGATAAGCCAAAACCGAACTGAAGAACTAAGTCTACTCTGTTAGACTTTGGCAGTTATGACGCTGTTTATTTTCGCAGCGCACAGGCTTGTAGCAACGACAATAATAAATAATAACATATTGTGCTTGTTCTGGCCAAGCTGGGCAGTATTACAATTATAATTAAGACGAATAATATATCCCAAGCCATCTCCGCTCGAATACTAAATAATGTCCTTGCCCGTCCATATGGCATCCTTCTCTCTATCTTCTAAGTGTCCTTTCTGCCGTTTATCTGACATCGAGTATTTCTGCGTTCGTCTGCCTGTTTATTTGTGGCTATGATGAACGTTGTCTCCACAGATTGTCTCGTCCATTCCATATATTAACTCAGCCACTAATGCGATATAAAGCCAGTGCCTAGTCAGCCTATCCTTCTCAAATTAACATAAGCTGCCGCTCCTAAGAAGCTCCCAAGTCCGTCTGTCTTTGTTGTTGTTGACAATCTTCCGTGACGTTTCTGTGTTCCCACGTCATATCCTTAGATTTATTAGCATTTTGGCTTTGGGATTCTCTGATATTTCTAATCTGTCTCATTACGTCACACCTGCCACTTGGCAGATGATGCATCGAGGTGTACAACATAAAACAACAAACAATTAAAAGAAGGATTACATAAATTTTACCACAGAGAAAACCTACATAGAAAACAATACAATGAGTATTGAACATTAAACAAATAAATGAGAAGAGGTGTGGTAGTTAGTTAGTTAGTTAGTTATCAGTTGGGGTATCTTCGTTGCACTCCGGACATGTCCATAGGTGCTCAGATCCTCCCCCCAGCATATGCATCAGCGTCCGGTGGCTAATAGTGCCAGTTCTGTGTTGGTTGACGAGGCGCTTTGTTTTCCCGATATACCTCTTGCGTCTGGCTGTGCCGATTCTTACTCCCAGGTCTTTCATCCTGGAAAGCGATGTGGAATCACTGGCGTCAAAATCCTCTGTTCTCGCCATATCTTTAAGGACGTTAATAACATCGGCACGATCCATGGGCTGGCCATCTACAGGGGGTGCAGAGCCAGCCAATTTATCAGCTCATTCATTTCCCTCGACTCCCGCATGTCCCGGGACGAAGATGAAGGTGACTTTGCGGACAACAGACTTCCGCAGCGACTCAGTCCACTGTCTACGTACAGATCCAGCTTCGACCTTCTGAATCATGCTCATTGAATCACTTAGTACACACATGTTGGTATAATGCTGTGATTCCAGCCATATGAAAGCCTGTGTAACTGCCATCACCTCCATCGTCATGCTGCTCGTGGTCATAGAGTGGGCACCACTGGATTCTTGAACGGTTCGGCCCGCTGAACGGGCTGTAAATGCCCACGCACTTCTCTGCTGCTTTACCACAGATCCATCTGTATAGATGAGCACTTCGGGGCTATCTGAGTGATCATAGATGAGCGCGTTAACCTCTGCATTGACAGCGGCAGGGTTCTGCTCTGCACCGTCTGTCGAGTGTGATAATGCAGGAGAAGGTACACTTAAAAGCTGGAGGCACCGGCACCCATTCCTTGCCGGGGTTGATACTGGTAAGACTGCAGACCTGTCCGACGACATCTTCCGCCCGACCCACCCATGATTTGCCCCTCTTTAGCCTGTCACCTTTTTCTCTTAATAAAGCGTCATGCAGAGGGTGCTGCTCATCTGCACTTATTTTTAAGTATGCACGAGCTCTCCAGATCTTGATCCTGTGTTCCATTGTCGGGAAGTCAAGGAGGTATCTCATTGCTACACAGCTGGTGTCTCTCGTGGGTGTGGTAGTAACGTTATACAGGTTTACAAAAGTGACCGCTCCGGGTGTAAGATGGACGGTAGCACAACCTATGTATGTATAAATATATAAAAATGTGTATGGATTAGGATTACAGGGGTGCACGGATAGGACCATGTGCTATAGTTGTTAAGTCAAGAGGTTGGGGTGTCTCAGTCATGGGAGTATCAAACTGTCTGCTCGGGGTAGGATTCGCTGGGTGGGGTGGGTATGTTATAATTCGTTTATCGACTGTGTCAAGTGTTGGCATGGAAATTAAAAATGCAGTGTTAGTGAGCGATTCAATTATTGATCCTCCCACCCGTCGATTCCTAGTGTGTGGTAGGTATTATTACTTCATTATATTGTTGTTGTGTTGTTTGTCCATAAAGAATGATGATGATAATCATTCATTTCACCCAGTGGGGTTGAAAGTATGGAGTCGTGAGTTCTAAGAAAGCTGATAAGGCCTGTTTTGACTTGAAATGTTCTTTGCCAATGCGGGCAAAGAATGCTTGACATTCCAGGAGGAGAATCTCCTGCAGTGGTTTTCCTGTCTAGCCGTTTCTTCACAGCTCTTGCAGTCCTGGTTGCTTCACAGGTAACTGCGCCCATATGTAATGATGTATGCCACGAATTACGGTCTTTAGCAGCAGTCCTCCAGATGTCAAGATGAATTCTAAAAGCTTTCAGTGAGATTTTCAGTGTCTTTAAAGTGTTTCCTCTGGCCGCCTTGGGAGCGTTTACCACAACGCAGCTCGCCATAAAAAATTCGTTAGGGAGCCTGTGATCTGGCATACGAGTTAAGTGACCAGCCCAGAGAATCTGATTCTTCATTAGTAGAGTGTGGATACTGGGCATGGATGCTCTTTCTTCAGTGTCTGGGATCTTGTCTTGCCATTTAATCTTCAGTAGCTTCCTTAGGCAGACTGTGTGGAAGTGGTTTAATTTCCTAGCGTGTCGCTGATAAACAGTCCATGCTTCACAAGCATATAGCAGTGTGGATAATACAACTGCTTTATAGACTTTCAGCTTTGTTTGCAGGCTTATTTCATTTCTGTCCTATACATTCTTGTACAGTCTGCCAAAGGCCATGCTGGGCTTGTAGATTCTTGCATTCACTTCATCATCACTTCATATTTGGTTTGGGCTTTCAGCCTTCTGAGACTGAACAACTTTCCATCCATGCGGTAGTTGATGTCTATTCCAATGTCGTCGTTCTCGAAGGCATTCATCAGCATGGCTGAAAACATGAGGCTGAACAGTGTTGGTGCCAGGACACATCCTTGTTTCACTCCATTGGTGACAGTAAAGGGCTCAGACAGTTCACCATATTCCTGCACTCTTGCCTGCATACCGTCATGAAATAGCCGCACTATTTGGACAAACTTTTGTGGACAGCCATATTTTGCCATAATCTTCCACAGTCCTTCTCTGCTGACTGTATCAAAAGCCTTGTTAAGGTCAATGCAAGTGGAGAACATTTCAGAGTTCTGTTCCTGACATTTCTCTTGCAACTGCCTTGCAGCGAAAATCATGTCAACAGTTTTTTGTTCTTTTCTGAGGCCACATTGACTCTCAGGAAGAAGACCTTGATCGAAACGTGCCGTGGGGCGATTGAGAAAAATTCTGGCGAGTATCTTCCCTGCGATTGAGATCAAGGAGATGCCTCGGTGGTTGTCACAGGATTGGCAGTTTCCTTTACATTTAAAAAGATGGACTATTGATGCATTCTTGAAATCTTGCTATGACTTTAAGAGGTTCCCCAGAAAGACTTCTTACATACACTATCCCCCATTCAGGTTTAGGGATTTTGTAATGATCCATAACAAATTCAAAATTTTGGGTAAATGCCGCTATGCAATCACCTGTGTTGTAACTTCTGATCAGACCTTGATACTTCTTATGAGGTTGATCTTTGTCTGTTTCTCTATTCACTTTATCTTTAGAACATTCAGTTTTTAGTTGTTCAATTTTCATTTGTGTTTCTTGCTCTTCTTTCTTACTTTGTGCTAAGATCTCAGCTTGCTTCACTGCAGCTTCTGATTGTGCTTGTTGAAGCTTTAGAGCAGCATCTGATTGTGCTTGTTGAAGCTTTAAAGCAGCTTCTGATTGTGCCTGTTGAAGCTTTAAAGCAGCTTCTGAGTCTGCCACTTTACTTTTCAGAGCAGCTTCTGATTGCTTTAGAGTAGCTTCTTGTCAAAGACTAGAATACATAGGAGGGAAGACCACCCTGAATGAGTGGTCTACCTCAAGTAAATTAGAGGTAACCCAGTGCCCCAACAAGAGGGCAGGGTAGGTGTAGGGAGTAGACAGGGAGGAGAACGATCAACAGTTCTCTCATGAGACACGGAAGTGTCAACCAGAGGGTAAGCACTCTGGTCACGGTGTAATCACCTCAACGTGATAGACACCAAGAACGTGGAATAGAACTCAAGAGTAGGCTTACTACTCTAAGCGTGTGGAATGATGTAGCATGCAAAAGCCGAAGTGCGCATGAAGACCCTCCGCGTGCTGTGTAATCAGGACACGGAGGATGGGCAGACAGGGGACGGACTTCGTAGCGGACACATCGCTTAGAGTCGATGCGTCCTTCTTTAAGTGAATAGATAGATTTAGCAGTAGGGCTAGGGACGACTAGAGATAGGAAGTTCTGTGTATTCATGTGTGATTCATTAGAGACAGTTTTGGGCATTTATGTATTGTAAGAGCCAGTGGCAATAAAATGTGTAATCAATTCCTCTCGTACGGCTGACAAGTCTTTTTGTGTGGTGCGAGAGAAGTTTATCCCTGAATGCCTGTAGCATCGCTTGATGACAGGCTAGGATAAAAGTGGTGTCAGAAGTGTAGCTTGGACATTTGTTCAAGCTAAAACACTCACCCACGGCTCTAAAATAGCGTTACTGTCAGTTAATCACAGGGTTTAATTTATGTTAGTGTAAAATGGCGTGTGCAGACTAGAACAAGATGCGAGCTGTGCCCATCGTGACCGATTACCATTTATTTATACTTATTGAAATGTTTTGTGCTTTATGAACATGTTTTCTTCTGATTTGTAAGTATTATTATTATAATCTGTAAGGTGTGGAATGCGCCTGGCCCTGCAGCCAGCAGGGTTAGGATCGGCTAGCCTCTCCCAGGAGGGGTGAAGAGCGAAAATTAGTAGCCTGCCGATGACCCGCAGACTACACAAGTCAACCCCCACCTCCAAGTGGTGCAGACCGGGCAACCATGACCGCGAGGTCATGGGCTAACGGGGCTATGGCTCGCCATAGGGGATGGACTCCCTGTGGTCAGATTAGTGTCCTAAACCTGCGACTGGCCTAGCAAGCCGGCAGGGGATCTTCATACTGCTCGTAGAAAAACCAAGAAGTAAGTAAAGAGCTTCAAGTACCTAGGAAGTATAATATCATCAAATGGCAGATCAGAAGACGAGATCGAAAATAGGTGCAATAAGGCAAATCAACTCATTGGACAAATGGCACCAATACTAAAGAACAAACATGTATCAATAACTACTAAGAAAGCACTTTACAACACAATCTTCCTACCAACTCTCTGCTACCAATGCCAAACCTGGACAATGACAGAAAAAGAGAAAAGAAAAATCACAACAACAGAAATGAGGTTTCTGAGAAGAATACTCAACGTATCAAGAAGAGATAAGATCAGAAATGAAGAAATCAGGACTAAAGTAGGGGTTAAAGCTGCTCTAGATTTTATTAGAAAGCAGCAAGTCAAATGGTTTGGCCATGCAAGTAGGCTACCAGTCAACAGCATGCCACAACAAGCAATGATGTACAGACCAGATGGAAACAGAGGAAGAGGCCGACCACGTAAACGTTGGACTGAGGGAATAACAGAATCCATGGGAATGTCGATATACGAAGCCCATAACCGGGCACTCTCACGAAGTTTATACTTCACCTCGACACCGCAAGGTACAAGAGGAACATGATGAGAGAGAGAGAGAGAGATTATTATAATTTTGTATCATTTATTTCTACAATTATTTGTTTATCTATGAGTATTTATGAAACATGATTCACGGCGGAGCAATACACAAAAAAATGAGCCGGCGACAATATCGATTTTTCAATCTAAGAATATTGCTGCGCCTCTGACGTATCACGGTTGACCCACAGCTGTCCTACGCCATTTGCAATCAGCGACAGATTGTTTACAAATCGCCAAGCCGCTGCTCGCCTGAATCTTTGAATTATATTGAGTATTATTTGTTTATACAAGCTATTTATTGAATATATTTAATAATTTGACCATTATTATTTCCTTTATATTTATTTTGAAGCATTTATTTATTTATTTGTGGACATTTTCTATTTTCTACCGTCACGATGGCACTACTTTCTTTATGCAAATAGGATTCAGTCTGCACATCACTATCATAGATTAAACAGTAGTTAGTTAAGGAAAGCAGAAGATATTAGAACGAAGACAGGACAGTGACAGTCACTATCAACTATACCACATTGTGTTGTCCGGGGGCATGTAATTGTAAATTTCAAACAAATGTCTAAATTCATATGTCGTTTGCAAATGGTTAATTATTGATGCTCTAATAAACCAGATATAACAAGAGCTGGTTACAGGAGTAACGCAAGGTGTGTGTCAAGGTGCCAAACGATTGTACCTGATTGTTCCGGATGGTTAAGATGAGTATACCCAAATTATTTGTAAATGCAATATGATTAATAATGCATCTCTTTTTCAGGGTGTAATCTAATAGTAATTTTGTACACAGGCATTTAAAATCTTAACATATCGAATATACCTGAGTAAATATTTGAGTGCCTATCAACTCTAGCTAATTATCCAACAACATGTCAACTTTAGCTGATTGCATACAAGCAGGCAAGGAATTAGGATACACCGGAAAGGAATTAGAGCAATATGCTGATCAGAAATTTAGGGAAGCAAAAGATGCTGATAGAAATGAACGTGCACGAGAAAGACACCACCAAAAAGAGATGGCACAATTAGCTGAAGAAAGTAACCAAAAAGAATTAGAACTAACTGAAAGAACTAAACAGAAGGAATTAGAGATTAAACAAAAAGAATTAGAATTAAAGGAAAAACAAATACAGATTGAATCAGAGACACAGTTAAAGATGAAAGGTATGGAAGTAGATTCACACTTAGAGATCTCCGCTACAAAACTAAAGAGTCAGCAAGAAGAGAATAAACTTAATAAATACAAACATTATTAAGCCATTCTGTAAAGAAGATTCCATATCAGCCTGGACAGAAAATGTCGAATATCAGCTTAAATACCATCAAGTACCAATCGATATGTGGGCCATGATCTACACGAAAAACCTCAGTGGGGAGCCCCTTAAAGTTATTGAATCAATACCAACTGATCTTAGATCTAACTATCAGTACATTCACGATAGGGTAATGCAACATTTTTTACTTGATGCCCCTGGGTATCAAGTCCAGTTTTCTAACTTAAAACCAAAACCAAGTGAGACCTTCATCGATTATGTCTCGAATGTCCAAAGTGTGCTGAATAGATGGCTTAATGCAACAAAAATAGGAAATGACTTTGAAAAACTTAAAAGTTTAATAGTCATGGATAAAGTTATATCCACAATCCCAACTCCTTTCGCTAAGTTCCTTCAGCAGTCAGACATCGAAACAATAGAACAATTCGAGAAAAAAGGCTCCGCATATTTTTCCTCGAATAGGGAAGTTTTTAAAACATCAAACATCGACTCTGAAATAGTCTCTTTTGTTAAGGACCAACCTAAAAGTTATCGTAGCAATAAAAAACCATTTCATAGAGTCGACAAGAAAGATCAAAACTTGCCTAAATGTATTTATTGCCAACTTTTTCATGATACTTACGCTATGTGTCACCGAACTATCCGACACATCTTGAGATGGTCATTAAGAAACAACAAAACAAGAGAAATGCATACAGGCGTGCGGTTAAATGTTTTTTCTGTGCTAGCTACGGGCATTATTCCAGTAAATGCCTAGGCCGTCAAAGAATGAAGGCCAACAGTGCAATGTTAATTGATACATCTTCTGATAGTGGGAGTGAGACTGAGTGCGAGGTCGAGAATGAATTACCTTTTCACCAATCTGAAGATGTTTGTTGTGTAAACGATATTTTAAGCTTTGACAGTTGTGAGCGATGTCACCAATTTCATGCAGACGGAAAATTAGAATGTGGACACACAGTGCCATTCTCCACTGAGAGTGCAAATGCAGCATTAGCCTCCAGAGGCAATTTGGTGTTCCACAAGGCATTGGTCAATGAAAGACCATGCCAATGTTTACTGGACAGTGGAAGCACTCTTATCGGTCTTAGAAAGGAATTTGTGAATCCAAATGATTATACAGGAGACTCAGTTAAATGCCGAACCTTTTCGGGTAATATTGAAATTTACCCGTTGGCAAGAGCCCGTATAAACACTCCTTTCCTTTCTGGTACCTTTACATGTGCTATTTTAGATAACCCCTGTACTGATTTAATTTTGGGATGCTTACCCCAATTGAAGCATTGCACGAACAAAGAAATAGCTGCATGGGAAAAATTAAATGCAGCCAATGCAACAACCAGAGCAGATACTATTAAACACCAAGACACACTACAGGATGAAAGACTACTGTTGCTATCACCAACTGGGACGGATGATACCACCAGACAGAAGTTTATAGACCAGCAAAAAGCTGATCCGAGTGTGTCTCCGTATCTAAAACTGTTAAAAGAAAAAGCTAAAGTAACAAAAAACGCATCATGGTTTTTAAGGCTTAATAATGGGATTCTTACTCGTTATTATACAACCAACAACCATGAGATTCAGCAAACGGTGTTACCTGTACAACACCGCCAAACTGTGCTAAAGATTGCACACGAGTCACCGTTTGCTGGTCACCTTGCATACGACAAAACCAGGGGCAGAATTCAGGCTCATTTTTACTGGCCAGGTTTTTGTAATGACATAAAAATATTCTGTCGTTCATGTAATGTCTGTCAACAACTAGTACGTAAGGGTAAACATCCTACAGCTGAAGTACAACCTTCAACACTAGCCTCTAGACCATTCGAGAGTGTGGCGGTGGATATTGTTGGACCCCTGAACCAGGTGTCCAGCAAAGGAAATCGCTTCATCTTAACGCTAGTAGACCTATGTTCAAGGTGGGTTGAGGCGGTAGCTTTAAAATACATCACCTCCAAAGATATTGCCAATGTATTTGTACATTTGTTCTCACGATTCGGATTTCCACGTACCATCTTATCCGACCGTGGAACCCAATTCATATCGGCTGCAACGCAAGCCCTCACAAAAATGTTAGGAATTAAACAGCATTTTACAACAGCTTATCATCCAGCCAGCAATGGAATCGTAGAGAAAATTAACGGAGACCTAAAGCATATGCTGGCTAAGGTGACCGCAGAAAACCCATCTGATTGGGATACACTGTTGCCAACAGTGCTGTTCGCCTATCGGGAGATTCCCCATTCAAGCACGGGTTTCTCACCTTTTGAGTTAGTATACGGGGCTAACCCACGTGGACCCCTAACAATTTACCATCAGTTAGTAACTAATGCGATTGAAATTCCAACCCCTAAAACACCTTATGAGATGGTAACAGAAACACGCGATAAAATTATGAAATCGTGTATGATAGCCAAGGCAGCTTTGGAGAGGAAGGGTCAAATCTACCGCCAATACGCAAATAGAGGTGCTAAGACTATTAATCTTGAACTAGATCAAGACATACTGCTTTTACTTCCAGACAAACGTAATTTATTATTGACCTCATGGCAAGGGCCATTCAAAGTGGTTCGCAAAATTTTGGATGTCGATTATGAAATATCGATAAACGGACACTTAAAGATATTTCATATCAACATGTTGAAACCCTACTTTTCACGACAAGAGACAGAACTGGAGACAGACAAACATAATGCACCCACATCTATTGATGAGACGACAGACATACATAACGCAACTACACTAGTTAGCGAGACTGGCAAGGACGACGATATGCATACACTTAGTGAGCATACAGAAAACGCACTTAGCACCACCACCGTACTGAATCAGGTAGACGACGACGGGATGGAACTACCTGTTCCAAGTGTAGACAAGACTGCGACATTAGAGTGTATACGGTTAGAACCGGGACTAACAGAAGAGCAACGACGACAGACATTAGAATTAGTGACAGAGTATCAGGACATATTTTCCAACATTCCAGGTAGGACGGAAAGGATCGAGCACTCCATCCTTCTTTCGGACTCAAAGCCTATCAAATGCAGGCCGTACTCTATCCCACTTAGCTACAGAGAAGGCCAGGTCAACATTTGTACAGACACACGAGTGTATGATGGAAGGCCAGGTCAACATTTGTACAGACACACGAGCATATGATGGAAGGCCAGGTCAACATTTGTACAGACACACGAGCATATGATGGAAGGCCAGGTCAACATTTGTACAGACACACGAGCATATGATGGAAGGCCAGGTCAACATTTGTACAGACACATGAGCATATGATGGAAGGCCAGGTCAACATTTGTACAGACACACTGAGCATATGATGGAAGGCCAGGTCAACATTTGTACAGACACACGAGCATATGATGGAAGGCCAGGTCAACATTTGTACAGACACACGAGCATATGATGGAAGGCCAGGTCAACATTTGTACAGACACACGAACATATGATGGAAGGCCAGGTCAACTTTGGGACAGACACATGAGCATATGATGGAAGGCCAGGTCAACATTTGTAGAGACACATGAGCATATGATGGAAGGCCAGGTCAACATTTGTACAGACACACGAGCATATGATGGAAGGCCAGGTCAACATTTGTACAGACACACGAGCATATGATGGAAGGCCAGGTCAACATTTGTACAGACACACGAGCATATGATGGAAGGCCAGGTCAACATTTGTACAGACACACGAGCATATGATGGAAGGCCAGGTCAACATTTGTACAGACACACGAGCATATGATGGAAGGCCAGGTCAACATTTGTACAGACACACGAGCATATGATGGAAGGCCAGGTCAACATTTGTACAGACACACGAGCATATGATGGAAGGCCAGGTCAACATTTGTACAGACACACGAGCATATGATGGAAGGCCAGGTCAACATTTGTACAGACACACGAGCATATGATGGAAGGCCAGGTCAACATTTGTACAGACACACGAGCGTATGATGGAAGGCCAGGTCAACATTTGTACAGACACACGAGCGTATGATGGAAGGCCAGGTCAACATTTGTACAGACACACGAGCATATGATGGAAGGCCAGGTCAACATTTGTACAGACACACGAGCATATGATGGAAGGCCAGGTCAACATTTGTACAGACACACGAGCATATGATGGAAGGCCAGGTCAACATTTGTACAGACACACGAGCAGTATGATGGAAGGCCAGGTCAACATTTGTACAGACACACGAGCGTATGATGGAAGGCCAGGTCAACATTTGTACAGACACACGAGCGTATGATGGAAGGCCAGGTCAACATTTGTACAGACACACGAGCATATGATGGAAGGCCAGGTCAACATTTGTACAGACACACGAGCATATGATGGAAGGCCAGGTCAACATTTGTACAGACACACGAGCATATGATGGAAGGTCCAGGTCAACATTTGTACAGACACACGAGCGTATGATGGAAGGCCAGGTCAACATTTGTACAGACACACGAGCGTATGATGGAAGGCCAGGTCAACATTTGTACAGACACACGAGCGTATGATGGAAGGTCAGGTCAACATTTGTACAGACACACGAGCGTATGATGGAAGGCCAGGTCAACATTTGTACAGACACACGAGCGTATGATGGAAGGTCAGGTCAACATTTGTACAGACACACGAGCGTATGATGGAAGGCCAGGTCAACATTTGTACAGACACACGAGCGTATGATGGAAGGCCAGGTCAACATTTGTACAGACACACGAGCGTATGATGGAAGGCCAGGTCAACATTTGTACAGACACACGAGCGTATGATGGAAGGCCAGGTCAACATTTGTACAGACACACGAGCATATGATGGAAGGTCAGGTCAACATTTGTACAGACACACGAGCATATGATGGAAGGCCAGGTCAACATTTGTACAGACACACGAGCATATGATGGAAGGCCAGGTCAACATTTGTACAGACACACGAGCATATGATGGAAGGCCAGGTCAACATTTGTACAGACACACGAGCATATGATGGAAGGCCAGGTCAACATTTGTACAGACACACGAGCATATGATGGAAGGCCAGGTCAACATTTGTACAGACACACGAGCAGTATGATGGAAGGTCCAGGTCAACATTTGTACAGACACACGAGCATATGATGGAAGGCCAGGTCAACATTTGTACAGACACACGAGCATATGATGGAAGGCCAGGTCAACATTTGTACAGACACACAAGCATATGATGGAAGGCCAGGTCAACATTTGTACAGACACACGAGCAGTATGATGGAAGGCCAGGTCAACATTTGTACAGACACACGAGCATATGATGGAAGGCCAGGTCAACATTTGTACAGACACACGAGCATATGATGGAAGGCCAGGTCAACATTTGTACAGACACACGAGCATATGATGGAAGGCCAGGTCAACATTTTTACAGACACAGGCCAGGTCAACATTTGTACAGACACATGAGCGTATGATGGAAGGCCAGGTCAACATTTGTACAGACACACGAGCATATGATGGAAGGCCAGGTCAACATTTGTACAGACACAGGCCAGGTCAACATTTGTACAGACACACGAGCATATGATGGAAGGCCAGGTCAACATTTGTACAGACGCACGAGCATATGATGGAAGGCCAGGTCAACATTTGTACAGACACACGAGCATATGATGGAAGGCCAGGTCAAAATTTGTACAGATACACGAGCATATGATGGAAGGCCAGGTCAACATTTGTACAGACACACGAGCATATGATGGAAGGCCAGGTCAACATTTGTACAGACACACGAGCATATGATGGAAGGCCAGGTCAACATTTGTACAGACACACGAGCATATGATGGAAGGCCAGGTCAACATTTGTACAGACACACGAGCATATGATGGAAGGCCAGGTCAACATTTGCACAGACACACGAGCATATGATGGAAGGCCAGGTCAACATTTGTACAGACACACGAGCATATGATGGAAGGCCAGGTCAACATTTGTACAGACACACGAGCAAAAGATGGAAGGCCAGGTCAACATTTGTACAGACACAGGCCAGGTCAACATTTGTACAGACACATGAGCGTATGATGGAAGGCCAGGTCAACATTTGTACAGACACACGAGCGTATGATGGAAGGTCAGGTCAACATTTGTACAGACACACGAGCGTATGATGGAAGGTCAGGTCAACATTTGTACAGACACACGAGCGTATGATGGAAGGCCAGGTCAACATTTGTACAGACACACGAGCGTATGATGGAAGGCCAGGTCAACATTTGTACAGACACATGAGCATATGATGGAAGGCCAGGTCAACATTTGTACAGACACACAAGCATATGATGGAAGGCCAGGTCAACATTTGTACAGATACACGAGCATATGATGGAAGGCCAGGTCAACATTTGTACAGACACACGAGCATATGATGGAAGGCCAGGTCAACATTTGTACAGACACACGAGCATATGATGGAAGGCCAGGTCAACATTTGTACAGACACACGAGCATATGATGGAAGGCCAGGTCAACATTTGTACAGACACACGAGCATATGATGGAAGGCCAGGTCAACATTTGTACAGACACACGAGCATATGATGGAAGGCCAGGTCAACATTTGTACAGACACACGAGCATATGATGGAAGGCCAGGTCAACATTTGTACAGACACACGAGCATATGATGGAAGGCCAGGTCAACATTTGTACAGACACACGAGCATATGATGGAAGGCCAGGTCAACATTTGTACAGACACACGAGCATATGATGGAAGGTCAGGTCAACATTTGTACAGACACACGAGCGTATGATGGAAGGCCAGGTCAACATTTGTACAGACACACGAGCGTATGATGGAAGGCCAGGTCAACATTTGTACAGACACACGAGCGTATGATGGAAGGTCAGGTCAACATTTGTACAGACACATGAGCGTATGATGGAAGGCCAGGTCAACATTTGTACAGACACACGAGCGTATGATGGAAGGTCAGGTCAACATTTGTACAGACACACGAGCGTATGATGGAAGGCCAGGTCAACATTTGTACAGACACATGAGCGTATGATGGAAGGCCAGATCAAAATTGTACAGACACACGAGCGTATGATGGAAGGCCAGGTCAACATTTGTACAGACACACGAGCGTATGATGGAAGGTCAGGTCAACATTTGTACAGACACATGAGCGTATGATGGAAGGCCAGGTCAACATTTGTACAGACACATGAGCGTATGATGGAAGGTCAGGTCAACATTTGTACAGACACATGAGCGTATGATGGAAGGCCAGGTCAACATTTGTACAGACACACGAGCGTATGATGGAAGGCCAGGTCAACATCAGGCCCGCTACTGTTTATTTACAAGTACATTTCCTGGCCACAGGTTCAGGCTGGGTCAACTTGGGGGCCCAGGTCAATGAAAACATTCCTGCATCCATGGGGATTGAACCACATGACCACCAGTCAGGAGGTCAGCACACTAGATATTGCACTATCATTTCTCCTGAACACGAGAGTCTTTTCCACAGATGTTCTATCAGAGCTGCAGGTCCTCAAGAAAGGCAAATTCCCACATTTGAGAAGTGAACTCAGCAAGTCGGCTGCTAAACCATGAACTATAATTCAATGGGTACCATCCGACTGGTGTATCCAGAAAGGAGAGCAGAAAAAAGTGGAAGATGTGAACAGGAAGAGAACAAACTTACATACTATGAGAAAAGTATACAAGTATAAAGTATATTGTTTGAAAACGATCCAGACAATCAGAAAGGAACAGAACCAGACCAACAACAACTACCATTCTCTTGACTGGCACAGACAGGTCATTGTTTTAAAGTTTATCTCCTATTTATGATCTCTCATGATATTCAAGATGGTCATAACAAAAATATACCATACACATCACAATTGTTAGGTTTCTCTCATTTGTGTGTTAGTTTGTGTCCCTTCAGTTAGGTCAGTGTCAGTACAGTATGCACTACACATATCAGAATGTTTCTCTCCTGTATGTGTTCTTTTGTAGTGCTTCAAATATCACAAGGATTCTTCTCTTTAGTAAGTATTCATCTGTGGTGCTTCACAATGAATGCTCTAATAAAATAGCATAAATGTAATTACAAATGTAACAATTCTCTGTCTGAGTGCTACTATTGTAAAATGTCACGTGTTTGTCCTTGAAACAATCCCAACATCAATTCTAGCACTCTAAACCTACTTAAGCAGCAATGCAGATACAAACTGGGGAACAAACTAAGGTATTGCAATAAGAATACAAACAGCAAGTGTAGCTTTCATACTCTTTTACTTTATTTTTTTAGGAAATATGAAATCAAGAAACAACATCATTGCACTCAGAACTTTCCCACACAATTTAGTTATTTAATTAGTAACATGACACATATACTATATCAAGGTTAATAGTCAACAGAATATAAGGTGACCGCCAAACTTAGAAATGTAAACTCTAATGTTAAATAAGTACAAGTGTATGAATCATAAACATGGAGAACTAATAAATATTAAATAAGTACTAGTGTATGAATCATAAACATGCAGAACTTATAAACATTAAATAAGTACTAGTGTATGAATCATAAACATGGAGAACTAATAAATGTTAAATAAGTACTAGTGTATGAATCATAAACATGGAGAACTAATAAATATTAAATAAGTACTAGTGTATGAATCATAAACATGGAGAACCAATCAATGTTAAATAAGTACTAGTGTATGAATCATAAACATGGAGAACTAATAAATATTAAATAAGTACTAGTGTATGAATCATAAACATGGAGAACTAATAAATGTTAAATAAGTACTAGTGTATGAATCATAAACATGGAGAACTAATCAATGTTAAATAAGTACTAGTGTATGAATCATAAACATGGAGAACTAATAAATGTTAAATAAGTACTAGTGTATGAATCATAAACATGGAGAACTAATAAATATTAAATAAGTACTAGTGTATGAATCATAAACATGGAGAACTAATAAATGTTAAATAAGTACTAGTGTATGAATCATAAACATGGAGAACTAATAAATATTAAATAAGTACTAGTGTATGAATCATAACCATGGAGAACTAATAAATGTTAAATAAGTACTAGTGTGTGAATCATAAACATGGAGAACTAAATAAGTACTAGTGTATGAATCATAAACATGGAGAACTAATAAATGTAAAGAAGTACTAGTGTATGAATCATAAACATGGAGAACTAATAAATGTTAAATAAGTACTAGTGTATGAATCATAAACATGGAGAACTAATAAATGTAAAGAAGTACTAGTGTATGAATCATAAACATAGAGAACTAATAAATGTTAAATAAGTACTAGTGTATGAATCACAAACATGGAGAACTAATAAATGTTAAATAAGTACTAGTGTATGAATCACAAACATGGAGAACTAATAAATGTTAAATAAGTATGAATCATAAACATGGAGAACTAATAAATGTTAAATAAATACTAGTGTATGAATCATAAACATGGAGAACTAATAAATGTTAAATAAGTACAAGTGTATGAATCATAAACATGGAGAACTAATAAATGTTAAATAAGTATGAATCATAAACATGGAGAACTAATAAATGTTAAATAAGTACTAGTGTATGAATCATAAACATGGAGAACTAAATAAGTACTAGTGTATGAATCATAAACATGGAGAACTAATAAATGTTAAATAAGTACAAGTGTATGAATCATAAACATGGAGAACTAATAAATGTTAAATAAGTATGAATCATAAACATGGAGAACTAATAAATGTTAAATAAGTACTAGTGTATGAATCATAAACATGGAGAACTAATAAATGTTAAATAAGTACTAGTGTATGAATCATAAACATGGAGAACTAATAAATGTTAAATAAGTACTAGTGTATGAATCATAAACATGGAGAACTAATAAATGTTAAATAAGTACAAGTGTATGAATCATAAACATGGAGAACTAATAAATGTTAAATAAGTATGAATCATAACCATGGAGAACTAATAAATGTTAAATAAGTACTAGTGTATGAATCATAAACATGGAGAACTAAATAAGTACTAGTGTATGAATCATAAACATGGAGAACTAATAAATGTTAAATAAGTACAAGTGTATGAATCATAAACATGGAGCACTAATAAATGTTAAATAAGTACAAGTGTATGAATCATAAACATGGAGAACTAATAAAGTACAAACATTGATTTAATTGGTGTCTGTGTAGGACAGAAGGACTAATGTGGTAGGACAGAATCACCAATGTGGGGCTCATGGAGAGAACTACAGAAATAACCAGTGAATCCAGAGGTCAAGAAAAGACACTGGTGTTGGAAAGTACACATTGAGAAAAGCTAATAAAAGTACAACTAGAAAATCCCTCGTCTATAACCCACAGGACCAATGAAACAGAAGGGAAACTAAACACATGGAGAAGATCGTTAGAGACAGAGAAGAATAATGGGAGAACATGGAGGACACTGAGTGAAATAGCAACAGTTGGGATGTATTGATGCAAGTTTGTTAAGGGCTTATACTTCATGAGGGGATAAAGAACAAACAACACATTACAGTCATCAAATTTTCTAGGTTTCTCTCCTGTTTGTATTTCTCTTTTTAAAGCTTTAGATTAAAATTATAGATAGAAGATGCACCACAATAATTACTTTTCTAACATTTCTCATCCGTATACATTCTCATTTGGTATATCAAATGGCCAGCTTGTAACAAAGATGACCACAATCACTGTACTTGCAAGGTGTGTCTCCAGTATGTTTACTTGTAAATATTCAATAGAGCAAATGCCACACAACCTGCATAAGTTTCTCTGTTATGCAAATCTTGTAACACTTCAGATGGTCAACTTGAGTAAATTATTCACCACAACCCAGTAAGGTTTCACTCTTGTATTAATTTTTATCTGGCATTTCAGATTTCTAGCATGCATAAATAAAGCATTGCAATCATCAAATTAGTAAGGTTTCTCTCCTGTCTGTGTTCTCTTGTGGATGTTCACATTGTTAGCTTAACTAAAAGATGCACTACAATCATCACATTTGTAAGGTTTCTCTCCTGTCTGCATTATCTGTGATACTTCAGCTGACTAGAATTAGTAAAAGATGCACCACAATCATCACATTTGTAAGGTTTCTCTCCTGTCTGCATTATCTGTGATACTTCAGCTGACTAGAATTAGTAAAAGATGCACCACAATCATCACATTTGTAAGGTTTCTCTCCTGTCTGCATTATCTGTGATACTTCAGCTGGCTAGAATTAGTAAAAGATGCACCATGATAATCACATATGTAAGGCTTTTCTCCTGTATGTATTCTTATGTGGAGCTTCAGAGAGCTAAAAGTTGTTAAAGATGCATCACAATCATCACATTTGTAAGTTTTCTCTATCGCATGTGCTCTATTGTGTCGCTTCAGATTTGAGGCATTACTAAAAGATGCAACACAATCATCACATTTGTAAGGTTTTCTCCTGTATTCATTATCTGTGGTGCTTCAGTCAGCTATAATTAGTAAAATATGCACAAATATCATCAAATTTGTAAGGTTTCTCTCCTGTATGTGTTCTCATGTGGAGCTTCACACTGCCAGTCTGAGTAAAGGATGCATTACAATCAACACATGTGTAAGATTTCTCTCCTGTATGTGTTCTCTTGTGAAATTTCAGATTGCAAACCTGAGTGAAAGATGCACCACAGTCATCACATTTGTAAGGTTTATCTCCTGTATGAGTTCGCTTGTGGCTCTTTAGAGAGCTAGAATTAGTAAATGATGCACTACAATCATCACATTTGTAAGGTTTCTCTCCTGTATGTATCCTCCTGTGTCACTTCAAACTGCTTGCTTGAGTAAAAGATGCACCACAATCATCACACTTGTAAGGTTTCTCTCCTGTATGTGTTCTCATGTGGAGCTTCACCCTGGTAGTCTGAGTAAAGGATGCGTTACAATTAACACATGTGTAAGGTTTCTCTCTTGTATGTGTTCTCTTGTGGAGCTTAAGACTGCCATTCTGAGAAAAAGATGCACCACAATCATCACATTTGTAAGGTTTCTCTCCTGTAAGTGTTCTCCTATGGCACTTCAAATTGCCTGCTTAGTAAAAGATGCACCACAATTTATCACATTTGTAAGGTTTCTCTCCTGTATGTATCTCATGTGCATCTTAATTGGGCCCTTTGAGTAAAAGAATGCACCACAATTAAACACATTTGTAAGGTTTCTCTCCTGTATGTGTATCTCATGTGGTACACTAAAATGGCCAGTCTGATTAAAAGAAGCACCACAATAATCACATTTGTAAGGTTTCTCTCCTGTATGTGTTCTCCTATGGCACTTCAAATTGCCTGCTTCAGTAAAAGATGCACCACAATCATCACATTTGTAAGGTTTCTCTCCTGTATGTATTCTCATGTGCAACTTCAGATTGCCATTCTGAGTAAAAGATGCACCACATTAATCACATTTGTAAGGTTTCTCTCCTGTATGTGATCTCATGTGGTACACTAAATGGCCAGTTTGAGTAAAAGAAGCACCACAATAATCACATTTGTAAGGTTTCTCTCCTGTATGTGTTCTCATGTGGAGCTTCACGCTGCTAGTCCGAGTAAAGGATGCGTTACAATCAACACATGTGTAAGGTTTCTCTCTTGTATGTGTTCTCTTGTGGAGCTTAAGACTGCCATTCTGAGAAAAAGATGCACCACAATCATCACATTTGTAAGGTTTCTCTCCTGTATGTTTTCTTCTATGGCACTTCAAATTGCCTGCTTCAGTAAAAGATGCACCACAAATATCACATTTATAAGGTTTCTCTCCTGTATGTGTTCTCATGTGACATTTAAGATTGCAAGCTGTAGAAAATAAATGCCCACAATCATCACATTTGTAAGGTTTTTCGCCAGTATGTCTTCTCATGTGGAACTTCAGATTGCCATTCTGAGTAAAAGATGCACCACATTCATCACATTTGTAAGGTTTCTCTCCTGTATGTGATCTCATGTGGTACACTAAATGGCCAGTTTGAGTAAAAGATGCACCACAATAATCACATTTGTAAGGTTTCTCTCCTGTATGTGATCTCATGTGGTACACTAAATGGCCAGTTTGAGTAAAAGATGCACCACAATAATCACATTTATAAGGTTTCTCTCCTGTATGTGTTCTCATGTGATATTTAAGATTGCAAGCTGTAGAAAATAAATGACCACAATAATCACATTTGTAAGGTTTTTCTCCAGTATGTCTTCTCATGTGGAACTTCAGACTGCCATTCTGAGTAAAAGATGCACCACATTCATCACATTTGTAAGGTTTCTCTCCTGTATGTGATCTCATGTGGTACAGTAAATGGCCACTTTGAGTAAAAGATGCACCACAATAATCACATTTGTAAGGTTTCTCTCCTGTATGTGTTCTCTTGTGCAGCTTCAGATTGCGAGCTGTAGTTAAAGATGCACTACAAGTATCACATGTGTAAGGTATTTTTCCCGAATGTGTTCTTTTGTGGAGTTTCAGATAACACTTCTTAGTAAAAGATGCACCACAATCATCACATTTGTAAGGTTTCTCTCCTGTATGTATTCTCATGTGGCACTCTAAATGGCCAGTGCGAGTTAAAGATACACCACAATCATCACATTTGTAAGGTTTCTCTCCTGTATGTGTTCTTTTGTGGCATTTCAGATTGCCATTAAGAGTAAAAGATGCACCACAATCATCACATTTGTAAGGTTTCTCTCCTGTATGTATTCTCATGTGGCACACTAAATTGCCAGTACGAGTAAAAGATGCACCACAATCGTCACATTTGTAAGGTTTCTCTCCTGTATGTGTTCTTTTGTGGAGTTTCAGACAATACTTCTGAGTAAAAGATGCACCACAATAATTACATGTGTGAGGTTTCTCTCCTGTATGTTTTCTCTTGTGGATCTTCAGACTGGCAGCAAGAGTAAAAGATGCACCACAATTATCACATTTGTAAGGTTTTTCTCCTGTATGTGTTCTCTTGTGGAGCTTCAGATTGCCATTCTGAGTAAAAGATGTACCACAATCATCACATTTGTCAAGTTTCTCTTCTGTATGTGTTCTCAAGTGGTACACTAATTGGCCAGTGTGACTAAAAGATGCACCACAATCATCACACTTGTAAGATTTCTCTAATATATTTGTTCTTATCGTTTCGTTTAAATATATGCCTGCACCGGCATTTGGATCACAAGCTTCAGACATGTGAGATGTGACTTCTTGTATTATTCTCTGATGAATACAACTGGTAAAATTATCATTATAATCAAGAGACTTCTCAGAGATCTGTGTACATGTCACTGGTGTTTCTACAGTTTGTAATTCACTCGTCTCATTAGCCATACACCTTAGTTTAGTGTTAATTTCAATGGTAGATGACACACCCTCTGATATTTGATCACATTCCTCATGTTTTACTGAAGTTATATAATTATTCTTAGTCCCAATATCATCAAGTGATATTTGATCATGGTGAACAAGGGTTATTTTATTTTCAGTCAGACTTGATCCTGTGTCTGTGTGTCCTGCCATGTCTTCAAGGCTGCAGCAACCTTACATGTCTACCATGTTATTGAATCTGTCATGAGTTTTGTAATCATAGGACACATCTGGAAGTTCTTGTTTCATATACTCCAATTTAATGTTATCAGATGCCATCTTCTCTATTTGTGGCTGCACTTATGTGAAATAGGAAGTCACAACACTACAACAGTGGTGTATTTCTGAAACACACAAACAGTGAAGATTTAGTTACACATTAGAGTAGCGGGCAACATATTATAATAAATTGTTTGAACTTCTATAAAATGAACAGTTACTGTAAATGTACAATAGCACCCGATAAGTCACTGCAGGTATCATCTGTCAAATGAACGTTTATTATAGATAAGTGTAATATAAACAGTGAACACCTACAGTAAGTACAATCTAATACATGAACAATTACTGCATGTCACAGACATTTACATGCTTTATTGTTTCTATCTATATCTATAAAAGAGACTGTATGTAGTTGGCTATGTATTGGATGGGTTCGATAACGGTACATCCGATTAAGATGAAATTTTCTACACGTCTTCCTTTCATTCCCGTGCAACCGACTGTAATAGTTTCTTAGTGTAAAATCGGCTACTTACTTAATAACATTTAATATTTCATTTTTCATTATATAATTTCTATATAGCAGGGGGACTTCACTCTGGAAAAATTATTCCAAGGGGCATAACTTTTAATAAAATTTCTATATACTTTATAGTCATATTGTTGGACTTACTTGCACTATTGTTAAACTCTTTCTCTATAGTTATTTACAGGCATATGAGTTATAATAAATAATGATATAATCTTTAAGGCATTTTCAAAGTTTTCATAAAAATAATGCATAATGCATAACATTGTAACCCATCTTTTTATGCTTAAAGAAGTTATCTACAGTTATGTAGGTGATTAAAAACAGTTTTCATTAAAAATAATGGATGGTGTGTGGAAGGACATTCTTTTAAGTTACTGTGCACCAGGAGCTGGGCGAAACCACGCCGGGTCAGATAGATAGACAGACAGACAGACAGTCGGGAACGGGAGCTTATTTGACTACTTATATGAATTAAATTAGATGCTCCCCACCAGGGACTGGGTGAAGCCGGGCCGGCTCAGACAGATAGACAGACAGACAGACAGTCGGGAACGGGAGCTTATATGACTACGTATATGAATTAAATGAGATGCTCCCCACCAGGGACTGGGTGAAGCCGGGCTGGGTCAGACAGACAGACAGACAGACAGACAGATAGACAGACAGACAGATAGTCGGGAATGGGAGTTTATATGACAACTTATATGAATTAAATGAGATGCTCCCCACCAGGAACTGGGTGAAGCCGGGCCGAGTCAGACAGACAGACAGACAGATAGACAGACAGATAGTTGGGAACGGGAGCTTATATGACTACTTATATAAATTAAATGAGATGCTCCCCACCAGGGACTGGGTGAAGCCGGGCCGGGTCCGTCAGACAGACAGACAGACAAACAAGCAGACAGACAGACTGATAGATAGATAGATCCCCTCCAGGGCCTGGGCGAAGCCGGGCCGGGTCAGCTAGTTGTATATAAATGAAATCAGTACTTTAGATGCTCCTGTCTGGAAAATTGCCAGTACTACAGACACTACTTTCTGAACTTTGCAGCCAGCATAAGGCCACCATATAGTTGATATCACCTCAATACGGAGCACCCAGAAATGAGAGAGCTGATCGTTCAGCTAAGGAAGGAGCGATAGAAGAACAACCTGATGTACCTGTTACATACTACCAAAAGAATGATCAAATCAATCAGAAAGCCACCAAAACCTGCTCAAGATGACTACAACCTTATGGACAGACCAGAACAAATCATTATTCAGAACAGGGCACAATAGATTACACAACCACATGTACAATATTCAAGATTGGCAAATCAGCCGTGTGTACATGTGGATTGGTGACACAGATAGCGGATTATCTACTACAAGATTGCCCAAAATATGGCATATCTAGGCTCAACTTCTGGCCTAGAGAGACAACAGTGGAAGATAAACCCTATGGACCACTGAGTGAACTAAACAAAGACAATTAAATTCATACAAGAGACAACATTGCTGTTATAGATGCATTTCAAACAAATGAAAGTAGAAGAAGAAATCAGGGAGCTGTGATGCCACAGTGGCTCCGATGGATGCCAGCCGTCATGTACTTGCATCCTCCCCGATGTGGAGATTTTTTAAAACATGACTTGGTTCGAGGTCAATCCAGCCTAAAGCAGACACAAGGCCATTTCATGGCTAGAAAACTAAAATATCACAAATAGACAATTAACACATTTAAACCAATGACACAAACAAAGCATTTTAACTAGAGCAAATGGCACACCATGATCACCATATTCATAAGGTTTATCTTTTGTAAACATTCTATTAGCAGCCTGCATGGCCATAGGGCTTAATATAAACATTCTATTAGCAGTTTGCATGGTCGCAAGGCGTATGTAAACATTCTATTAGCAGACTGCATGGCCACAGTCTTACTGTAAACACTCTATTCGCAGTCTGCATAACCGCAGAGCTTAATGTAAACATTCTATGGGTAGTCTGCATGACTGTGGGGCTTTATGTAAACATTATGTTAGCAACTTGCATAACTGCAGAGCTTAATTAGGACCGTGTAATCCTGGCGCACAAAGTACACCCAAGAGATTAAATTATCCATCTCTTACGCAAAAAAATAGCGGTTACAAAAATAATCTAACACAATGGTCAGGCTGCAAGAACAGAAAATGAAAAAAGGGGTGGCCAAACAAGAACACTACGTGAGAAGCCAAAGAAGATTAATAAACCAACACAGAACTAGTGTCGTTAGCCACTACATGCTGCAGGATTTGCTGAGGGGGGGATCTGAGATCTGAGTATGGACTGAATGGTCAGTTAGTTAGTGAACAGATCATCCTCATTGCACATCGAATAATCTCTTGTACATCCAAGAATGGTGCGCATAGCTTCGTTCTGTATATTATCCATCCTTTCTATCTGCTTATGGCTGAGAGTGAGGATTGCCATCGCATACTCCAGAACAGAAAGGACCAGACCCTCATAAAGAAGACATAGATGGCACTCCCAGTTTGCTGCCGCTATCATCCACATCACAGCCAAACCCCGCTTAGCCTTTGTTATCACCTGGTTTACGTGCTCAGTATAAGCTAGGCTTCAATCAAATCGTATCCCCAGGTAATTCATTGCCTGCGTTCTTTCCACCGTCTCTGAACCCAGATTTACAGTTGGCGTTGGAGTGTTGACAATATGATTATTTAAAGAGAACCATGTCACTGTTGCCTTTGTTTTATTGACCATTGCCCCAGCTTCAACACATCAAGTGCTTATGCGATTGAGTTCAGTTTGTAGTTCTACAGCAACCTGATCTCTTTCCTTACTCTGACGATATACTAAAACATCAGTCTGCATATGACAATGTCCTCCCCAGTCTTATGATTTGCTCGCTTGTGATTCTCACAGTGTAGGTGTTGAACAGCACCGGAGATAACAGTGATCCCTATGGTAGGCCAGGATATATTGTTGGTTCTAAAGTCCAACTGCCACATCTAAAAACTACTTTCCATTGGAAGAGGGGTGCAGTGATCCAACTAAGGAGGAAAGGACTTACTTTGAGTTCAAGAAGCTGAAGCATTAAAACATCCACTGGTACTCTGCTGTACGCGGACTGAATGGTTCGATGTGCAATGAGGATGATCTGTCGACTAACTAACTAAAACCCTCGTAATACTGAAACCAGATAAAAAAGAGTGGTGCAGTACTGATGGACATGTCAGACTAACGGAAGTAACATGGAAGATATATTATCAAACAAATCTAAATTCCAGTCAGATGAAAAAGGAAACAAGTCAGAGGACCTGTGTGCAAAAATGAGGAAAAAGATCCAGTCACTTGTGAATGCGGGACTCATCAGTGAGGTGCAAAAATGCTCACACAACGTCCCCCCACCCCCCTCCCAAGCTCCTCAAATGTACAGTCTACCCAAACTTCACAAGCCCTGAATCCCGCTAAGATTGATCCTGTCCATGGTTAACTCTGCTCAACACCGAATGGCAAGATGGCTAGCTAACACTTTAAAGCCAGTACGACAGTCCTTCGATCCAATAATACTCAGAGATACATTCAAACTGGTGGAATTATTGGATACAATAGACATAAATAATAAACACATGGCATCCATGGGTATAGCCTCCCTATTCACCAACTATCCATCAGTAGAGACAGTAAAAATATTAAGTGAATGCACTAAAGACAAACAACTAAAACTAGGCATACCAACATCTATTCTGGAGTGGTTACTCCCTGGCAAAGGGGTTAACGACGTTGTACGTAATCCCATATATCCACGTGGGGAAAAACAGCTGCGCAAGATTCGGCAGTGAATCATGTCATGCTGGTAACTTACGGGGGTATGTGAGCCAGTCGTTCAGAAAGCAATGGCAAATTACTGAAAGTAAACTTGCCTAGTACATCAACAGAAGCTGAAAAATGCCGCTGTTGACTGCAATGTCCTGTAAGGGATATGCAACATTAAATACCCACCAACATAAAATTCAATTTATAAAAAAAAAAACATACAGCCAAATTGATGGAGTGGCCATGGGGAGTCCTCTTGGTCCTATTCTAGTGGACAATCTTCATGGCACATTTATATGAAAAGAGATCCTCAGACATTAAAATCTTGGTCTTCTACCATCATTATGTGGACGATATAATAATTATCACCACAGATGAGCTACAAACAACATCATTTCAGGTCATAATGAACATGATGCATAAGAACATCTCTCCTATGGAATACAAACACAAAGAAGCGTTCTTAGATATTCTAATGAGATGCAGAGCAGACGGTACAATTCAAAGATCAGTGTGCTGCAAAGAAACATGGACTGGCCAATACTTAAATTGTCAGAGCTTCGCACATGCCCAGTACAAACAGGGCTTAGTACGAACCCTGTTTGCCCGAGCCAGGAAGATATGCACAGAGGACACCATTGACAGGGGACATTGAAATTCTAAAGAATGTCTTACACCTGAATGGGTACTCCACAGGATTTATAAAGTGCAACTGCCAACAGCCGAAACCAAAAACTTGACGATACTTCAGTCCCTAAACTCAAGGTATTCATCCAGCTAACCTTTTGAGGGGATGACGTAATGCAAAGTCTACAGGACTGGCTCACTACAGCAGTCGGCCAAACATGCTATGCTGCAACTCTAGTCATTAGGTACAGAACCACACCTATTCCTACCCCAGCAATAAAAGAACCTGTCCCTCTGTACGCCAAATTGAACTGCATTTACCAATTCACATGCGGGTGCCAGTCTAACTACATCAGCAGAACAGAAAGCCAGTTAAACAGCAGGGTGGTTGAACACATACCCAATTGGATTGACTAGGTAATACACAGATTGGAACGTGGCCAAGCTGATACACCACAAACCTCCTACATCATGGATTGGATGGGGCATTTTGGAAACCCGCCCATGTTTCGCATGTTGCACACAAAATAGTCGCTTGTTAAAGATCACAGAAGCCATAATGATTAATCTGCACAGGCCAGTTTTGTGCAGGTTGCTGTTGCTAAGATGTCCATTTAAAAACACAAAAGTCACAGTAATAAAAAGCTAAATGTTGATAATTTGAGCTCTCACATTGACTGGGCTGCGCTCCGACCTGCTCAGTAAGTCGATTCCTGAGTATCTTTTTGTTAAAGGTCACGACACTCAAATTTGAATATTTCTACTTAGAATTGACACGTAGGCATCATTGAGGCACCATTGTAGTTGGATTTTCAAGGCCTATATATCTGTGGTGGTATTATTAGTAAATACACAATGTGAAAAACATGATCAATGTACCCTCTATCAAACTATACAGGTCTCATAATATTATTAACAATTTTGGTCATGATTTAAAAATTGGGTGTTTACTTATGAAACCATCACATTTGGATACAGCTTGGCAAGATGAATCCAATGGCATCTCAGTAAAGACTATACATCAGTTCTAAGCAGATTTATTAATATTTTTGTGTCATGGAATCTGAACAAATGAATTCTGCCCACGGCCCTGTAAAGTTGGTCACTGAGAATATGTAATTTGGCCTTCTATTACTGTGGCTTATTTATTTTTAAACGAACCACATAGTAGCCATACATAGCTGCATCTCGGGTGGCAAGGCCTAACTTGACATGTGACCTATTTTTCTACAGGATGTGCCATGACTTAATTAATAATTAAAAATAGCCGCAAATTCACTAATATTCATTAAATGTCATGTGCATTGCTAATTATTGGCTAACAAACCTGGTAAGATGTATAGTTTATTATGTGGACTGGTAAAAGGAAAGTCACTGTGACATTCCTGTTTTGATAGCATATGCTGTGACCTAATTAACGATTAACAATAGCCGCCTATTTATATTACTTTATTGTCAAGTGAAATGTTCATTTGAAGGCAAAATAATTATAATATACTCACATTGTCTAGATGTACTCAACATGTTGATTAAATATCCTGCAATAATGTAAGTAAATAAGATTGTAACTAATAATTGATTTCTACTTCTACTCTATAATTATGCTGTTCTGTAACTAAAATTAAGCAATTAATAATTAAATAAATACTTTTAAAAAAACCATAACTTGTTTAACAGTATGTTATTTAAATTTAAAATTACTTATGTACTGCTGCACTGTTACAAAAAAAAGTGTTTATAAATAAATTATAAGCGAGTCTGAAAACTGGCTTTCAAAATTATTTTCAGTAATGTCAAATATGACTGTAAAACTTGCCAAGACATCAATAGCAGCTGAAAAATGCTGGTGTTGACTGCAATGTTCTGTAAAAGGATATGCAAAAAAAAAAAATGTCAAATACAGCTATGGGCGATTTGGCAGCAGACCACTTAACATTCGTTTTTTATGAAATGGTATGGGTGTCGGTCATTCCGAAAGCAATGGCAAACTACTGAACGTAAACTTGCCCAGGAATCATGAAGAGCCAAAAATGCTGGGGTTGACTGCTATGTCCTGTTAAGGATATGCAACTAACTTTTAACATGTCAAATGGTGAGAAATTATACAAGTACACAGATACATTACTGCTACAAATGAAAAGTGTATGCTGTTTAATTTTAGTAGTTAAATTACCAGTTCTAATTATAGAATAAATATCAGTCCGTTATACTATGCAAGCCGGTCTCTCTGGCTGAGGGGTTACAACACTTTCTCCGTAATCCCGTTTATCACGCAGAGTCTCGTAGCGGGAGAGAACTAGGAGCGGTTCGACCCCCGCTGGTGACTTGCGGGATACTGAGCCGGCCGCTCAGAAAGCAATGGCAAACTACTGAGCGTAATCTTGCCAAGAAATCAACATACAGCTGAAAGATGCTGCTGTTGACAGCGATGTCCTGTAAAGGATATGCAAAAAAAAAAAAAAAAAATACTATGCAATGCTAGGCATGGGTACGCCATTGTGAATTTTGCATCATGTGATATTGATATCTCATTGTAATGCTAAAATATTTTATTGTTTTATGCAAACAAGTAAAAAACATAAATTGTTGAAACTCTTCAAATATATGTAAAAATTAATGCAAAATTTAAAAATGCACCAAAACGTCATGTTGTATTTAACTATACTGAAGTTATAAGAAAAGTTAGCTTACAGTATGCCAAACAATTGAAATAACTTCAGAGACAAAAGTTCTAGGTTCCTAACTCATGCAGTCTAGCAGACACACAACAGTTGCAATTGTCAGAATTCTTTCTTCCACCCACCTCCCGAAGTGTGAGCCGTTATTTTCGAATACATCCAGCCAGAAACAGGCATGGGTACGCCACGCCGACTCAAATTTTCTGCGCATTACCCCCCCCCCCCCAATTTTTAGAAAGGCCGACAACTGATATTGCTATTATATTATTAGCAATGTCAGTTGTCAGCCTTTCTAAGCATGGGGTGGCCATGGAGTAAGGTGTTTTTGTGGAAAATTTTCATCAACACTCAGGTAACCAGTCGTAGTACCCACGCCTGCTTCTGATCAGATGTATTCGAAAACAACAGGTCACACATTGTGGGAAACAACTCTAATAATTGCAGCTGTGGTCTGCTGCTAGGCTGCAAGCGTTTGTCACTTAGAACTTTCTTCTCTGTGAAGTTATGTAAATTTGTTGGCATACAGTAAGCTAATTTTGTTTTTAAATCCTGTGTCTTTTTATCTCTTGTTAATTTTGAATGCATTTTTGAATTATGCGTTCATTTTTATATATATTTGAAGAGTTTCAACAATACCCACTTTTAATTGTGTTCAGGAAAAAATGTTTATCACAACCATGGAAATGAGATATTCCAATCATAACACAAAATTCAAAATGACGGCACCCATACTATACTCATTATTATAAAATACCTGTATTTATTTATAATTAGAACTGGCAATTTAACTACTAAAATTAAACAGAATATAAGTTTCATTTGTAGCAGTAATTTATCTGTGTATAATTTTTCAGCATATGACATGACTGAAAATAATTTTGAAAGCCAGTTTTCAGGCCCGTCCATATAAACCTGTGAGTAATTGTTTTTTCTTAGCAGAGCAGCATTAAGAGCAGAATAGGGCAGGCAAAGGCCGCATTTCAGAAAATGAAGAGTATCTTGTGCAATAGGTCACTATCACTGAGTGTAAGAAAGAGAGTGCTGAAATGCTATGTAGAACCAGTTTTGCTGTATGGCAGTGAATCTTGGAATATAAATGAACAAATTAAGAAGAAATTAGAAGCAACAGAGATGTGGTTCCTGAGATGAATGTTGAGAATTCCTTGGACTGCCAGAGTAACTAACGACGACTGCCTGAGACAGGCTAATGAAACTAGAACACTATATACAACAATAAGAAAGAGACAAACAGCTTTCTTTGGTCATGTAATGAGAGGAGAGGCATTGGAGAACATCATGACAACTGGAAAGATCGAGGGGAAGAGAGGCAGAGGCAGACCAAGAGAAATTATGCTGGATGGATTGAGACGGTGGCACGGAGGAATATCAGCAGCAGTTGATCCAGAAAACCAAAGACCGAGATCTGTGGAGAGCCATGAACGCCTCCGCCAGCTGGCAGCGCACTTGATGATGATGAGAGCAGCATTACATACTTATTTAAATTTAAATAAAATACTGTGAAACAAGTTGTTTTTTTAAAATAGTTAGTATTTAATTATTAATTGGCCACTTTTAGTTACAGAATAGTGTAATTATAGAGCAGAAGCAGAAATAAATTATTAGTGAAAGTGACTGCTTAATAATTAAGCTTTAATTTATGCAGCAGTTACAAACTTATTTACTTACATCATCGCATGATATTTAATCAACAAAAGAAAACTGTCACAATGCAGAACACACAGTGGGTACATTAAGACATGATTACATATTCCGTAATTGTTCTTTGATGTATGACGAATATTTCAAATGACATTTAATTAATATAAATGGGTGGCTATTTTTAATTGTTAATTAGGCTACAGCACATTCTATCAAAACAGGAATGTGGCCATGACTTTCCTTTTACCAGTCCGCATAATAAAATATACATCTTGACAGGTTTGTTTGCCAAACATTAGCAATGCACATGATATTTAATAAATATTAATCAATTTGCAGCTATTTTTAATTATTAATTAGGTCATGGCACATCCTATAGAAAAATAGATAATACGTCTAGTTAGGCCTTGTGCCCCGGATGCAACAATATATGATTGCTATGTGGTTCGTTTAAAAATAAACAGACCACAGTAATAGAAAGCAAAATGTAATATTCTTAGATCCCAATTTTACTGGGCTGCGAGCAGAACTGAAAATCTGATCAGATTCCTTTGCACTTCCTGGTTGTAGATAATGACACAAAAATATTAATAACTTCACTTAGAATTGACGTACAGTCTTAATTGAGATACCGTTGTATTCATCTTGCCAACTGTGATGACAAAGACAGTATTTAAATATTGACTAAAATTGCTAATTATAAGGGCCGTTCATTTGAAACCCGTTTGTCAGATGTATGGTTAATGGGTCAACCCCAAAGAGATAAAGGATACTAAGTTCCTCTTTCTCAATGTGAACCTGCCCATTATAATTAATTTAGCTGTTACTGGCTCAATGGTTTGAGACCAGAAATAGAGTTTCAGAGAACCAAGAAATACCTGAAAGAAATAACTGAAAAGTTTTTCTCTGAATACCCAAAATATCCTTTCGGTGGTTCCTTGCCTCTCCTCTCTCAACTAAATAATCTAGGGTTGTTAATTAAAACAATTTTACTATGACAAGAAAACTCTCAAAAGAGAAAATGACCCTTATTTTCATAATTTATTATACATAAATGATGATAGTTGGTCATACATGTCATAAAACATCAATCCAATTCACAACAAAGGTCATATACATATATATCACTAGCTGCCTGGCCCGGCTTCACCCAGGCTCTGGCGGGGATCGATCGATCGATCTATCATCTATCTATGTATGTATGTATGCATGTATGTATGTATGTATGTATCTGTCTGTCTGTCTGCTTGTCTGTCTGACCCGGCCCGGCTTCGCCCAGCTCCTGGTGGGGAGCATCTAATTTAATTCATATAAGTAGTCATATAAGCTCCCGTTCCCGACTATCTGTCTGTCTGTCTGTCCGACCCGGCCCGACTTCGCCCAGGCCCTGGTGGGGAGCATCTCATTTAATTCATATAAGTAGTCATATAAGCTCCCGTTCCCGATCTATCTATCTATCTATCTATCTGTCTGTCTGTCCATCTATCTATGTATGTATGTTCGGCCCGAACATAACAACAAAATATAGATAGAATAGAAGAATAGATAGAAAATATGATTGGAAGAGATCTATCTAAAGTAAACTTGGCTACCGTTCCCGACTATCTGTCTGTCAGTCTGTCTATCTGACCTGGCCCGGCTGCACCGAGTCCCTGGTGGGGAGCATCTCATTTAATTCATCGTCAATCAACTCATTTAATCTATAGCCAGGGGACTTAACTTAAGATATAACAATGCTACTTTTTTTCTTCTTCTTCATTCATCCGGAGTTTTTTTTCGGACGTGATTGCGTTGTGCCTGTTTACAGCAGAGCTGCGTTCTTGCGCCGTTAGGCCGACACATCCGACTTCTGCGGGCATTTGTTGACCGGGTTAACCTTCCCGGGGGTTTCTTAGGACGTTTGACTCTCACTGTTGTGGTGTTATCTCCCATCCCAGCTGGCCCATATAGAACAGCCAAAGGCATCCTGGTCGGCCCTCAAGGGAAGGCAGGGGCAGACCATGGGCATTCCCCGCCATCCAAGGAGGCTTCCATAATTGCAGAGCCAACACACAGCGCTCTGGTACTGGGCTCACCCAAGGAATCGTCACGTCCTGCACATGGCTACTTAGCCTCACTTCCGTATATTGGGCCTTCCGTTCACCATAGGCTGTTCTTTTAGAAGCCAGAAGAATGCTGTTTGCAGATGACATCCACACAGTGAGCTTTCGATTCGGACTTTCCACGTAATGGATTTGCTATCCAAGCAATATTCCATTTTGTGCCACTAGGACACTTTTTCCACCTTTTATGAAGCCCACACAGTGAGCTTTCGATTCGGACTTTCCACGTAATGGATTTGCTATCCAAGCAATATTCCATTTCATGCCTCTGGGAGGCTTGTGTAACCGACATGCCTGTGGTATGAAGTGTGGCAGTCTAAATACTTCTTCATGTACATTTAAATGTCAACCTGAATACAGTTAAAGTAAGCTGCAGTCGACTTGAGCTTGTTGATATCTCCATAGAGCTTGTCCTCGAATGAAGCAGGTGTGGGCCAAAATATCTTTCTCTGTTCTGCATATATTGGGCACTCTTGCAGCAAATGTTTAGCTGTCATTTTACCAGTTCCACAATTACATTCATCTGTATCTCCTATCTTAAGTTTGTTGAACAAGTGGCATTTCAGCCTGTTATGTCCTGTGCGGAGTCTGAAGATTGCTACTTGTTCTCTTCGGTCGAGTTTGTAATATGCATCATCCTTCTGGTGGCCTGGATGCTCTGATTCCCATTTGGTTCTATAAATGCTTTTTATCAACCTCTTTGCCTCATTATAGGTTATGTCTAAGTCAGGCTGTGGTAGTCGTCCGCCCTCTTTTGCCAGTCTGTCAGCCTCTTCATTTCCAGGTATACTGCAATGTGATGGGATCCACTGTACTATAACTTTTTTGGATTTCTGGCATAGACCATGAAGTGCTGCTCTTAGGTCAGCTAGTTCTGTGCTGTTTTTGCTCTTCAGTATTGAGACAGCTGACTTTGCATCTGTGAAGATAGCTATTTGCGTCTCTTTATTTTCCTCCATCAAGAGCATTTCTGCTACAGTTTTCAGAGCCTCTACCTCCGCTTTGAAGTTACTTGAGAACTTTCCAGTTGCCACTGAATGTGTTTTTTTCACTCCATTTTTTAAATTTAGGAGAATTCCTCCTCCTCCATTCTCTACTGAATTTTTGGCTGATCCATCTGTATATGCATGGGTCCAATTGCTGCTTGGGTAATGTTCTTTTATGTAGTTTAGGGTTATTTCTCTTCTTTCGGTTTCATGCTGAGTATTCTTTTTCTCAATACCAGGAATGTTTTCTATCATCTCAGGCAGTTGCTGCTGTCTCCAAGCTGGGAACTTGTCTGCATTGTAAATGGGTTTGACTGTTGATATGTTAAGTATGGGATCTGCCCTAATCTTTCGTTTTGCAGTTTCTACAAAGTTGCTACGCTTCAGTCTTCCCTTTCCAAAACCACTAAACCTTTTATACATAGGGTGGTCTGTCAATCTTCTAAATTTTTCAGCTTGTTGCTGGGCTCTGCTATCTCTTCTATCCTGCATTGGTTGTAAACAAGTGATCTTTTCTAATTCATTAATAGGCGTTGTCTTCAGGCTTCCAGTTATGATTCGCATTCCTTGATTTTGGACTCTACTTATTTTGTTAAAGTTAGACTTAGCTGCTGTTGCCCAAGCTGCAATGCCATATTCCAGTACTGGCCTCACCCGTCCAGTATATAACTTCTTGAGAACTTTCTCATCTGCTCCCCACGTTGAACCAGCAAGCTTTTTCATGATTGCCATTCTTTGCCTTGCTCTTGTTCGATTTTTCTCAACCTGTGTCTTCCATGTCAGGCGACGATCAAAGGTGACTCCTAGATAGTTTGGATTTTCTTCATGGCGCAATATTTTTCCATTCAATACCAGCTTAGGTTGCTGAGTTTTAGTTGAGAGGGAGAACACTGTGCATGTTGTTTTCTCCTCACTTATCTTCACTAGCCATGATTTTGACCAGTCCTCTAGCGCTAATAGGGCTTGCTGTATTCTGCTGTTAGCTGTACTAATATATTCTTCAGATGTCCATATGGCTAGGTCATCTGCAAAGGATGATGTGTGTACTCTGGCTGGAAAATTTTCCGTGATGTCGTTTATATATGCTAGGAATAATGTTGATGAAAGAACTCCTCCTTGGGGGACACCTTGCTCCAATAGCATCATTTTGCTGGTTTGTCCTTGTACTTTTGTCCTGGCAGTTCTGTTCTCAAGGTAGTGGCTGATCCATTTGTACATTTTCCCACAAACATGCATTTTTTGCAGTTTTACTTTCAGTCCTTCCTTCCATACTTTATCAAATGCTTTTTCTAAATCTATCCAGACCGCTAGTGTGTGCTTTTTCTCTTGGAAGGCATCCTCTATTTCCTGAGCTATATAGGTTATTTGATCTTCAGTGGATCTGTACTTTCTGAATCCTGCTTGGTGAGGTGTTAAGAGTTGGTTTTCCTCCAGATGCCATGTTAGCCTGCCATTGATAATGCGTTCCATTAATTTTCCTACACAGCTAAGAAGACTGATAGGTCGATAGCCATTTGGTTCTTCCAGGTCTTTTCCTTTCTTTGGGACTGGTATTAGTATAGCTTCCTTCCATGCCTGTGGGACTATTCCCCTCTTCCAGCTGTAATTTAGGACTGCTAGTAGTTTCTTTTTTGCCTTAGTGCCTAGTCCTATTAGCATTTCATTTGTGATTCCATCCTTTCCTGGTGATGTCTTCTTTTTAGGGTATTCATTGCCTGTTCCATTTCTTCCATTGTTAGATTTGCCATCATATATTCTGCTGCTGTCTCTGTATATCTATGATGTATCTGTTTATCTTTGAATGCTTTCTTCTGTTCGGCTGTAATATCAATGTGGTTTGCACTGGCATAGTGTTCCATAAGTGCATTTGCAGCCTTTTTTCCTGTAAGCAAGGCATTTCCTTGTTTAATTGTTATTTGTTTGTTTCTAGGTCCTTCATTGTTCATGGCTTTCACTAGTTTACATAGTTTGTTTCCATCCCTGATAAAATTCAGGTTTTCTGTTTTATTCCTCCAACAATCTCTTGTTGTTTGATTTACTGTTCTTTTATATTTTGCTGAGATGGCTTTGAGAGAGATGTTCGCTTCAGTTGTTTGTTCTCTCTCTGCGGTCTTCCTAGCATCTTCAACTTTGTCCTCCAAAATTTGTAGTTCTTCAGTCCAGTATGGTTTGTAATTTTTCCTCGCTCCTCTTGGAATAGACTCAGTGGCCGCCTGTATTATTGCTCTGTTTAGACTTTCCACCATTTGCTTCATGTTGCCATATCATGTATTTATGTTTTCACAATATTTGTCTGTTAGTATGGCAAATCTGTCCCAATCTGCTCGTTTGTAATTCCAATGGGGCAAAGGCTTTTGCTCCTGTGGAACATACTCCATATTTATTACAAGCTTGATTGGTCTGTGGTCACTACCTGCTAATTGGTCAAGCACATGGCGATCGATTTTGTGGAGGATGTCTCCTGTGCAGAAAGCTAAGTCTGGAGTAGAAGTGGTAATCCATCTTCTGAAGTAGAAGCTCGGTGTGTCATCCGCTTTGTTGAGTAGATGGAGATTTGAGTCTATTTCCCAGTCCTCCACTTCATCTCCTCTTTTGTCAGTATCTGGGTATCCCCATCTTTCTGAACGGCTATTAAAGTCTCCGACAACAATGCAATTAGTGTCAGTTATTTCCATGTTTGAGAGTGTAAGATCCTTATCTGCCGGGCTATACAGATTGTAAATTCTTATTTTCACGTCCTTTATCATTATATCTACACCTATAATTTCCGTCTGGTTGTCAGAGATCACAGATACTTCGCTGCAAGGTATTGTATTTCGTGTAAGTATTACAACTCCTCCTTTGTGTCCTTCTGCGGTCGAAACGTGTGGCCTGATATCCCTCGACTGAAAATGTGCGATTGGCGTTGAGGTGTGTCTCTTGAATGCATGCCACATCTATTCTATCTTTATGAAGACGCTGTGTTAGGGAGGCTTTCTTGTTATAAACTCCTTCTGCATTCCATTGTAGTATGTTGAGTGTCCGGGGTGTTTGGTCAATAGCTCTTAACCTACTCCTCTGTGCCTTGACTCCACAGCACAGGGGAAGGTGACCACCAGTAGTCATGGGTGGACCCCCTCGAGGCAGGGGGCCCGGCACTATCACCGCCTGATGGGACTTCACGGGATTAGCACCATAACGATTAATTTTCATCTGTGGCATCATGAAATTATAAAGTTACGTTGCACTTCTTTGTCAAGCCTGTGGCTCAGTACATCCGATTTCGACAAGCATTTGTTCGGGATGCTTTCCCTAGCCTTTGACTGTCCCCAGTCTACCTACAAGGCAGCAGGTTTGTGCGTCACTTCGTCTGGTCCCTCTCCCTTGACCTGTCCGACATGGGTGACCCTACCAGTAGCTGTGCTACCGTCGGCATAGCTCTTGGGGTCATTGGAACGCGCAAGCCCCTCTACCTCGTCAAGGTGGGCGCACGGCAGAGGGGTAACAATGCTACTAAAAGTTATATCCCTTTTTTTTATATTTTCTTATGTTCAGTCATGTAATTACAAAGTTAAATTTTAGGAAGGTAATAGCTGATAGCTGATAGATAAAACTATGACAGTTGGTTGCACAGGAATGAAAGGAAAACGTGTCGAAAATTTCATCTCAATCAGATGGACCGTTCGCGAACGCATAAAGGACGGATCCACATACATACATATGATTTTTATAGATATAGATTATATCTATCCATGACCTTGATGCCTCGACCTTTCAGTTCATTAACATCAATGATAATCCAGTTCCTCAGTGCTAGTGACTATCCATCTTCCCTTGGGGTAGGGTAAGTCTGAAACTGGGTATGCAATCAGGGTGCTCTATTCCAGAGTTCTTGGATCCCTGTGGTCAATAGTTTCCTGAAATTATGTATCTTCCTGTTCTTTAGATTGTTGATTTTCCCGGTACTAATAGGATAGTGGCTCTAGGTTCTCCACCATCAGACACAAGACTAAGTTCTCTATGTTACCTGTCCTAACTGTTAAGTGGAACCTCTTGCAGGTAGTATTTGGCCTCACTATATTAGCTGCCTCACTCAGTCAAGCTGCTACATTCAGCCAAGCTGTTACATTCACAAAGTCAGGTCTGGATCTAGCTGTAACTAGCCATTACCTTCATTCTTTTTTGAATGCTTGAAAACACTTCAGCACAGGTTTCAACAATGTAGGCTGATGCTTAACTCCTTTTCAAGAATAAGTTATCTTGTTTTAGCTGCTTTAAAAGAAGCTATCACTCCCTGAGATGCATTGGATCATCTCCTGTCCCGTCTGTGGTTGATGTAAACAGAACGCTTTTCCTTTGGCATGCTGTATTTATCTTAGTTCTGTCCGGCTGGCGCTTGTGACATTGCAGCCAATTCAAAGCCTTCTTTCATCTTGTTTTCTGTGCAATGTCGTTGTTGGTTCGTGTTGTCATAAAATGAGTTTGTTATGGTAAAATAAGAATTTTAGAAGTGCGGAACAAACCAGCACTGTTGCGGTGGTAATCTTGACAAGTATTGCGGGGAATATTCACAGCGATGTTGACGGCTTGCAAAAATATATACCACACCGTTCTAACGGCTTTATTACAAAAGCATGAAAGAAACATTAACAGGTGTGGTAGAATAAAAGAAAGAATTAATTTTGAATGAATTATGCACCATTATGAGTTGGTCAGAAGAAGTTGCCGTACACATTCAGGCAAGCATCCCATTGCTTAGGTAGGCAGTGAATGCTGTCCTACACAATCTTTGCAACGTGCGAACGAGCAGTATCGTGCAACAAAATCACATCGTGAGAAAGCAAGCTGGGTCTTTTATTCTTTATGGCTTTTTGCAGCTTGTCTAGTGTTTCCAAGTAGTGGGTAGAGTTGATGTTGACAACAGGTTCTTTAAAGTGGGCCAACAATAGCCCTTCATGGTAAAAAAATGAGCTCAGCATAACCTTACCAGTGGAAACCTGTAACTTGAATTTTTCGGTGGTCGGTCAACATCGTGGTACCCAGTGTGAACACACCTTCCGTTATTGCAGTTTCTTAAGAACGATCTTTTGAATTGTCCCAACTGACACATCAAATTCTTTTCGCTAGCAAACGTATGCTTCGACACCAATTCATCTGTACTGCTGCATCAATTTTGGCAATGGTTTTTTCTGTTGCAACAATATGCGCTTGACCCGGCCGTTGAAGATCTGTTGTGAACTAACATCATTTCCAAAACATTCGTGCCCAGTCTGTCACTTTTGTCTTCAACACACATTTGTTACCATACGCTGCCTGCATTCTTCAATGAATGTCCACTGGTCGACATCCTTCAAATGAAAGAAACAGAATCATCGCTCTTTGAGCTTCTTTGGACGGATTTTGGATCAACCTGGCCATTTTCTCAACGGTCAGAAACAGAACCTATGCATCATGGAACGATAAACATGTGCTCTTTTATTCATTGATCAGTACTTATCACATGACTATGACATGATCATGTTCATCGTATGCAATTACGCGTGGTGCAGCACGAATGGATTTCAAATGAACACTCTTAATATTATAATAATAATAACAATTTTGAAAAATGTTTACATTTTTCAATACTCATGTGAAATTGACATTGTACAGTACAGTTAGGTAGACTCTGTTCACACGTTTGTATTTACCGAGTGCCCACTCAATTTCTACATGAACATGTATTATTTACAAGAACAAAATACAAGAATCAATCGTGTACTTGTATTAACAATGTCAGTTGTCGGCCTTTGTGAGTATTGGGGGAGGGGGTTGTGAGAAGTGGAAGTGTTTTCCGTGAAAAATTGCAATCGACCATCCAATGACTTCCAGTTTGCACACACACTTGCATCTGACCTCATGTATCTGAAAACAACGTGGCACATGTCAAGGGGAAATCACTCTAATAACTGCAGGTGTGGTCCGTCTGCTAGTCTGTAAGTGTCTGTCATTCAGAACTTTATTCTCTTGAAGTTATTTACGTTTTTATTTTTTTGTGTACAGCAAGTTAATTTTGTTTTTAACTCCTGTGTCTGTTTATCTCTAGTTACTGTTTAATGTATTTTTGAATTCTGCATTCATTTTTACATATACTTGAAGAGTTTCAACATTTATGTCCTTTCACTGTGTTCAGGAGAAAATATTCAGAACAGCAATGAAAAAGAAATTGTGCAATCACAACTCAAAATAGCGACGCCCAGACTATACATGGCTGAATATAATTTTGAAAGCTAGTTTTCAGATATTAACAACATCCAAAAGGAAGAGCATTATAGAAATGAATGTAAAGAGGCTACAAAAATAGTCCGACAGCAGAAGCGAGAATATATGAGTAATATAATCAAAGATATGGAAACAAATCACCAGAAAAATGAATCTAGAAAATTTTTTAAAGAACTGAAGTCAATGAAACGAGGGCACCAACACAACACATATGGTTTAAAAGACAAAAATGGAAATATGATAAATACCAATGAGGAAATGTGCAACACATGGAAAGAATATTTTGTTGAATTACTATATTGTAAAGATCCAAGTAACACTTTCCCACAGGAAGAGGTTCTAACATGTGAACCACAAACTGAAGAACCTGCATTTGAAGAAATCCTATATGTAATCACACGACTTAAAAACAATAAGGCAACTGGGACTGATGGAATTGCTGCTGAATTTATAAAGGCAGGTGGTCATGCATTACATCTAAAGCTATACGAACTAATAATAAAAATCTGGAGGACAGAAGAATTACCCCATGACTGGAAAGAGTCATTATTGATACCTATCTTTAAGAAAGGAGACAAGTTCCAATATAGAGGAATATCACTACTGTCCACAAGCTATAAGATACTATCCGCAGTATTACTAAATAGACTAAAACCATATTCAGAAGACATATTAGGTGACTACCAGGCGGGTTTTAGACAAAACAGATCAACAATAGATCAGATATTTATCTTACGACAAATAGCCGAGAAATATTGGGAATATAAAAGAGATCTCCATAACATTTTTGTGGATTTTAGAAAGGCTTATGATAGTGTCCATAGGAATAGTCTATGGAATGCTATGCAGGAATTTGGAATACCAAGGAAGTTAATCAACATGACCAGACTATGCATGGAAGATACTTATAATATAGTAACATTTAAAGGCAGGAAATCAGACCCCTTCCAAATAACATCTGGCTTGAAACAGGGTGATGCACTATCGCCGCTACTCTTCAATCTGGCTCTAGAGAAAGTTGTAAGGAAGGTAAAGGAGGAATGTGATATTGGAGGAACATCCAAGCTGCTTGGTTATGCAGATGATATAGATATTATAGGACAAAGTGAACAAAAGACATTTGAAATATTGACTCACTTAAAGGAAAAAGCCCAACAGATGGGGCTGGTTGTCAACCAAGATAAGACAGAATATATGGTAATTTCAAGAGATGGAATGGCTAAAAACTCTGGCCACATACAAATAGATAATATGACCATTAAAAGAACGGAAACATACAAATACCTGGGTACAATCTTCAACTGCTCCAACATCATAAGGGAAGAAATACAAACTAGAATCAACTCTGGAAATAAGATATACTATGCACTACAACATCTACTAAAATCAAAGGCGCTATCTCATAACACCAAAATCACAATATACAAAACAATGATCAGACCAGTTGTGCTGTATGGGTCTGAAACCTGGAGTACAACGAAAGGAGACGAAGCCTTGTTACAAACCTTTGAGAACAAAATTTTAAGACGCATCTTTGGACCCATTAGGGATACACAAAGTGGAGAGTGGAAAAGAAGAAGTAACAAAGACATTTATGATCTGTTTAAGTCCCCGCTAATCATAGGTATCATGAAGGCTAATAGTCTACAATGGCTGGGGCATATAGAAAGAATGGAAGATAATAGGGAAACAAAACTCGCTTACACTCAGGAAATAAATGACCGTAGACCCCGAGGTAGACCAAGAAGACGGTGGAGAGATAATACATGTACAGACCTACAAGCACTTGGAATCAACGACTGGCAAGAGAAGGTCCACCAGAGAGACGAATGGAAACGGATTGTATCTGCAGCAAAGAACCTCAATGGCTCGGAATGCTGAAGAAGAAGAAGTTTTCAGACCCGTCTGTAAAACTGTAAGTAGTGTAAGGAGTACTTTTTTTTAAAGCAGTGCAGCAGTACATAATTTTAAATAAAATACAGTGAAATAAGTTGTGGTTTTTTAAAAGGTCAGTATTTAATTATTAATTGCTCACTGTTAGATACAGAACAGTGTAATTATAGAGCAGAAGTAGAAATCACTTATCAGCGAAAGTGACTACTTATTTCATGCAGCAGTTACAAACTTATTTACTTACATTAACGCATGATATTTAATCAACAAAATAAAGCTGTCACAATGCAGTGGGTACATTAAGACAATGTGAGAACATTTTCATGAATTGTTCTTTCACTAACAATGAACATTTAATATTTAATTAATATAAATGGGCAGCTATTTTTAACTATTAAGTAGGTCACAGCACATCCTATCGAACATTCTTAAATGCCAAGTGCATTTTTCTCGGAGACTTGGATACTCTCATGCTTTGTGCAATGCTTTGTGCAGGCCACCCTGCGGAAAGAGACTGAGCCATATGGGGTAAAACCCAGTGCGATGAAGTTGACCCTCTCGACATCCTATCGAAAGGCACGTCAGCATGGTTGAATGGGTAAGAATGCATGTTCTTAAACATCCATTGTGCTGATGCCGAGGTAAGCTGTTCATCCCCTACACTGGACAGCTGGACTAAAAAGATGACCTGTCGTTCTTGACTTGGGGGTGTAAATTACAAGTACCTGTGAAGTCGGAGTGGGTTTGCCTGATGGCGAGGGACACTCTTAATAGGAAAAGCCAATCCACATGCAAAATTCAGTCCATCACTACTAAAATAGAGTATATGCACTACGCTTGAGTTCAAAGCGAGCGAGAGCAACAAAAAAAAATCCTATCAAAAGAGGAATGTGACCTTGACTTTCCTTTTACCAAAACGCACAATAAAATATACATCTTGCCAGGTTTGTTAGCAATGTGACAGACTTTTAATGAATAATAAACAATTGGCAGCCATTTTTATGTGTTAATAAGATCACAGCACATCCTACTATCGAAAATAGATAATATGTCAAGTTATGCCTCACCATCACAGACGCAATGATATATGGTACTATGTGGTTCATTTATACATAAACATGCCACATTAATAGAAGACAACATTTCTTAGCTCCCAATTTATTGGGCCGGGCGCAGAACTGCTTATTTAAGAAATTCCACAGATTCATTTTGCACTTCCTGGTTGTAGAGCTCCACACAAAAACAATAACTCAGCTTAGAATTGACGGACAATCTCAGTTAAGATACCACTGGATTCGTCTTGTCAAGCTGTATCCAACTGTGATAGTTTCATAAATAAAAACCCAATTTTGAAATATTGTCTAAAATGCTACTTTGTAGGTCGATAAAAATTAAAGGGAGAGTTTATTCGTAGAGCTCTACGAATAAACAAAGCGTTTATTCGTAGAGCCCTACGAATAAATAAAGCGTTTATTCGCAGGGCCCTACGAATAGACACTTTGTTTATACACAGGGCCCTATGAATCGATACTTTATACTTAGTTGAAGTATGGCTGTTTAAATATCAGGCGAGTTTAAGAATCTGTACACTTACTGTTTACAAGCATCCATCTTTGTTTACGTTACTGAATTACTATTTCCTACTATTTATGTCCTGATAATTCTGGTCCAAGCTGACAGTAATATGCGTCACCTCAGAGAGACATGATTAGGGTCGTTAGGCAATACAAACACCAGGCTTTCGACTGATTGCCTTCATGAATTAACAAATAAACAAGGAAATGCTACGGATATAAAGTGCAGGATAACCTGGTATATGTGAAGCGGGTTGAAAAGAGAGAGATAGATAATGAAGATAGTGTGCGAGACAGATATGTGAGATATGAGAAAGATGTGTTGAAAGACATAAAAAAGTGATAAAGACAAGAAAGAGAGAGGGAGAGGAGGGAGATAGAGAAGAAGAGAGAGAGATGTCTGTATGCCTCTCTATATGTCCACCTGTCTGGATGTCTCTCTACATGCCCGGATGTCTCTCTGTCTCTGTCTGTCTGTCCGTCTGACAGCCTGCGTGATTTCTTGTTCTCTATCAGCCTACTTGTATCTGTCCATTTGTATATATGTCTATCTGAATCTCTATCTAACAAACTGTCTGTCTGTCTTTCCATATGCAAATGTATGTCTGGTTGACTCTGTGTGTGTATGTATGCGTGTGTCTGACTCTCTATCTGTCTGCCAGTTTATATCAGTTGTTTATTTGTCTGTATCTCTGACTGCCCCCCCCCCCCTCTCTCTCTCTCTCTCTCTCTCTCGGCCGGTCAACCTGCCTGTTCAGAGTATTGCAGGGAGAGGTTGAAAGAGATGTATGAATTGGCATGGTGGAACACAGATGATCGACGAGCGAGTGTCTGGTTGGATCTAGCTACCCATCTACCTGCGTACCTACTATCCACCTACCTGCCTAGCTACCCACATACCTGCTTACTTAACTACCTACCCGTCTACCTACCCACATATCTGCCTCTCTAACGATCTATCTGTCTAACAACCCTTCTACCTGCCTACTTAACCACTTTCGTGTCTATGAATATGAAAACTATGAATATTACAAAGAATTATCGCTGAAGCAACGGAGTATGTGCTTTGTGCTCGATACTTTTGACAACAGCCAGCGGGGAGAGAATGAAGCGGAGGAGAAGAGGTAGGGGAGAGGGGGGAAGGAAAAGGAAGAAGAGGGCTGGAGCCAGAAGGGGTAGAAGGAAAACGGATCGTTTGGGAGTCAAAAATGTGTGGGTTGGATATTGGAATTGCCGTAGTGCAAAGCAACGAGGACCAATACTGGAGAAACTGGTACTAACTAAATTACACTCACTTTAAACAACACAATTATAAATACCCAAAGAGATGAAGGATTGACTTTCACCCAATGAATTGCTGAAAAATTAAAAAAAAACATTGTCGGGCAAGGAAACGAACGATTGACATTTGACTTTCATCCAATTAATTGATGAACCATTATAAGAAAAATAAAAAAGGTCCGGAAAGGAAACGAACCTTGAGCTCCCGTCCATCAGGCGGGCGCACTATCAACTATGCCACTGACGACACGTTTTCCAATCAACGAAAATGTATAATATAGCCGCAAACTTACGTTAAATCACGTGACCATCCGTGCCCTACGAATAGACGCTTTGTTTATTCGTAGGGCCCTACGAATAGACACTTTGTCTATTCGTAGGGCTCTACGAATAGACACTTCGAAAATTAAAATATAAAAAAAAAAAAAAAGCAAGGAATGCATAATCTGAATCGGAAAAGAACCACTGTCTTGGAACGGTGGCGTGACACCTGATGAGAAATAGAAATATGTAAACCATGACTTACTGTCAACAAATATATCAGATGTAGACATATTCAGCGACGTCAATTAACAAGAGAATGCAGTCTGACATTCGGTGGCGGCCATGTTTGGTAGACACCAACGCTTCACTTATAACGGAAGTGATAGCCATTCTAGATGTTTTACTTCCAGATCTAGATCTATTTGCCGGTGTCTAGATGTCATTTTCTGATGTTTGGATGTTAGATGTAATTCCAGATGTTTTTCATTTGGAGTTAGGTATTTTATAGGCAGAAACACAGCTAATCCCACCCCAAAAGCTGCAAAGATTCCATCCCATATTCCCAGCTACTCCGCCTTCGTCGTATCTGTCAGGATGATAATCACTTCCTCGAGAGAGCCCATGAAATGCTGGACTTTTTCCGCAAACGGTCCTACCCAGAGGACATCTTGTCCACAGCTTTCTGTCGCATAACCCAAGTCTCGCGGGAAATGTCCCTCGTCAAACAACCGCGACCTCCTAACAATGCACCCAAGCTCATCCTCATCTTCCATCCACGTGCCTATGCCATCAAGCACATTTTCCTGAGGCACTGGTCCATCTTGGAATCCGATCCTACCACTCGTGAGGTATTCTCAAATGGCCCCAGGGTAATTTTCCGCCGTAACCAGAGCCTCAGAGACCACCTTGTGCACAGTCGCCTCCCCACGGTTACTTCATCTGTGGGCACCTTCGAATGCCATCGTAGGAACTGTCTGACATGCCCATACGATGTTCAGACACCAGAAATTGCATTTCCCCGAGGCACCTTCACCTTGAAAGATTCTTTCACCTGCACATCCCGCAATCTGATTTATGTTATCATCTGCAAACGATGTGACATGAAATACATTGGCCAAACGGGCAGACTTCTTGCGGATCGTTTTAGAGAACACCTCAGAGACATCAATCAGGGTGCTGACAAACCTGTCCCCAACCATTTCAATTCCTCCAACCACAATGGAGCCGACGATGCATGTGTCACCGCATTAAAACCCTGCTTCTCCAATAGCTGTGTCAGACTTAGAATTGAATGCCAGCTAATCAACAATCTGGGATGCATCCACCCGGCAGGAATTAATACTGTCGTGGACGCTACAGTATAACTGTGGCATCTTCCCCAATTGTTTACACTACCTATTACCGTGCTGTCCCCCCCCCCCCCCCCCTGATATCTAGACTTAATTGTCCCCACATTTCTATGTTTTCATAGCAGACTGTTCACATATTTTTGGCTACTCAAATCCTTTTTGGCAACCCATTTTCAATTCTGCGCCACAAGCGTTTTCGCAGCTGGCCAAGTCACATTTTCTGCCTCACATGGAATTATCAGGTTGTGCATTATAAGTGATAGGTCGTGTGTTTGTGTTTTTGTCGTTGTTTGTCGTTAGCTATCTGTGTTGTCATTGACAAAGATTCTGAGAATCGAAACTCTGTGTGTCGCATTGTACGCGTTCGTGTGTATTTTATCTTATTATTCATTTTTTATATTTATTGAGTGCTTCTGATTTCGGATTTTTCACCTGTATTTCGTGACACGTGGATCTCCTTGTAAGGTATGTGCAACGTTGTGATGTTCAGTACGTTTTTTCTCGCAGGAGTTTAAAATACCTATTTGTTTCCATTTCATTTAGAGAATACCTCAGAGACATCAATCAGGGCGCTGACATACCTGTCCCCAACCATTTCAATTCCTCCAACCATAATGGAGTCGACGATGTATGTGTCACCGCATTAAAAATCTGCTACTCAAATAGCTCCGTTAGGTTAAAAATTGAATGCCAACTAATCAACAATCTGGGATGCGTCCATCCAGCAGGTATTAATACTGTTGTGGACGCCACTGTATAACCGTGCCACCTTCTCCAACTGTTTACACTGTCCATTACTATGCTGTCCTCCCCCCCCCCCCCTATCCATACCACTGTCTCCCCACACCTCTATATTTTCATATCAGACTGTTCGCTTTTTTTTCCCTCTCAATCCTATCTGGCAACTATATTTAAACTCCTGCAGCCAAGAGTGCCTTCTCACCTGGCAAATCCGTCTTTTCTGCTGCCACATGGGTACATAGTGGTTGTGTTTTTTAGTGTTGTGCTTTTTTATATTTCGTTGTCGTATCTATCCGTGTTGTCTTGTACTTGACAAAGATTCTGAGAATCGAAACGTCGTTCTGTGTGTCGTATTGTACGCGTTTGTGTGTTTTTTATTTTATTATATTATTCATTTTATATATTTATTGAGTGCTTCTGATTTCGGATTTTCACCTGTATTTCGGGATACGAGATAGATTTCCTTGTAAGGTATGTGCTACGTGTTGATGTTTAGTACGTTTCTTCTCGCAGGAGCTTAATATACCTATTTGTTTCCAGTTCAAATAGGTATTTTATAGGGGTGCTGGGCTCCCTGATCTAGAGATTGCACGACTTTCTCCATAATCTCGTAAGTAACGTGACAACGGCGAGAATCGGTAGCGGTTCTAACCACGTCGGTAACTTTTGGGGTTTGTGAGCCGGTCACTCAGAAACAATGGCAAACTGCAGAGCGCAATCTTGCCAAGAAATCAACAATCAGCTGAAAGGTGCTGATGTTGAAAGCGATGTCCTGTAAAGGATATGCAAACAAAAAAATTTTTTATAGGGGTATCCATTGGGTTCCCGGCGTCCTGGCCTAGAGGTTAGCGACTTTTCTCCGTAATCTCGTATACTCTCGTAAGTAACGTGACGACGGTGATAATCAGCAGTGGTTCGAATCGCGTCGGTAACTTACGGGGTATGTGAGTCGGCCGCTCAGAAAGCAATGGCAAACTGCTGAGCGTAATCTTGCCAAGAAATCAACAATCAGCTGAAAGATGCTGATGTCAGTGTAATGTTGACAGCGATGTCCTGTAAATGGATATGGAAAAAAAATCCATTGGGTTGACAAAATTCTAGAAGACCTGGACTTTGCCGACGACATAGTGCTTTTGAATTGAACACACCCAGATGCCCAAGAGAATAATAAACCACCTCCAAAATGTTTCAGGGAAAATTGGTCTCCAAATTAACACCATAAAAACAAACACTATCGATATTACTAACAGCTCAGACGACACCAAATTAAACACCAATGTTCTTGAAAAAAGTCAACAGCTTCACATACCTAGGAAGTAAAATGACATCCACAGGGGACTCAACGCCAGAAATATTATCTAGAATCTCACTGGTATCTGGTGCCTTCAATAAACTGTCAAACATCTGGAAGTCAAAGACACTCAGCAAACACACGACACTTAAAATATTCAACTCTTGTGTGATTCCAGTGTTAACGAATGGATGTGAGAGTTGGAAATCAACGGTAGCTTTAGATTTAAAAAAAAAATTAGACAATTTTGAGAACAAATGTCTTAGAAGAATTATAAACCTCCTCTGGACAGAATTTCCAAAGAAGCAAGTCTCGACGGAACAGATTCAGAAAATTTAGAACTCTTTACTCCAGATGAAACAACTGATCCACAGGAAATAAATGACCTTCTGTTTGCAGACTATCAGTGCCTGTTTTATAACGACGAGGGCAGACTGCAAAATCATATTAATAATCTGAGTTCAACATGCAGGAGATACAACATGAGCATAAATACAGCCAAAACTGAAGTAATGCGAGTTATAGTGTGTTTTTTGTTGTTGCCTCAATATAAAATTCAATATCTCAGTAACCAAATGAGGGAAAAGGATGAGATTTAGTATATAACCTTATCATTATGTCCACCCAGCAAAAACATTTTTGTTCTGGAGATTTTACAGCAGATTTCAAAGTTTGCTTATATGGGGTATATAAATTACGACTTTGAGATTACGTCCATCATTTTAACAGTATTACAGCTCCACCAAGACACGTCCCCGCATTTTTTAAAATTTTCACGTGATTTCCGTTTTGAAACAAACAGCGCGAAGATTCAGAGGTGTCTCCAAATGGGGGTTCTTTCATGAAACGTGATTATATAAATAAACTAGCTAACAAGGCCCGGCTTCTGGCGGGGATCTATCTATCTATCTATCTATCTATCTATCTATCTATCTATCTATCTGTCTGTCTGTCTGTCTATAGATAGGTTATGATAGCTACCTATCTATCTCCTGCCTGCCGGCAGGCCGACCGACCGACCAACCGACCTTTCTGCCTACCTACCTACCTACCTTTCTGTCTGTCTGTCTGTCTGTCTGTCCGCGCTATTAAATATTGATAAAAGTTACTCGAGGTTAATGTTAGGACCATGTGTTGAAAGAGGAAGAGGACTATTGGAGAAAGGATGGATTGAATTTTATGCAACCGAGAGCAATCATCAACCTACTGGAATCGTCCGACACAGATTAAAGTCTGAGCAGATCGCAGACCTTAATCTACGTTCACACTTACTGGGATATTTTGCTCCAACTATTCAGACGAATTGCAGGCCCTAAACATTACAGCATCAGCATCAGCTGAAGAAACAAGAAGGAAATGAAAAATAAGGTAAAAAAATATAGTCCTTCTGCTTTCCTGTTAATTTACAAATTATTCACCCCGTGCCTCTGTAAATTCTCTGTCTTTACTAATATTACACATTGCACCCCTCTCGGGATTCTCCGTGGTGAAGTGGTCAAGCCGTCTGACTCGGGCTCCGAAGGTTGTATGTTCGATTCCGGGCCGCATCCTTCATTTCAAGAGTGCATTTTTTCGGAGACTCCCGAGGGTCGTCGCTGGAGCTACGGAGTTCGTGCTTTGTGCGACGCTTTCCGCGCTGCGGAAATAAACTGAGCCATATGGGATAAAAACCCGGTGCAATGCAGCCAACCCTGTCGATTTTAAGCTAGTTCTTTCATTGCACCCACTCCCTTACGAATCCGGATACGCCTTTGTGTGTCATCAGAATTTGCAGGTCTCCCATTACCGTAAAAATAACTTTGTTAGCAAGAAATCACTAGTTGTTCAGCAAAACATCCAAGGAATGTTGCCGCTTTCAATGATTTAAGTTGTTTTTGGACCTATCAAAGACATATTCCTTGGGTGGGGGTAAATATAAGACGGCTGGAAAAATTTTCATAACGATGCAACAGACAGTTTTCAAAATAATTGATCGTGAATGAAGGCAAACAAATGTGGACATACTATAGCAGATCGCCGGGCCCACTAAGTATACAGATAAATAGCACAACTCTGAAACAAGTTAAAGAATTCAAATATCTTGGAAGTATGATCACATAAGATGGCAGATTGGACAGAGAAATCGAAATCAGATTCAAAAAGCTTGTGCACTTACTTATCAACTATCACCCTTACTGAAACATCCAAATATACCCATGTCCGCAAAACGACGGATTATAAACAACATATTCACACCAACCCTATGCTACCAATCTCAAACCTGGACTTTATTCAAATTACACCTTCGCAAAATCAACACCTGCGAAATGAGATGCCTGAGGAGAGCTGCCAACTTAACAATCCGAGACCGAGTAAGAAATGCTATTATCAGACAGACTGTGGGATCAACACCTTGTGCCACATTTATTGAAAGACAGAAGATCAAGTGGTTTGGCCATGTCGTTAGAATGCAACACCAGCAACTACCATCACTGGCCTTACATCAAAGATCATCTGCGACGAGACCAAGAGGACGTCCAAAACGAAAATGGATTGACGACATCTAAGACAATGTAGAACCACATGGAATGACACTATCCAGTGGCGCCCAACGGGCGCTGGAACGCAAATTATTCCTCCCCACGACGCTTGACGGTAGAAATGGATGATGATGATGAAGATGATGATGATGATGATGATGACTGGATATATTTCAGAACCAATACGCACATGAGACAAGAGACTAAGCAAGATGGTGTATCCAATTTTATAAGAAGACGCTGTTGGGACCACATCGGCTATGTGCTCAGAATGGACAAGACAAGACTCCCCTACCAAGCCCTCATATGGTCACCGGTAGGGAAAAGAAAACGGGGAAGACCAAGAGAGACCCTTCGTAGAACCATCATTAGAGAAGGATCATTCAACGGCCAAGTAAATATCCAAGATCTACAACAGGTAGCAGCGAACCGCCAGGCATGGAGAGCCATGACTTCTGCCTTATGCGCCGCCTTAGGCTCAAGAGGAAAAACTAACTAATTTTATAGATTTGACTTTTCTTTCGGTGTCATATAATTATTATTTATTACCCATCTTTTGTTTGGTCTGGACGCGCGTAAATTATGGTAACTGCCATTAGTTAAACTTTGAACTAAGTGGATCAACGCTCAACAATCTGGCAATCCCCCCGGTAATGAATACAAGCGTGCATAAACCATAGTAGCATTATTTGAATTGTAAACTCACTGTATTGGGAATTATTGCTGTTATGCAGAGACTAAAAAAAAACATAAAAATGCAGTGTCATTCAGGGATATTACACCGTTGACAGCTGTTTTCAAAACTACACAGATTAATGAATCATCTAAAGTTGTAGGATCTGTCGCAATGATTTTAAATTGTCATTGTTGCAATTGCGATCTGTGACCATTTGATTGATGTGTTTAAAAACACCACTTCTGACAGTAAAGTTCTAAATGACGTAAAAATGCATCGTAGCAAATGTAAAAATATGATCCAAAGTACTTTGGGCACTCTTCCGAATTGCGGTCCCAAATAGATCCGCAGTGAATAGGTCAGGGGTTAAGGGTTAGGGTTAGTTGTTAACTAAACACTGACCCTAACCCTTACCCCTGACCTATTCACTGCGGATCTATTTGGGACCGCAATTCGGAAGAGTGCCGTACTTTGTATTCTCACTTTGAAGAAGATTTTATCAGTGATATTTCTACAAATAAATATATTTTTTTTTAGACGAATCGAATGACATTTCTGTTCTCACAGTGCCTGGTGTATGTGTTATAAGTTATATATTATAATTTATAGTAACAGCAAAGACAAAGTAGTTTCTGCATTTCTTGGACTAGTTCACTTGGAAACAGTGTGATGCAGAAAATATAGTTCAGGAACTGAAGAAACTTTTGGTCAGTAAACATATAAATTTGATGAATTTGACTGCAAGTGGTACCAATAATGCCTCGGTAATGGTTGGCATCAACCATGACGTTTATGGAAAATTGAAGGAAGATATCCCATCTTTAATCCTCATAAAATGTGCTTGTCATTCCCTGCAGCTAGCATTATCTCATGCCTCATCAGAATGTTTGCCAAGGAATTTTGAATTCCTTATTGCTGAAATACATAACTGGTTCTTCAAATCATCTGTCAGACAACAGCAATATAATAATTTATATAAAGCATTAAATGATAGTTCCTCACCACTGAAAATTATGTCATATTGCAAAACTAGATGGTTATCAATTCAACCAGCTGTTGAAATAATTGTGAACCAATGGTTGGAGTTGAAGACAATCAATCAATCAATCATGTGCCATGCCAGAAATCGTGGGCGGTCATAACTCGCCATTTCACTCGATCACCAGAGTCGTGGATCAGCTCAGTATTCCTGTCTCGTCCATGCCATGTGGCCAAGCCATTCAGGTATTTTCCTCTCGGTCTTCCTCTTGGTCTGTTCCCTTCGATCTTGCCAGTTGTCACTAAGTTCTCCAGTCCATTTCTTCTCATAACATGTCCAAAAAATGTTGACTAATTTCTCTAATCAATTTACGATTTTCATTTGTCTCCTGTAGTACTTGGTCATTGGTTTTTCTATCTGTCCATTGTAGTCTTTGCATTTTCCTCAGAAACCACATTTCTGCAGCCATCAGATGTTTTTCAGCCTGACTGCACATTGTCCAAGTTTCACATCCATACAAAAGAACAGGCTCTATGTATCCCCTCAACACTCTTTTTCTCGTTTCAGTTGACATCTTTTTATTGGTCAGAATGTTGTCATCGTGCTAAAGGCTACTTTCGCCATGGCGATTCTTGTTCTAATCTCTTCAAGGCATCTCCCATCAGATGTTATGACTGTTCCGAGATAATTGTACCGATTCACTTGTTGAAGAATATTCCCATTTACTTGTATATTACATTGTGGTACTTCGTTCTTCCTAGTGACGACCATAACTTGTGCCTTCTTACAATTTAATTCCAGCCTCAGATGCTCACTGTGGACAACAACCGCGTCTACTAATTGTTGTCGATCTTGTGCATTGTCTGCAATCGATACTGTATCATCTGCATATCTAATGTTATTTATGTTTCGTCCTCCAATGCTGATTCCATTTATATCTTCTACATTTCTGAAAATATTTTCACTGTATAGGGAAACAAGATCTGGAGACATTACACATCCCTGACTAGCACCTCTCTTAATAGGTTGATATTGTCCCACTTCATTATCAATCCTTATGGCAGCTTGTTGTTTCCAATATATGTTTTTTATAAGTCTAATGTCTTTCCCATCAATTTGTAGATCTGCAAGCATATCCACCATGTTGACATGTCTAACTCTATCAAAAGCCTTTGTGTAGTTAATAAAGCAAAGATGTATATCCTTGTTTACTTCTATAGCACGTTCAATAACTGTTCGCAGCATATACACAGCATTTACTATACCCTTTCCTTCTACAAACTCAGGAAGAAGAGTTGAAGACACACTTAGAAATAACAAGACAAAGTGAAAAGTACTACACAGCTGAAATACTATGGAATGTACAGTGATGAAAAAAAAAATTAGCATTCCTTCTCTTTTTACAACCCATTCTAAGTGAAGTGCAAAAAGTTAATAAACTGTTTGAATCTTAAAAATGTTGATACAGTTAAATTACTTGACGATCTCACTTTGCTATTTCACTCAATTGGTAAAAGACTGATATTGCCAACTTCTAAAGCTGACTTGTTCACTTGCACTTTAGAGAGATATTTGGCTCCTAAGCCATACCTGATATACCAAATCGAATCAAAAATTGATAGTTTAAAAACAAAAGGACTGTTAAAAGAAAATGAAGAGAACAACTTAAGAAAGCGCTGTGAAGATTTTTTTGTCTCATTACTAAAGCAATTGAAGCAGAGACTTTCTAAAAATTTAGATGTATTGAAAAATATTTTTCACTCTTTTCTGTTAACAACATACTTCAGCCAGTAACGGACATACCTAAATATTGTCAAGTTATGAAATATTTAGGGGCTACTGTTAATAGTGTGGCGGAAGCAGAATATCAGTTAAACAAAATAAATTTGGTTGACTGGACAAATAAAACAGAAACTGGAACTTTCTAGAGTGAAATAAGACAATATAAAGATGCCCCCGGAAACAGTCCATTCTGTAAGCTCGTTGAATGTGCGATGTGCCATGATACTATCCCATTCAAATGTTGAAGTGGAAAGAGTTTTCAGCACTATGGATTATATAAAATGTAAACTAAGAAACAGGATTAAACTTAACCTCTTAAATGCTATCTTGACAATAATATTTGGCCTGATGAGAGCAGGAAAATGCTGTTCAACGTATCAGCTCCCTGATCGTGTATTAAAAGAAATTGGAACAGCTAAAGCATACCAGAGTCATTTTGAATCTGAAGCTTCAACTTCAACACCCAAGCTAAGTTTATCCTGTGGATCTTGTGAGACAGACGTCAGTGAAGATAAAGACATGATTCTATAGGGTAAGGCACATCATGCAATTGTTTGCATATCCTTTACAGGACATCGCTGTCAACGTCAGCATCTTTCAGCTGTATGTTGATTTCTTGGCAAGATTACGCTTAGTAGTTTGCCATTGCTTTCTGAGCGGCCGGCTCACATACCCCGTAAGTTACCGACCCGATTCGAGCCACTGCTGATTATCACCGTCGACACGTTACTTACGAAAGTAAACGAGATTACGGAGAAAAGTCGCTAACCTCTAGGCCAGGAAGCCGGCAAGGCACATCAATATCTATGTAATTTCTTACTTTCTAAATCTAGATGTTTTTTCTAGATGTTTACCAACACTACCTGGATATTTCTAGATGTTTTCTGTATTTAAAAAAAAAGTGGCAACTATGATCTCCACAATGAAGGTTGGCTGCAATGGATCTCTAAGTCTCCAACACTGTCTGTCTCTCGCCCTGACTGTACATTCTGTCAGACTAAAGTTCGTCTATCTCTTGATGTTATCTTCCCACTTGTATCGTTGTCTACCTCTTGCTCGCTTGCCCTCAACCTTGCCTTCTCGTATGGTTTTCATAAGAGTATCATATTAACGTGGCTGAACACTGAAGTATTAATCAAATATTTCACTTGCCTTCTCTTAATTTCTTTCACCAACTCTTTCTTCATTCCCAGTTTTTCTAGAGCCTCTGCATTTTATTGTTTTTGTTTCCATGAAACACGACATATTTGTCTGTATATCCACATCTCCAGGGCTTCTATGCGACTTTCTAGTTGCTTGTTTAATGGCAAGGCTTCCGCGCCATACTGTAGCGTTACATATACTTAGCATTTGACAATTCTTTTTTGTAATGCGTTATTAATCTCTCTAGATGTTAATATTGATTTCATGCTATTGAAAACGTTTTCGGCCATTCCTATATATGCGAACCAGGCACGCGAACATGCGCGAACCGAACCGGACGTCGTCACACGAGCGGCGACGCAAACCGGCCGGGCATGTGGTGAATATAGAACCCCTCGATGAGGAAACCGAAGTCAATATGACAGATTGGAAAATGACATTCGTCATTAACTCGAGGTATCTAGAGTATCCAGAGTTGAATATATGAATAGATTTTCACGGCTCAATGATAGTTACCAACATTCCGCCCCTGTCCAAATAGAGTATCCATGCTTCAACTCTAAGTGATTGGCAAAAATCTGCGTAATAAATACTAGCGACGAAAACATTAACACTAATACATTAATACTAAAAAAAACTTAATCAATGATTATAATTCTAGCAGGTATAACGTAGATTATTAATCTGAAAATAAAAATATTAATTTCCAAATTATATAATTAATAACCTGATAAGATAATCATAAAAAAATATAATAAACAGCGTCAGTTATATCCCCTTGAATACAAGAATAAATAGTCTCCCTTCATTGCACCTTAACAAATGTTACACCAGGTCACTCAGGGGTCAACTCATGACATGTGAATTATAGTCGAGTGAGAAACGTCCAAAGTCGAAATGCTGACAGGATGTCTTTTAAAATATACCACGCGGCCTGTTTCTATCTTTCTGTCTTTCTCTCTTTCATTCTTTCTTTCTCTTCTGTTTTTCATTATATCTTTATTTATTTCTTTATTTCTTTCAGGCTGTCATTCTTTTAGGCTGTCATTCGTTATATCTTTCTCTTCCTATTTGTGCTGGTAATTAAAACTCTGTGTGCTGGTAAATAAAAAACACTCCCCACTAACTTTAGAACCCCTGTGCCCGACCTTGAATACATATCTCTTTGCCCTTTCCGTGACCGACCACGCTTCGTGGGCGGTCGAGAAAAAACCCATGAGTCAGCGCTGAAAACATGTCTGAACATGTTCATGATGTATGCATTCTACATTTTACAGCCTATTTTAATGGTATAGCCTTGTCAGCAGTTTTATATGCAGGAACATATAGAAACCGGTTATTTCTATAGCTTTACTGTACCATGTGACTTGCCACTATAAACACCCACACGCAATTGCTAAGGTCTCATTCTATTGCGGAAACACACAAGAGAACGGACCAGTCCGCAGAAGAACCCAACCCGCAGAAGAGACACAAAAAAGCCAGTGGTGTGTATCAATATAGTTATTTATATATAAGCGATTGTGAAATAGTAGCCGGTCGGGCCAGTGTGTGCCAGGCCGCATCCGAGTCTACCAACCCACTCGATCACCACAGTTGTGGATCAACTCCGTGGTCATGTCATATGCCACGTGGCCAAGTAACCCATTTAACTACTTCTATGCCTTACCCACTGGGACAACCTGCATACAGGTGTATAAATATATAACCCGTGGAAAAAATGAATAAATAATAAATAATAAAGCGTAAAAGAGCCCTCGCTTTTTATTTTTGAGAATCACGTTTTCTGTGCCCGTTAATTCCTTTCTTATCCAGCGCTGATCTTTACCTGAGATAAACAATCAAGCAACGCAGGCTGAAGCGGGCTGGCACTAATCTAATAATCTCGCATTGCGGTCGCTGCCCGCTGCCCATTAATCTAATTATATCGCTCCGTGAGTAGTTATATATGTTACTTATTAGCCCCAAAATTGTGGAGCCTCCACGTGGAGCTTGTGGAGCGCTCCATGTGGAGCTTGTGGAGTGCTCCACGTGGAGCTGGGTGGTGTCTGGTGGTGCTGGGATGATGTGGAGCCTGTGGAGGGTGGTGAAGGGACCCGTCTTAGTTGTGTCTTTGGCTTGATAAGCTCGTTGTTTTTGGCGGGTAAAATTTTTAAAAAATGTACTAAGGATTGGGAGGAGCGGGGCTTCCTGTGTGTGTGTGTGTGTGGTCAGGGTGGAGCGGAAGGAGCCGGTGTAAATAGTAAGGCAAAGAAGGTGGTGCCCGGTGGTGCGACGTGTATAGTGACGTCATCGGTCCCTCGCAGTTGTATGTTTGGTCTGTTAAGGTCGAAGTTTTGGTGGCAAAGTATGGTCTAAGGGGTAGCGGAGGTATTAGGGGTGATGTCTCCGCACCTCCTTGTCGCATCTTTACCATGTTAAGATCGCCGTTTTGACAGGGTAAGTATTTTTTTTTTAAATTAAAAATAATTTAAGTTTTTTCTTTTAAATTTAAATTAAAAAAAAAAAAAAATTTCAATGGAAAATAACAGATATTGGTTAATAGTGGTCTTTAGTGGGCGGGGCTTAAAATCTATTATCAAAAGGTGTTAGCTCATTAAATGAAAATCTTAAAAAGAGTAAAGATGGCCGCTAGTACGTGTTGTAGTGGTATGGCTTAGTGTTATTTGATGTTAAGGGGTGGGTGAGTGAAAGCGTATCTCGATGAGTGCTTCCAAACAATATCAGCATAAGTGTCAGATCGTTAAAGAGAAAACTTAAAGAAACATGTCAAGATGGCCGGCGATGTCCTCCGTAGGTGCCGGGTTCGAGGCCCAGTGGGGAGGTCGAGCGGGGTAGAAGAAATATTGATATTGTCTTTGTTACTTAGTTGTGATGGCGATAGCTGGTGGTAGTAACAGGCTATGTGTAGCAAAGGAGAGGTGGTGTGTTGGTTGAAGTTTAAGGTGGTGCCCCAGACGAGATGACAGGTTTGAATCTCGGTGCTGTGCCACTGGTAAGGGTAATAGGCGTCAGCCGTGTGGGGTGTCTAGCTGGTCATACGGGTTATGATTAGGGACAGTCTGTCTCTCCGTGTTGCTGTGTCCACAAGTCCAAGGGAAAAACAGGCATCCGACTTCACAGCGTAACATAACAAATTGGAGAACATAAGATACCCATACACGTCGCCAGCTGTTACAAAACCAATAATAGCCAGCTGTATATATGACTAATCCTGGGGGGCTTATCGCCGTGGATAGAAAGGGGTTGGGAAAGCAATAATACTCGTCATATCTTCGGCGAGGGGTTTATAACATATGTCGTCTAAGCCCAAGGTATATCTCCTGTAATATAAGGTGGTCAGAAAACCAATATCACTAGCCTCGATTCGTCTCATAATCGCGCCCTTGTGGCTTAAAGACTTAACCGTTATTGCAGACGCAGCTGTGTGCAGACTAATCTACCAGGTCACGTGGTCTAGGCCATATCGACAAAAACGGGGTATAAAGGCTAAGGAATATTCACTGTACAAAACAGTTTCTACCAGCCGATCAGAGCGAGGAAACCAGACAGGACAACCTCTTGATACGAGTCCACAGCAGCAGATATCGTGTATAAAAGACGACCAGCCTATATCATATACACCAAAAACAGAGCTCACCATGTGGCAAGGCATTAATGGTAAGGTGGACTTTGATAAATCTTTCAGTTTGTTATGTTTCTTCATATCGACACGTCGGTAACCTAACAATACTAGTATAATACAGGGGGGGATATATAGGCCTAGACGTATATAACAGCTGAGGAAAACAACAAAATAGGTTCGTAACAGATCATATTAGGCTATGTCGAAATGATGTGAACATAGCGTTACGGTGGTACCTTAATATACACTAGTAGTATTGGGTAGCCGTATGGGAACTCAGAATTGTTTCTGGTGGGGGTCTACATGCCCATATTCGTTATGACTTTACGGTCTTTTAAAATTGAGGGGGTCATGTCCGATCCAGAGCTGATAATGATATTATGTGTTCCCTGTACAGCTGGTATAGTACCTTATTTTTATCTATGTTTTACAGATACGGATGATCAGGAAGTCCTAATTCGGAAACTGTGGGGTCTATTAAGAGCGGAACCACACAGCGATTGCCTGGACTGCGCTATTCGCAATATGCAGCAAGCCCAGCCACTCATGGATTCGCTTACGGAGTCTTGGGTTAAAGTGATAGCTTTTATGATCTAGTAAAGTGCCGACTGCAGTCTGTACTACAACAACACTTTACCAAGGAGGACATAATCACGCTAAGTCTCAGTAGACTTGAGGCATGTCTCCACGAATATAACGACGAACACGCAACTCCCGAGCCCTCGCCGACCAACAACGAACGTCCATCGCCACCAACATCACCGTCCTCCTTAACGTTCAGTCAATCCACACTGGTGGATGGGTGGTAAGCGGCTATATTTAGGTCGTCAATAACGGAACAAAGCTCAATATAAATATACGTCGTTGTAGTGTTCTGTCTTCTCACGGTGTGTTCCATAGGGGTGGCTACAGAGTGGTATATCACTCGAATGATCGTTTACTGACACAAACACCCCACATTCATCAGGGATCTCACTAGTGGTAAAACAATGTCTCCTAGTGTGAAAAGAGTGAATATCAGCGCACAAGCTATCACAGTGTCGTGATCAAGTGCAATTGTTATTATTCGTGAAGAACACAGACTAAGCCCGCGTTATAAGTTCGGTGACATTGGTATCAATTCCTAAGTCGGTCAACAAGAAAAAAGATGTCTACGCCACCAACAGACCCTCATCAGGCTGGCCCCAAGACCGGTTGTCACTAACAATTATACACTGAACCAAGAAAGAGTAGTTAGGAACAAAATCAACAGAGATGCAACCCGGCTGGTTTACTCGTTAAACGTACAAACTCCGGTCAATGTGGTACTATTACATTTGACAGTACAAGTCACTATGAGTCGTTTTGAACCCGTATGTTTAGCTATTACAAGAGGCAACGCATTGAAACCAAACAAGGCCTGAATGGGGTGCCAGTGGAAGACCTGTTTTCAACACGTTGGCTAAATTCCCTATATAGCACAGGACATATGAAACTTTTTTCGCTCAAGGAAAGATTGACAATATTAATTCTTAGTTAGAAATAGACCTTATCGGTCTTGAAGGACACGATACAGACTGAGTAGACACACAAACAACCTGCCCAAGTCAAAGATATGATCGGTCAGTAGATCAGTAAACAACTTGAACATTAAAATAATCTTGGACACTGAAAAATTCTTGTGCTTGCTGTTTTCACATGTGTGGTAAACTGATCAGCTAGGTGAAATATAAAGACTCTGCATTCTCACAGACCGTGTACCAAGTTACTGCTATCAACCAACTAGTATCAAGACATCGTATTGGCACCCAGAAGCATTATGCCCACTCCTAAGAAAGAAGGCCACCTGTGTATCACCTGTGGGAAAGTATTTACTGAAAAATACAATCTCACACGCTACGCTAATACAGTTCACAATTCCACAACCCACAAATGCCACAGCTGTGGGCGTTTGTATCAACGAAAAGACAATTTACAACGTCATATAAGAACACAACATCAGACACCCTTAGACACCTCTCAAGCAGGGAAAAACACTACTGCTCACATAGTAACAGAGGAAACGGATATCCAACAAAAAGATAGAGCCAAATTGACAGCCCTTAGGAATTACTGCAAGGCGCTGTCGATCATGTACCCAACCGGTATTCGTATTAGAAAAAAGAGAAGACCAACAACAATGGGTGCTCATAGACACGTATGATATTAGCGACTGACTACTCAGACAAGTGTATACCACTTTTAGGTAAATTTCGTTTTTTAAAAGTTGAGACACAACATGGGTGTATAGACTGT
>JACEFZ010013205.1:0-25000 GCA_014155875.1 Cepaea nemoralis
TTTATTTTTTCATAAATGTTAGTTAATTTTATCATTACAAATTTTTTTAAAATTTTTCTATACAAATTTTTACTTTCATCATATAAAAGTTATTACTCATCTTAAAATGTTATTAACTTCACATCAAGTTAGTTAACTTTCATATTAAAAATGTTAGTTAAAATTTCATATAACAAGTTAGTTTTTTTCATTTAAAAGTTGTTAACTTTCATCTTCAATGTTTTAATTTCTCATATACAATGTTAGTTAACTTTTTATCCAAACAAAGTTAGTTAACTTTAAACAAAAATGTTTGCCCATCATTAAATAAAAATCAGTTAGTTAATTTTTCATATACAATTTTTAATTAAATTTTTTTTTAATTTTTTTAATTTTTTTAAAAAATTTTAACTTCAATACAATGTTAGTTACTTTTCATATATTTTTAAATTTCATTTAAAATTTTTTTAACTTTCATCATATAATTTTAGTTAAACCCTCAATACAAATTTTTAAATTTTTTTAAAAAATTTGTTATTTTTTTATATACAATGTTAGTTAACTTATCATATAAATGTTGTTAACTTTCATCATATACAATTTTTTTAACTTTCATCATATCAATGTTAGTTAACTCATCAATAAATGTTAGTTAATTTTATATAAATTTTTTTACTTTTAATACAATTTATTAATTTCATCATTACAATGTTTTAACTTTCATAAACAATGTTAGTTAATCATCTATACAATTTAGTTAATTTCATCATATACAATGTTAGTTAACTTTCATCATATTTCAAAGTTAGTTAACTTTCATCATATACAATGTTAGTTAACTACATCATATACAATGTTAGTTAACTTTCTCATATACAATGTTTTGTTAACTTTCATCATATACAATGTTAGTTAACTTTCATCATATTACAATGTTAGTTAACTTTCATCATATACAATGTTAGTTAACTTTTCATCATAAAAGTGTTAGTTAACTTTCATCATATACAATGTTAGTTAAACTTTCATCATATATAGTGTTAGTTAACTTTCATCATATACAATTTTAGTTAACTTTCATCATATATAGTGTTAGTTAACTTTCATCATATACAATGTTAGTTAACTTTCATCATATATAGTGTTAGTTAACTTTCATCATATACAATGTTAGTTAACTTTCATCATATACAATGTTAGTTAACTTTCATCATATATAGTGTTAGTTAACTTTCATCATATACAATGTTAGTTAACTTTCATCATATACAATGTTAGTTAACTACATCACATACAATGTTAGTTAACTTTCATCATATACAATGTTAGTTAACTTTCATCATATACAATGTTAGTTAACTTTCATCATATACAATGTTAGTTAACTTTCATCAATATACAATGTTAGTTAACTTTCATCATATATAGTGTTAGTTAACTTTCATCATATACAATGTTAGTTAACTTTCATCATATATAGTGTTAGTTAACTTTCATCATATATAGTGTTAGTTAACTTTCATCATATACAATGTTAGTTAGCTACATCACACACAATGTTAGTTAACTTTCATCATATACAATGTTAGTTAGCTTTCATCACACACAGTGTTAGTTAACTTTCATCATATACAATGTTAGTTAGCTACATCACACACAATGTTAGTTAACCGAGCATCATCTCATACATCACACACAATGTTAGTTAACCGAGCATCATCTTATACATCACACACAATGTTAGTTAACTTTCATCATATACAATGTTAGTTAGCTACATCACACACAATGTTAGTTAACCGAGCATCATCTCATACATCACACACAATGTTAGTTAACTTTCATCATATACAATGTTAGTTAACTTTCATCATATACAATGTTAGTTAACTTTCATCATATATAGTGTTAGTTAACTTTCATCATATACAATGTTAGTTAACTTTCATCATATATAGTGTTAGTTAACTTTCATCATATACAATTTTAGTTAACTTTCATCATATATAGTGTTAGTTAACTTTCATCATATACAATGTTAGTTAACTTTCATCATATATAGTGTTAGTTAACTTTCATCATATACAATGTTAGTTAACTTTCATCATATACAATGTTAGTTAACTTTCATCATATATAGTGTTAGTTAACTTTCATCATATACAATGTTAGTTAACTTTCATCATATACAATGTTAGTTAACTACATCACACACAATGTTAGTTAACTTTCATCATATACAATGTTAGTTAACTTTCATCATATACAATGTTAGTTAACTTTCATCATATACAATGTTAGTTAACTTTCATCATATACAATGTTAGTTAACTTTCATCATATATAGTGTTAGTTAACTTTCATCATATACAATGTTAGTTAACTTTCATCATATATAGTGTTAGTTAACTTTCATCATATATAGTGTTAGTTAACTTTCATCATATACAATGTTAGTTAGCTACATCACACACAATGTTAGTTAACTTTCATCATATACAATGTTAGTTAGCTTTCATCACACACAATGTTAGTTAACTTTCATCATATACAATGTTAGTTAGCTACATCACACACAATGTTAGTTAACCGAGCATCATCTCATACATCACACACAATGTTAGTTAACCGAGCATCATCTTATACATCACACACAATGTTAGTTAACTTTCATCATATACAATGTTAGTTAGCTACATCACACACAATGTTAGTTAACCGAGCATCATCTCATACATCACACACAATGTTAGTTAACTTTCATCATATACAATGTTAGTTAGCTTTCATCACACACAATGTTAGTTAACTTTCATCATATACAATGTTAGTTAACTACATCACACACAATGTTAGTTAACCGAGCATCATCTCATACATCACACACAATGTTAGTTAATTTTCATCACACACACACACACACACACACACACACACACACACACACACACACACACACACACACACACACACATCGTGATTGAAACTGACTCAGAAAGCTTGCTGAGGAAGGTTAGGACAGGCACACTTCGTGCAGAGTGGCTTGCCTCGCTTGGAGGTCACGGATGGCAAGCATCGCCTGGATCTTTTCTCCGGGGCATGCCGGTGTGCTGGGAAATGAACAGGCGGACAGATTGGCTGGCTCTGCAAAACTTGGTGGTGTATTGATACATGACAAGGCAGACGTGGTTGCGGCCTTGTGGGAGCACGTGTACACCGTCGGAGGAGCAAATGGATCATCATGGTCTGACAAGAATGAGGCAGCGAGGAGTGACGATGGGATTTGGCCGACGCTCGGCGCTCAGAGGAAAAGCGAGAGGGACATATAATCAGATTGCTACTGGTACTTTTGGTGTCGGAACTCTTCGCAGGCTGTTGAGGATGGGGACGGAGCGCCTATGGGAATGCCCCGTATGCTGTGATGTCGGTTCCTAGATCAATCAATCAATCATCACATACAATGTTAGTTATTTTTCATCACATACAATGTTAGTTAACTTTCATCATATACAATGTTAATTAACTACATCACACACAATGTTAGTTAACCGAGCATCATCTCATACATCACATACAATGTTAGTTAACTTCATCTCATACATCACATACATGTTAGTTAATTTTCATCATATATAATGTTAGTTAACTTTCATCACATACAATGTTAGTTAACTACATCACACACAATGTTACTTAACCTAGCATCATCTCATTCTTCACATACTATGTTAGTTAACTACATCCCATTCATTATTAGTTAACTTAACCACATCACATACATTATTAATTACCCTGAGTACTTCACATATTAGTATTAGCGAAGTGAATTAACATAAAAAATATTCCTGAATTTTACTAAATGACAAACATTATTCTTAGATGGGCTAGATCACATACAATATATTAATCATGTTTGTGTTGTTCTTGTCATATAATGTTATAATCATAATGTTGGACATGTTTGATTATGCATATTTTAAAATACTTTTCATAGTCGTTTGAATGTTTAAACTATATTTTCTACTCAGTTATTCGTGGGATATATCAATTACGGGATTTGTGATCTCTGTTCACCAAGGCTGGAGTTAGTGTAAGGTAGGTGCATGGGTTTGTGTTTGTTTTTCTGCTTTGAACATACCACAGGATAAAGGTATACATACCTCTTTGTTCCATTTTATAGAAATAAACCGCGGTCTCACTGAAGAAATAATGTAATAATCATCATCTTGTGTCATGTCGATAAGCATTTGTGGTCGTGATACGTCATCTCACACGATCACCAGTTTTTGGTCAAATCTGTGTTCTTGTCTCGATCATGACAAGTGGCTAAGTCATTGAGGCAATGACCTCTCTGTCTTCCCTTGCTCTTTTCCCGTCAAAATTGCTAGTTGTCAATACGTTTTCAAATGTATTTCTTCTATTAGCGCGCCCACAACATTTTGACTGTCTACTTTTAATTTCACTAATTAGAATACGGGTTCTGTCTATTTATTAAAGAACACTCTCATTTTTTTTAGCCTGTCCTTTGTACTCTTTGCATTTCTGCCTCGAATCCCATCTACACACCGTTAGATGTTTCTCAGCTTGTCTGCTAACTGGCCATGTTTCTTATGCATTCAATGGGTTAGGTTCTATATAACACTTTAAAAAATCAGCAATTGGCAGCTTTTTATTGGTGGCTATGTTTTCCATCTGGTAAAATCACAACATTAGATAATGCGATTCCTGTTCTAAATGTTACGTCTTTCATAGCCTTGTATGAGTTTTCCGAGATAGTTGTATCAATTCACTTGTTTGCGAATTTTTCCGTTTTCTGGTTGTTACATTGTGATGTAATCTACTTTTTTCTTACAATTTAATTCTAACCTTAGTTGCTCGCTGTGTGCAATAAATGTATCTACAGGTTGCTGAAGATCCTGTATATTGTCTGCAATCAATAATGTATCATCTGTATACCTTAAATAATTCATACTATCTATGTCTTTCGATGCCGATTCAAATGATGTCTTTTAAATTTATCAGAATATTTTCATTATATCAACATCATCATCGTCATCATCAAGTGCTTCCAATGATCTCCGTTTTTGGTGTACTGGATCAACTCTGCTGATGATATTCCTCAACTCCACCGTCTCAATCAATCCAGCATCATTTCTCTTGGTCGGCCTCAGCCCCTCTTCCCATTGATCTTCCCGTCGTCACGATGTTCTCCAATGCCTCTCTTCTCATCACATGACCAAAGAAAGCTGTTTGACTCTTTCTTATTGGTGTATATTATGTTCTAGTTTTATTAACGTCTTTCAGGCAATCGACGTTAGTTACTCTGGCAGTCCAAGGAATTTGCAACATTCATCTCAGGAAAAAAAAAAAACAACAAGGTTTGGAGACATTGCACGTCCGTGCCGTACACACCGTATTGACCTGCTTCATTGTCAGTTGTATAGCAGCGTATCGAAGTGGTTTTTTGGTGCAATTCGCAATCCCACATAAAGCGTTCAATACACAACTGCAGGCGATTTGGCAGCAGACTGATTGCGTTGGATTTCATACAATGGCATGAGTGACGGTCATATATAGAAATATGGCACAATGTGGGTGTCGGATTTGGTGAGCGCCGTGCAACATTCGGCGTTAACAGAAAGTTGGTAGTACCGTCTACTGTCAAACGGAAGCCCAGTCATTTCTGACTAAGATCAAACTTCTGGCTACTGATTACCAAACGTGACGTTATGGCACGTAGGAAACGTCCATATAAACGTTGTCCTTTTTACAAATATACGAGTTTTCTACGGCCATTTGTGACTTACTTAGTAACTTATCCCCGTAGAAGTGTAGGGATTCTAACTAACACAGTCTCACGCAGGTTAACATACGTTTAGATGCCAACGTAATCAACATATATTTGAATATAGTCCATGTACGTAAACATGTGGGAGACACGGTGACGTAGTGGCTAGCGGACTTGCTTACTGATCCGCTGGTCATGTGTTCGAATGACCGGATGTTTATTTCATTTACAGGAATTGCCAGGTTGGCCCAGACTTAAATATGTACCAGGAAATATCATAAGAAGTAAAAGCAGTCGGTGCTATGTTAACACAATCAACCATCAAGAGCCAATTTATCAAAACACCTGAACTAAAAAGGACTGTTAGATTCATTCAATAGACAACATTGCAGTTATAGACATATTTCAAGCGAACGAAAGAAGAAGAAGATCTAAACACCATTGAGATCTAACCACCATTGGCTATCACCAAATACCCAGTCCACCTCCAGAATGAAATTGTGCCCTTCACATCATTGCTGCTTGACTGTGAATATTTAAAACTCATTTAAATTGAAAGTTTTAAAAAAGTCGCTTAAAAGTCGACATAGTCGACTTCTTTGCACCGGATTTTAATCCCACATGGCTTAGTCTCTTTCCGCAGAGCGGAAAGCGTCGCACAAAGCACGAACTCCGTAGCTCCAGCGACGACCTTCAGGAGTCTCCGAAATAAAATGCACTCGTGAATAGAAGGACGCTGCCTGGAATCGAACTCACAACCTTCGGAGCCTGGGTCAGCCGGTAAAATTGAAAGTTAACAGCGCCATCAACAAGTGCATTGCCGACTGGTTTTGGCGATCAGGCTTCTTCATATATAGAGATCCTTACCATAACGTGTGTTTGTCTGATGACACTTTACTATGTCATGACCAAATAAATAAACGGGCGAAACAAAATTCATGGAAACCTTAGAGATGTGATTTTATAGAAGAATGCTGAAAAATAATTGGACAGCCAAAATGAACAATCTGGACATTTTGATGAAGGTTGAGTCGCAACGAGAAACTTAACACACGTATCAGAAATAAGCAGTCATCTTTTTTTGTTTTTTTGTTTTTTGTTGGCCACATTATGAGAAGACAAACTCTGGGACATATCGGACAACTGGACATATTTGCGGAAAGATTGATAGAGGAAGACAGCTTAAAAAGATTATTGACATTCTTATGTCATGGCATGGAAAGGGGTCAACACAAAATTAATCCATGACGTCGGAGATCGCAATTTGTGTGATCACCCACACCAGCCGGAAAGGCACTGGATGATGATGATGATGATGGTGATGATGATGATGATGATGATGATGATGATGATTATGATGATGATGATGATGATGATGATGATGATGATGATGATGATGATGATGATGACGAAAGCTAGTTAAGCATCCTCCCTCGCTGCCTGCTGTTATCTCTCATTACAATACACATGAGTGCATGTTTAAGAGGCAGTCAAAATAGCGCAGTGGCAAGCCTGTCGTGCCGGTCGTCTTGTGTTCAAACCCCCTCTAGGTGACATTTTGGTTCCTTTACCTGGGCTTCAAGAAGCTGACGTGGCCGAATGGGTGGTAAGAGCGTTCATTCTTAAAGTTCTGGTGCGCTAATGAGAATTCATACCCTACACAGACCTTACGTTGGACTCAAACGTTAACTTCTCGTTTTTTAAATCAATCGCACACTACTGAACGTCACATTGCCTTTATAATACGCCCGGGGTTGATTACCACGTTCTGTAAAGGACATGCAACATGTCTTTTTAAAGCCCGGGCTTCCAGGTAGTTCCCAGCCTAACACGGGTACCAGGAGACTACATGGAACGTGAAGGCGGTCAGTCTGTGTGATACTGACCACAACACTCACCGAGAAGGCGGTCAGTCTGTGTGATACTGACCACAACACTCATCGAGAAGGCGGTCTGTCTGTGTGATACTGACCACAACATTCACAGAATGGCGGTCAGTCTGTGTGATAATGACCACAACACTAATGGAGAAGGCGGTCAGTCTATGTGATACTGACCACAACACTCACCAAGAAGGCGGCCAGTCTGTGTGATACTGACCACAACACTCACCGAGAATGCGGTCAGTCTGTGTGATACTGAGCACAACACTCATCGAGAAGGCGGTCTGTGTGATACTGACCACAACATTCATCGAGAAGGCGGTCAGTCTGTGTTATACTGACCACAACATTCACAGAAAGGCGGTCAGTCTGTGTGATACTAACCACAACACTAATGGAGAAGGCGGTCAGTCTATGTGATACTGACCACAACACTCACCGAGAAGGCGGCCAGTCTGTGTGATACTGACCACAACAATCACCGAGAAGGCGGTAAGTCTGTGTGATACTGACCACAACATTCACCGAGAAGGCGGCAAGTCTGTGTGATACTGACCACAACACTCACCAAGAAGGCGGTCAGTCTGTGTGATACTGACCACAACACTAATGGAGAAGGCTGTCAGTCTATGTGATACTGACCACAACGCTCACCAAGAAGACGGTCAGTCTGTGTGATACTGACCACAACACTCACCGAGAAGGCGGTCAGTCTGTGTGATACTGACCACAACACTCACCGAGAAGGCGGTCAGTCCGTGTGATACTGACCACAACACTCACCGAGAAGGCGGTCAGTCTGTGTGATACTGACCACAACACTCACCAAGAAGGCGGTCAGTCTGTGTGATACTGACCACAACACTCACCAAGAAGGCGGTCAGTCTGTGTGATACTGACCACAACACTCACCAAGAAGGGAGTCAGTCTGTGTGATACTGATCACAGCACTCACCAAGAAGGGGGTCAGTCTGTGTGATACTGATCACAACACTCATCGAGAAGGCGGCAAGTCTGTGTGATACTGACCACACCATTCACCCAGAATGGGGTCTGTGTGATACTGACCACAACACTCATCGATTGTCGACTGGTCTAAATAGTTGGAGCAACATCTGTCGTCTACTGCCTACAGTATACCTTCCGGTGTAGGACAGGGAGGTGGGGAGGAATGTGTCTTGAATCTGAACAATTAAGGCTTTCTGGCTTGTGCAGTTCCGTCGAACTATGCAGGTTAGGGTTTTTCTTTTTGCGCCGGACAGAAAAAAATCTACATCTTGCCGAGGATTCGAACCCGAAGTTAACACGGAACCCCAAAATGACTCGTATCGTGATAAGGGTCCTTGCTCTCTATATTTTGCAGAATTAAGAATACATCTGTTCAGGAAAAGTCATCTGCGATGATAAATGTGTATTCCCCAAACAAATCAGAGAACCGCTGGTTTAGATCACGTGACAGTCAACAAAACCAAGAGTTGTAATATATGATACCGCTTTGTGGGAGGACAACACCTGTACACGACAGACTCATCTGCGGGCGAGGTAACTTGAACTCTCGTGAGCTGTTGACATTGCACACGGGCAGCTGTTCTTGGCAGGGGTCGGGGATAATGAGAGAGCTGATGTTCTGGACTCAAGAGAATCGATTGTGGGAACACTGGAGATGGACAAATCACATATAAAAGGCCTCATGTATTACAGATTTCTCTACGCTGATACACATGTTGACAGATCGGAGATCTCAGACTTGTGAAATTAGTGGTGTTATTAGCAGGTTTCATTACAAGCGAAGTTCTTGTGGACAACGTAGGTGCATTCACAAGCAGTTTTCTACGAGGACACTCAGTACTGAAGGAGACGGATTTATTTTTGTATCCCATGTGCTTTTGCCTTGATTCTAGCCCATTAGTCAAATAAATCACTAAAGCACTAAATCAATCAATCAAGCCACCAACCATTGACACTGACTGCTCCCCAGAAAAATAAAATGTTTACGAATAGGACTAGCTAATGAAGGCGCCACCTGCTGTCGTTAAAAACGTTGGCTGGTATGAAACACAGCTAAATGTAAACAATTATTACAATTGATCATACGATATAGCCCACATCTAATTCATGACATGTAAGTATGTAACTTATTATCAGCTTGTGATTACTTGTAATGTGCCGTAGATGAAAGTGTTAAATTGAAGAAGCATTCACAGCATTTCAAGTCCAAGAGTTATCCATACATCACTGAACTGCCAATTACGAGGGTAGGTTAATAAGTAGGTCACAAATGGCTGTAGAAAAAAAACTACATATGGTAACAACTTGAAACCAGTTTATTTTTATACATACATTGTCCCTTTATGTCTCAACATAATTTCCACCAACATTGATGCACTTATCCCATCGTTTCATCAGTTCTCCCAAGCCGGCTGCATAGAACTGCATGCTCTGTTTTCTGAACCACGTTTTCACTTCACATTCAACTTCGGCGTCATTCGCGAAATGTTTCCTGCCAAGGTGGGTTTTCAGTGTTTATGCAGTGTAAAACGATGCATAACTGGGAAGAAAACGTTACGAGGGCGAGTCAATAAGTAAGTCACACATTTCTGCTGGATGGCAGGTAAATGAAAACAAACGCACGCAGTTCTATGCAGCAGGTTTAGGAGGACTGATAAAACTATGGGATAAGTGCATCAATGTTGGTGGATGACCACCCGATGTCTTCTCAGAGGCCCCTCTGGTGGCGTATAGGTGGGATCGTAACCTCAGGGTAATGCTGGTTCATAGCAGTCTACCCCAACCTCACAAATCTCTCTCTTCCTGGCACGGTGGCTTGTCTTCGATCGCGTTGCAAGACCTGCCCACACGTACTTCAAACCCAGAGTCTGACATTCCCTAAGACGACCTTCCACATCCGTGAGGGTTTCTCATGCATCAGTCGCAACGTCATCTATGCGATTACCTGCACACGTTGTGACATGAGATATGTCGGTGAGACAGGCTTACGTCTTGGTGACAGATTTAGACAACATCTTTCTGATATCACCAGTGGCGCCCACAAACCAGTATCCATGCATTTCAACAGTCCTGACCACTGTGGCGTGGCCGACATACAGGTCACGGCCATCAAATCATGCGCATCCCACGAACGGGATCGGAAGACATTGGAACACCGTCTCATCTTCCAGTTGGGCACACTCTCCCCTCACGGCCTCAATGTCCAACACAGTTTCATTTAACTTCCAAACCCCACCCCTCCCACCCCCTAGTTTACAGTCCACTATTAAGGTATTTGCAGGTCCTTTGCAGGACGTCGCAGTCAACTTTCTTGGCAGTTTTGCGTTCGGTGTTTTGCTATCGTTTTCTGAACGACCGCGACTCATGCCCCTCTGTGAGGACCAACACAATGTAATCTTCCGCAGCTGTGTTTCGAGCGCTTAACGAGAATTGCCAATTGTGAACTGCGTCCGCGACATCTTTGCCGGTCCCAATTTTTACTTTTCCGCTCACATGGGCGCTTCTCCACCCCACTCCCATCCCGCTTGACCTTTGACCCGTTTACCATACATCCGGTTTATACAATCCACTGACAGTCCAACGCGTGTCAGTCTCTCCTAGAAAGGATACAGATTCAGATAAGTACCTTTAATTAGTTTAATATTGTCATGTGTTTCATGTAGTTTTGTGTCGGTTTGTGTTTGTTTGTCCTGTGCTGACGAAGGCTTTGGCCACAACGTCCAATTTGTCTCTTGTAGTCGTGTTTCAGTAAAGCTCACAATCTACTTCTCGTGTTTTGGTGATTCATTAATATGGTAGCAGGCATGTTGAATTATATAACACATTAAAGGGGATCGCATGCAAACAAACTATTCTATTAGGGGCTTTCATTTAAAACCCGTTCCAATGGTTTTATTGCAAAAGCTTGAAAGAAACATTAACAGGTGTGGTAGAATTAAACAAAGCATTCATTTTGAATGAATTATGCACCATGGATTGGTCAGAATAAGTCGCTGTAGGCATTCAGAGAGGCATCCCATTGCTTAGGTAGGCGGCGAATGCCGTCCGCAAAAATGGATTGTGGTTGCTCACTGAACCAAGTGTTTACCGCGTTCATTACGCCTGCATCTGTGTGAAATCGTTGCCGCTTGAGAGCTGTTTTAGAGGTGCGAACAGATAAAAATCACATGGTGTCAAATCAGGACTATAGGCTGGATGTTGCAGAATTTCCCACTTCTTCCTTGCTAATGCTTTCTGCATAATCTTTGCGACATGCGGACGAGCATTATCGTGCAACAAATTCACACCGCGAGAAAGCATGCTGGGTTGTTTATTCTTGATGGGGTTTTGCAACTTGTCTAGTGTTTGCAGTAGTGGGTAGAGTTGATGTTGACACCGAGTTCTTTAAAGTCGGCCAACAATAGCCCTTCATGGTCAAAAAATGCGCTCAGCATAACCTTACCAGCGGAAACACGAACTTGAATTATTTGGCTTTTGGTGATCCAGCATGCTTCCATTGCATGCTCGCTCTTTTGCTGCTCGGCTCAAAGTGGTAACACCATGATTCATCGCTTGCCACTACGCGGAAGAGAAATACCTCACCTCAACTCTGTAACGCAGCAAGTGATTCAAACACCATCCCATGCGTTTTCAAATCCCGTGGTCAAATTTTTTCGCTAGCGAACGTATGCTTCGACACGGTTCATCTGTACTGCTGCATCAATTCTGGCGATGGTTATTTATGTTGCAACAATATGCGCTTGACCCGGCCGTCGAAGATCTGTCGTGAACTGACGTCTTTCCGAAACATTCGTGCCAAGTCTGTCACTGTTGTCTTCGACACACATTTGTTACCGTACGCTGCTTGCATTCTTCGATGAATGTCCACTGGTCGACATCCTTCAAATGTAAGAAAGTGAATCACCGCTCTTTGAGCTTCTTTGGACAGATTTTGGATCAACCCGGCCATTTTCTCAACGGTCAGAAACAGAACCTATGCATCATGGGACGATAAGCACTTGCTCTTTTATTCATTGGTCAGTACTTATCACATGATTATGACATGATCATGTTCAACGTACGCAATTACGCGTGGTGCGGCACGAAGGGATTTCAAATGAACACCCCTTATACTTAAGCCCATGGTAGATGCGGGAATTCGCTTAAGACGATTAACAATCCCATGACACTGAATTAGTTAAGCCTCACGGCCACGCTGACCTATGAGTCTGACACTGTGTCCCCAATATTCTCCAAACATATGTAAATCAGCTGACATTTCATTCTCGTGAACGAATTTGGAAGTGATAGATGAGTTGTTAACACTTTCCGCCCACCAAAAGGCATGACCTAACCTCATTCTGGTCTTGTACGTTCAGCACTGGCGACGTGTTCCTATGTTTCTAGCTCATCGTTCTCAACTCGACGTCAACTTGCTCGAAGGGATAAGAGCCCTTGGGGTAACGGGTTGTTTTCTTAAACCGGTCAATTGGACTTAAATGTTGACTTCTTGTTCAGAAAGCAATGGCAAACTACTTAACGTAAAATTGCCTAGTAATTTAACCTGGGGTTGCTCGCAACGTCCTGCAACGGACATGCAACATTTTTTAACCTTCTCTTAATGTGATTATTTACATCGCTGAGAACGCGTTGCGGCTGTTGTTCTGAATATTCGTGTGTTGTAATGGGTAGGTCGATAAACGGTGTGTGTTCATAATTGCCAGGTAGACGGTAAAGTTCCTCTGTTAAAATACGGCTAGCAGTTGATCCATGAGCTCATTACAGTGTTCACAGATGACTTGCCCCATTTACAAATCAGTATCTAGTGCCGTCTCCGCAGTGGAGTTTGTAGTTAATTGATTTCCAACAATTTCCCTTCGCGGCCTTCGTTGTATACTCTTCTAGGCTGTAGGCCTACATAGCCATATTTTGATGTTGTCTGTCCAGTTGTATCTTTGCATCCTTGCAGCTCTTTTCCCTTCTGTATTTCACTCCATAAGAACGTCCAATATTATATAACATATCGGCCCAGCACTATATGACCAATACACCTTATAATAATAATTGGGACAAATGAAGTGGGACAATATCAGCCTATTAAGAGAGGTGTTAGACAGGGATGTGAAATGTCTCCTGATCTTTTTCCCCTATACAGTGAAAATATTTTCAGAAATGTAGAATATATAAATGGAATCAGCATTGCAGGATGAAACATCAATAACATAGATATGAAGATGATACAGTATTGATTGCAGACAATGCACAGGATCTGCAACAATTAGTAGATGCGGTTGTTGTACACAGTGAGCAACTATGATTAGAATTAAATTGTAAAAAGACAGGTTATGGTCGTCACTAGGAAGAACGAAGTACTACAATGCAATACACAAGTAAATGGGAGTATTCTTCAACAAGTGAATCGGTAAAATTATCTCGGAACAGTCATAACATCTGATGAGAGATGCCTTGAAGAGATTAGAACAAGAATCGCCATGGCGAAAGTAGCCTTTAGCAAGATGTAAAACATTCTGACCAATAAGAAGATGTCAACTGAAACGAGAAAAAGAGTGTTTGCGGGGATACATAGAGCCTGTTCTTTTGTATGGATGTAAAACTTGGACAATGAGCAGTCAAGCTGAAAAACATCTGATGGCTGCAGAAATGTGGTTTCTGAGGAAAATGCAAAGAATACCATGGACAGACAGAAAAACCAATGACCGAGTACTACAGGAGACAAATGAAAATCGTAAATTGATTAGAGAAATTAGACGTAGACAGTCAAAATTTTTTGGACATTTTATGAGAAGAAATGGATTGGAGAACTTAGTGACAACTGGCAAGATCGAAGGGAACAGACCAAGAGGAAGACCGAGAGGAAAATACCTGGATGGCTTGGCCACATGACATGGACGAGACAGGAATACTTCGCTGATCCACGACTCTGGTGATCGAGTGAAATGGCGAGTCATGACCGCCCACGCTTTCCGGCAAGGCACATGATTGAATGATTGACCGATGGATAATGTATAGCCAAATATGACCTCGCATTTGGACAGAAGGACGATGTATCGCCTTGCTAGGGTTATCATGTTATTACTTTCGTTTCGCGATATCTTCTGCAATTTTAATGCTTCGTGAATGGACATTTACTTTATAATACGTGTTCATTTGATTGTGCACCATATTTGATCCAAATACATTTTAGTTTGGCAATGAATCATTAATGTACTCGGCTCGCGATGATGATGGAATTCCGCCAGAGGGCGCGGACTGTCTGATTGGTCTGGAACTCTGGGAGTCGTCCTGACTCCAGCATAAAAACACATTCGCCGGTGGAACCCGCCTTTTCGGTAGTCCGTCACACTAAGTGACGAGGCGCCAATGCCTAGAGTAAACTTTTTTAGTTAGACCCTGAAAGGTTTTGCAGTGGAAAAGCCAGAATTCTAGTTTTAGATTTTAGATTTTCCTGGGTTTTTAGTAGATTAGAAGTTTTTGGTAAATTAGTTTTGCTAGATTAGTTTTTAATATACTAGAAGTTTTTGGTGGATTAATTTTTGGTGGATTAATTTTTGGTGGATTGGTTTTTAGTAGACTAGAAGTTTTTGATAAATTAGTTTTTAGCAGACTAGTAGTTTTTGGTGGATTAGTTCTTGGTGGATTAGTTTTTGTTGTACATTGAAGGTTTTGCTAAACTTAGGAGTTTTGTTTGTTGGACTAGAATTTTTGCTGTTTGGTTTTGCTGGATACTAACTTCTTTGTTGATGTTACATGTCTGTATATTATTGTTGCTTTTAGAAGTTTAATAAACAAATGATGCTTGTGTTATTCTTACTTTGTTGTTTAGTTGATAGACTCTCATTACATAGTCGTTGGTGTTAGAACAACCCTCGGAGTAATTCTTCGTTTAGAATTGGAGAATATTGTTCTAATTCCCTGTCGGCCCATTCCTGGATTTTCTTAACCTTAATTCTTTACTATTCTTGTTAACCGAGGACGGTGAGAGGTTCTTTCTCTTTATTCATTTTCTTCTTTGGCCCTACGCAGTCAGGGTTGCGCTCTTCTCCTCACATCACCGTAGCAGAAGTAAGTTTCATTAAAATACCGGATAACAGAGAAGATTACTCCGGGACACTTTTATCCTTCGTCAGGTGCCAAGACTGGGACTTGATATGGACAACGACGACGATGACTCTTCAATGTTCTCTTTTTTCCGTTATTTTAATGAAGTTTGTACTGCTGTTATTATTATTGTGTTCATGATGTCATAACACCGTCACATTTCGTAGGTCTGAGATCAACGAGATCACTTTGGAGAGCGACGAGCCCAGGTGTCCCGCTTCCGATCGTGCTCATGACATCACCAGCGCAGTCCGCTATTAAACTAGGTGCCGGTCACCTGACAAAGAAGAGTTGCCAATTTCTTTACCATATTGATGACTTTTAATATGTTAATTAAGTCAATGAAATGACCTAAAGGAACATACTGCTTATGTTGCTGGGCCCATCTTTGTATAGACAATCTGCATTCTGTGGGTGATGATGTCAGTATCAAGTGTACTCCCCAAGACATTTCCTGCCACACGTTTTAGACTGGGTCCACCTGGGAGCCCACGTTTAATTTAAACAATCCACATCATGCGGATTCGAACCCATAATCATCGGGCCGACAGGCGAGAGTCTGGTCTCTAACCTAGCACAGTTCACATCGCCAGCAGAGAATGGGATTTTAAAATACGAAACTGATCTGTATTCCAGGGTCTACATCGCATCCTATTGCTACCAGGAATTCTGTGGAGAAAAAAGGCAGTGGGTGTCATAATAATCACATCATCCACAGAGTGCCTATTGATCTATCAAATATGGAGAGAAAAACTATTGCATATCCTTTACGGACGTTGAAGTCAACCCCAGAATTTTTTGGCCTTTCGTGATTCCTGGGCAAGTTTACGTTCAGTAGTTTGCCATTGCTCTCTGGACAACCGGCACTCATACCATTTCATTAAAAAAAACACACAGCTGTGTTTCGAACGTGGTATGCGGGATTACGAACTGCGTCCGTAACTCCTTCGCCAAAAAACATGAAGCTAGAGCCATATACCGAGTCGTGAACGTAGTGGTTAAACACTGGCCTGCCGGTCCGGTGCTAGTGGGTTCCATCCACATCGCGGCGGATGTTTAAAATTAACCTGGACTTCCAGGTCGACCCGGCCTACAAGGAGTACCAGGAAATACCCTGGGAAGTAAAGGCGACAACTGTGATACCTGCCACACCCCCATGGAGTACGTGTTTGTGCATACAAATGTGGGTCTAGCGCCGGAATTCCAGTGTATCTTAAGGCGCGGAAGAAAGAATCATTTACTGTAATAACTTACCAAATACCGAATATGCATCAAAGTGTGGAAATAGGGGACTTTTATTTTATAGCCAGCATACACAGCATATACAACCGTCGATTACTTCGGGTGTCGACTGACAAGATCGTCATTTGAAAATAAAGCATTTGGAGGTGTCATTTTTTTCTCCCATTTGTTTAATAAATACATTCGCAGGGGCCATTGGGCTTTCCTTGTTTTACTAACTCTAGACGCGTATCCAATGGTTCTGTATAAACACAAGAAAATTTGTCAAGCAATTCCGAACCGGCGTGATCTCATCTCATCTCATCTCATCTCATCTCATCTCGTCTCATCTCATCTCATCTCATCTTGTTCCTCTTGTACCTCGCCGTCTCGAGGTGAAGCATGGACAGCGGGAGAGTGTCCGCTTGTTCAACCGTGGAAATTCTGAGGTGGGGATCTGACAACCTATGGACTTGCCCGGCATGCAATCATTGTTTATTCTGATAATTTGAAAAATCAATAATAATTCAATGTTGAAACGTGTATATTACGACACTTGTCATAGGTATGGATATATCGCTGTGTAGAGCACAATCTGTGTTTGCCATGTGTATGTGCAATGTGCAATACGTTACTTGGTAAGTGGTGTCTTTACTAACTATCTTGTACAATGAGCATAACCATTAAATCATAATCATGATGTGCCGATTAGAGCGGCGGTGATGGTTCATCTCATACGATCACCAGAGTCTGTCTCAGCTCTGTATTCTTGTTTCGTGTATGCCGTGTGGCATGCCATCCAGATCCTTATCTCAATGGCTTCCCCTTTCCAGTGTGTTCCCCATATCTAATAAGTTATTATAATAACGATTGCTACACCATTCATTAATTTTAGTAAGTCATGTAGATCTGATTTTTGCATTTTTCTCACGCTTTTATAATCCGTATCTTTTATATTGTTGTTGTTCTCAGTTTTCCTGGAATGATGTGTGGATGAAACAATGTATGAAAAAGTCATAGAAGGGCAGAATGCTAGACGGGACTGCGTGCCCAATTTTTGACCCTTTGAAAAGAATGTTTGTTTGTTCATTCGTTCGTTCGTTCGTTAGTTAGTTCCCCTGGCTATCTGCCCATTAAACTTGCCAGCTGTCACAAAGATTTCCGGTTATTCTTATAATATACATAGAAAACCTTGACTGCCTACATCTAATTTCTGCTGCGTCTTATTTATAGATAACTGATGTACGTAAGATGATTCATTGGAAAGATCGAATGTAAGACTGGCCTGCGGGCCAAATTTGTGACCCTTTGACCTTTGAAAATACAATTCGTTCGTTCGTTCTAATCAATTTACCTTTTACATTTGTGTGTTGTAAGAATTGCTCGTCCGCCCATGGTATTTTCCTCAGAAACCACATTTCCACTACCATTGGATGTTTCTCAGGTTGTCCGGTTATTGTCCGTGTTTCCCATCCATTTAACAGTATAGGTTCCATTAATCAATCAGGTGTCGTCTCCACAATGAAAATTGGCTGCAATGGATTGCCAACGCTGTCTGTCTCTCGCCCTGACTGTACATTCTGTCAGACTGATGTTCGTCCATCTCTTGATGTTATCTTCTCACTTGTATCGTTGTCTACCTCTTGCTCGCTTGACTTCAACCTTGACATCTAGTATGGTTTCTATAAGAGGGTTATATCTTTTAATGTAACCGAAATATTTCACTTGCCTCCTTTTTATTTCTTTCATCAATTCTCTTTTCATTCCCGGTTTTTCTAGAACCTCTGTATTTGATTAGTTTTTCTTTCCATGAAATACGACATATTCTTTTGTATATCCACATCTCCAGGGCCTCTATTCGACTTTGTAATTGCTTGTTCAATGTCCAGGCTTCAGCGCCATAAAGTAAGGTTGAATATGCATACCATTTGACAATTCTCATTGTTAATGTTAATCTCTTTAGATATTAATACTGATTTCATTCTGATGAAAACATTCTATATAACACTTTAACACTCTTATTCTCATTTTTTTTAATTGTTGCATATCCCTTACAGGTCGTTGCAGTCAACACCAGCAATTTTCAGCTGCTGTTGATGTACTAGGCAAGTTTTTTACGTTCAGTAGTTTGCCGTTGATTTCTGAACGACCGGCTCCCATACCAACAAGTTATAACACAACACGACTCAGTCTGCTGCACAAATAGGTCGCGGCTGCTTTTCGAATGCCTGTTAAGCGGCCAACTAAGAACGTTCGCAAGCCTTTGGCCACGGATATCGGTATTCTCATTGCAATTGACAAATTGTTACAGATGAGTGCGTTTTTCATCTTGCAAAAAGGTAACTTATCTATGGCGGTTCTTGTTCTAATATCCACAAGGCACATTCCGTCAGATGTTATGACTGTTCCGAAATAGTTGCACCATTTAACTTGTTTGAGAATGTTCCCACTTACTGGGATGTTACATTGTGGTATTGTTTTCCCCCTTGGAGACGACCATTATCTCTATTTTCTTACAATTTACATCTAACCACAGTTGTTCAATGTGTAAAATAAGAGCAGCTGCTAAATGCTGCAGATCATGTTCGTTGTCTGCAGTCAATACTGTATCATCTGCATATCTTATATTATTAATGTTATGTAAAACCGGCGCTGTGACACTACGCAGTCACGCATACCGCCTTTGAAACACAGCTGAGGGTGATTTGGCAGCAGACCGCCTTGCGCTGGCTTTCATACAGTGGTATGAGTGCCGGTCTTTCAGAAATCATTGGCAAACTACTGACAGTAAACTTGCCAAGAAATCACAAACAGTCCAAAAATGCTGGGGTTGACTGCAACGTCCTGGAAAGGATATGCAACTAACTGTTTATGTCAGTCGTGCCCATTAAACACCTAAACTTTATTTTACGTATCATTCGTATATTATCAGGTAGCACGAAGCATAATGGCCAGGGTGCGTGCCTGCCGACTTTGTGGTCATGTATTCGAATCCCCGTCGAGGCAGAGTTTTGTAAATTGACCTAGACTTGCAGGGTGGCCCACATTAAAATGAGTACCAGAGAATTTTCTCTGAAGTAATGGCGGTCTGTGTGATGCAGACCATATCACCCATAGAGTACCTATTGATCTATACAAATCGGGATAGCGCATTTTACCGATACCCTCAAGTCGTGCAAAAGGGTTCTCATCTTACTTTTACCAGCTCGTAGCAAAGGTCAGGTTTAAAAAAATAGAGATTTAAACACAGGACCACCGGACCGGTAGGGGAGTGTTCTATGGCGACTCCTTGATACATACACTTTTAGTTGTACACCATATAATAGTTTTTGGCACAGGATCACGGCAAACAATATGATCAAACGAAGTTAGTTTGACTGAGGTAAGATTTCTCTTGTGCACTTTGCATGCTTCTATTCTGTCAATAGCGAAGACATTTGATTTATGCACTCTACACGAATTCCATAGAACTTTCCTGCAATATAATCCTGAAGTCTTCATCTTTTACTCCAGATATTCGGCCAATGCCCAAATGTCATCTTAATATATAAATTAGGATGTATGTATGTCCTTTATGCGTTCGCGAACGGTCCATCCGATTGAGATGAAATTTTCTACACGTCTTCCTTTCATTCCAGAGCAGCCAACTGTGATATTTTTTAAGTGTAAAATCGGCTGCTAACTTAATATTATTTAATTTTTCATTTTAATTTGTAATTTATATACAGCGAGGGGACTTAACTCTAGAAAAGTTATTTCAAGGGGCATAACTTTTAATAACATTGCTGTATAACCTATAGTCATATTGTTGCATCGTTTTCAAAGATTTATAACCTCTTTGTCTATAGTTATGTACCGGCATATGAGTTATAATAAATAATGATACAAGCTTTAAGGCATTTTCAAAGTTTAAATAATGCATAATGCATAACATTGTAACTCATCTTTTTATGCTTACGAAGTTATCTACAGTCATGCAGGTGATTAGAAACGGTTTTCATTAGAAATAATGGATGGTGTGTGGAAGGACATTCTTTTAAGTTACTTTATTTTGTTGTATGAATTTAATGAGACGCTACCCGCCAGGAGCTGGGCGAAGCCACGCCGGGTCAGATAGATAGACAGACCCACCTTTTCGCTGCAGTTATCTACAGGCATATGCGTTATAATCCTCCTCCTGCTCCTCTCCCCTCCTCCTCCTATCCTCTTCCTCTTCCCCTCTCCATCCTCCTCCTCCCTCTTCCTCCTCCTTCCTCCTCCTCCTTCCTCCTCCTCCTTCCTCCTCCTCCTTCCTCTTCCTCCTCCCTTCTCCTCCCCTCTCCTCCTACTCCCTCCTCCTCCTCCTACGTCCTCCCCCTGATCCCTCCTCCTTCTTCTCCTCCCCTTTTCTCCCTCCTCCTCCTCCTACCTCCTCTTCCTCCCCTTACTCCTCCCTCCTCCTCCCTCTCCTCCTCCCTCCTCATCCCTCCTCCTCCCTTCTCCTCCTCCTCTACCTCCTCCCTCCTCCTCCTCCCTCTACCTCCTCCCTCTTCCTCCTCCTCCCTCCACATCCCTCCTCCTCCTCTCTCTTCCTCCTCCTCCCTCCTCCTCCTCCCCTCCTTCTCCTCCCTCCGCCTCTCTCCTCCTCCCTCATCCTCCTCCATCTCCCTCCTTCTCCCTCTCCTCCTCCCTCCTCCTCCTCCTCCTGCGTTCTTCTCCTCCCTCATCCTCCCTCCTCCTTCTCCTTCCTCCTCCCTCTTCTTCCTCCCTCTTCCTCCTCCCTCATCCTCCCTCCTCCTTCTCCTCCCTACTCCTCCTCTCTATTCCTCCCTACTCCTCCCTCCCCCTCCTTCCTCCCTCCTCCTCCCTCCTCCTTGCTCTCCTCCTCCCTCCTCCTCCTCCTAATCACTCATCCTCCCTCCTCCTCCTCCCTACTCCTCCCTTCTCCTCCTCTCTTCTTCCTCTTCCTCCCTCCTCCATCCTTCCCCCTCATCCTCCCTCCTCCTCCTCCCTTCTCCCCCTCCTCCCTTATCCCTCCTCCTCCCTCTTCCTCCTCCCTCCTCCTCTTCTCTCCTCCTCCTCTCTCTTCCTCCCTCTACCTCCTCCCTCCTCCTCCCTCCTCCTACCTCCTCCTCCTCATCTTAATCCCTCCTCCTCCCTCCTATTCCTTCCTACTCCTACTCCTCACTACTCTTCCCTCCTCCTCTCTCCGCCTATGTCTTTCTCCCTCCTCCACCTCCCTCTTCCTCCTCCCAGCTCCTACTCCTCCTTTTTCTTCTTCTGCTGCTGCTGCTGCTGCCGCCGCTCCATTTACCCAAGTTAATTGTTGGGGAAGATGTAAAGACCTTTCAAGTGCTCTTTCAAATGCTTTTTGTAAGTTGGTCTTCGTTTATCTGGGTTGTTCTAACTGCAACCAATAAATGATTAGACAGACAGGCAGACCACAGACAGACAGACAGACAGACAGACAGACAGACAGACAGACAGACAGACAGACAGACAGACAGACAGACAGTCGGGAACGGGAACTTATATGACTACTTATATGAATTAAATGAGATGCTCCCCATCAGGGGCTGGGCGAAGCCGGGCCGGGTCAGGCAGACAGACAGACAGACAGACAGACAGACAGACAGACAGACAGACAGACAGACAGACAGACAGATAGATAGTCGGGAACGGGAACGGGAGCTTATATGACTACTTATATGAATTAAATGTGATGCTCCACACCAGGAGCTGGGCGATGCCGGCCGGGTCAGACAGACAGACAGACAGACAGACAGACAGACAGACAGACAGACAGACAGACAGACAGACAGACAGACAGACAGACAGACAGACAGACAGACAGACAGACAGACAGATAGTCGGTAACGGGAACGAGAACTTATATGACTACTTATATGAATTAAATGAGATGCTCCCCACCAGGGACTGGGCGAAGCCGGGCCGGATCAGCTAGTATTTATATAATACATAGAAACCATAAGATAATTGCGTTGTCTAATTGTCACAGAAATTCATGACATGGATTCAATATATTACATTCATTCTGTGATGGGAGATAAGGCCAATCTCATGTTTAACTCGGTTTCGGTTTATCTGTATCCGCACACACACACACACACACACACACACACACACACACACACACACAGACAGACACACACATACACACACACACAACACACACACACACACACACACACACACACATGCATCACATCTTGATCTGAAGCGTAGATGATAGCCGTATAAATGTTCTAATTATGCGCTTGCTGATAACATGAAAGTGTCTGTACAAATTGATTATATGTTCCCTAACACCGTAATGCTGCTATGTTGCCGACAGTTATCTATTCACACGATCACACATAATTTCTTGGTCTACATGTAAAACTGAATGTTATGCATTAAGCTCCTTTGTTTGTTTGTTTGTTTGTTTGTTTGTTTGTTTTCTCCTAAATTTTTAGTTGAAGATTTTTTTTAAGTCTGCATTTCCTTTGTAGGACATGCAATCAACCCCAACTCGATGTTAATTTTCTAGGCCAGTTTAGTTCTGTAGTCTGCCATTGCTTTCTGAACGAGGAGTCAAGTCTGAAGTCAAAATGATCGATATAGGAAACGATCCAATTATTCCACCGTCAGCGCATTACGCCTAGAAGTCACGCTGGCTTGAGTTGTGAAGATAGTGTTAGTTGCATATCCTTTACAGGACGCAGCAGTCAACCCCGGCATTTCTGGGCTGTTCGTGATTATCGGGCAAGTTTACGCTCAGTAGTTTGCCATTGCTTTCTAAACGACCGGCACCCAGACCATTTCATAAAAGACCAACGTAAGGCGGTCTGCTGCCAAATCGCCCACAGCTGTGTTTCGAACGCGGTATGTGAGATTACGAACTGCGTCCGAAACCCTTCGCCGCGGAGCCATAGACAGTGTATAAATTTTTTTGCATATCCCTTACAGGACATTGCAGTCAGCATCAGCATTTTTCAGCTGCTGTTGATGTACTAGGCAAGATTATATATCAGTTCGTGTGCATTCTGTCCCATGACAAAAGGTTATAATTTTCTCTTATTGTCTTCCTCTATCTCTATTTCCATTCCATCTTCCTAGAAATGTTCTGATTTTTCTATTCTGGAAATGTGACCACAAAGTTAAGAAAACTTTCGTTTTCTTGGAAAGAATGAATATCTTTTACTGACATTTGTGATACGTTTTTTGTGTGTCTAGCCTCTATCGAAACCTTGAAATGACGTACTTATTTAGGCTGCCCAACGAATTTTAATAATTTCTTCTGAAAAAAAAAAAAAAACTAAACCTCTGGGATCTTTTTAATTTACTAATCGTCCAGGATTTGTTAAATTGGTTCTATGTACCATTCACGAATTATTTATAACCGTGACCGGCAGATATATATCGCGTAAAATGTTCTTTATTTTATAAAATAACACGTTTGCTGGTCTTATTCTGTTCTTTATAGCGTGAGGATAGTAAATACGTTAGTAAATTAACCCTTCTACGCGGTTTTATGAATATTCGGCATATGGTGCTAGACCAAATTTTCATGGACCACTCTCATGCTGGACGCCTTTACTTCCCAAGACATTTCCTGGAACTTATGTTAGTCTGGGTTGACCTGAGAGCCCAGGTGAATTTTAACATTTAATTTCGATGCGAATTCGAACCTTTGAACACCAGGCAGGTAGGCGTGCACCTAGCCAGTACTCCACCACGGTGCCCAGTGTGAAGATAGCACGAGTAGCTTGACCTGTCAACGGGCAACATATCTGATCATGGTTAGTAGCCACCCTGCGTTACACTAATCTAGGTACTACATTTTAAGTTACCGAACGTTGCCAGCGATGTTTCAAACGGCGATTTACGTTTTCTTGTTATTGTTCCCAGATATAAAGCATATATATCGTACTCGTGATGTTAAATTTCCCGATTATTTCAAGATCGCATTAAGACAGAAACCGACTACTGAGTATTGTTTTTGGTTTCATTGTCTACAAATCTATACATCGTGGCTTCTCAA
>JACEFZ010013205.1:27500-106436 GCA_014155875.1 Cepaea nemoralis
CGCTGTAGCGCGGTAGATAGCACACTTTCCTGCCGACCCTGTGGACAAGTGTTCCAATCCCAATCGAGGCGTGGATTTTTTTTTTTTTATTGTCCTGGGCTCCCATTTTTTGTGGCAGCCTAAAACTTAAAACGGTACAAGGGAATGTTTTGGAAGTAAAGGTGCCCGAGCTGATACTGACATCACCAATAGCCGGTCGGTCTATACAAATATATGGCTAGCACTATATATCCCGTTAGCTCAAGGCGTGGACAAGGGTTTATTACATTTTAAAACAAAAATTAATAAACCGAGTCTGCAGAATAGAGGGTCTAAAATTGTGAGACTGAACAGCTCATGTGGAGCATTAGTATATCTATAGAGTCCGCCCTCTGGAACGCAAACGGCAAAAGAAAGAGATCGAAACCTAAAAATACATGTAGACGAGCATCAGAAACAGAACCGAATAATGTGGGCAGACATTGATGCAGCTGCTGCTGCTGGCAAAAGATGGTTGGTCTTGATATAAGTTGCTTCGGGACTTTGCTCCACTGGGTCATAAAACGCATTAAGAGTAGAAGGAGGATGAGCAGCTGGACCCTAAGACATTTAAAAAGGATCCTTTCCTTATTTTAGTATTTACTATTAAGATGTAATGAACCCATGATTGAACACATAATGTTACTGAATGACTGCGATATGGCCTTGGTCGATAATGTATCCTACATGGGTTTTAGATGTTTCATTGTCACCTGTTTCCGTCAGCATGCCCAGAAGTAAACACCATTAGTAAACATTGATTGATTCGATTCAAGAACCTTCTGAAAAGGATCTCGTGGTGCTTCAATCTCCTCGTTCAGATCACACCAGAATGCTGTTATCTCACTTAATTAGTTTTCAGACATGACTGGTGCAAATGGCTTCATTTCATTGAGTGTGTGGAATATTAGAAAAGTCCCAAAAGAGATCCAGATATTGAAGATAATATCAGGGTAGACAATTACGCGGCAGGTGCTAAGAAAGTAAACAGCCTAGCTAATAGCAAACAAACATTGGTTTATTTTATTGCGGTATTTTTGGGGTTTTATTTATCTCGGAACAGTCATAACATCTGATGGGAGATGCTTTGAAGAGATTAGAACAAGAATCGCCATGGCGAAAGTAGCCTTTAGCAAGATGAAAAACTTTCTGACCAATAAAAAGATGTCAACTGAAACAAGAAAAAGAGTGTTGAGGGGATACATAGAGCCTGTTATTTTGTATGGATGTGAAACTTTGACAATGTGCAGTCAATCTGAAAAACATCTGATGGCTGCAGAAATGTGGTTTCTGAGGAAAATGCAAAGACTGCCATGGACAGATAGACAAACCAATGACCAAGTACTACAGGAGACAAATGAACATCGTAAATTGATTAGAGAAATTAGACGTAGACAGTCAAACTTTTTTGGACATGTTATGAGAAGAAATGGATTGGAGAACTTAGTGACAGCCGGCAAGATCAAAGGGAATAGGCCAAGAGGAAGACCGAGAGGAAAATACCTGGATGGCTTGGCCACATAGCATGGTCGAGACAGGAACACTAAGCTGATCCACGACGCTGGTGATCGAGTGAAATGGCGAGTCATAACCGCCCACGCTTTCCGGCATGGCACATGATTGATTGATTGATTGATTGATTGATTTTTGGGTGATAAGAATAAAAATCATACCACTGCGGGAAAATCCGTAGATTCTCCGACTGCCTTAGGAAAATTAGTGAGGTGCAGATGCTGATGGTTCCAGTAACATTTGTTTTAAACTCCGTAGATTCGTCCCCTCGTCACTCTTTATGTCGGTATCGCAGTCATCTCTAAATTACACCATCCTGAATTATGTTGTTCCATCTTTTATGATATCTCCAACTAGCAGTCCATAATAGATCATCATCATCCAGTGCCTTGTCGGCTGGCGTGGGCGATCATGCCTCTCCACAAATTACGATCTCCGACGGCATGGGTCAGTTCGTGTGGTGACTCGTTTCCGTGCCATGACACAAGACTGTCAAGAATCTTCCCACGCTGTCTTCCTCTATCTCTCTTCTAAAAATCTTTCCGGTCGTCAAAACATGTTCCAGTTTTCGTCTGCTCATAATGTGGCAAAAATATTACTACTTCTTTCTGATGTTTGTGATAAGTTGTCTTTGCGACTTAGCTTCCCTTAAAATGTCCAGATTACTCATTCTGGCTTTCCAATTAAGTTTCAGCATTCTTCTATAAAACCACATCTCCAAGATTTCCGTAGATTTGTTCGCCTGTTTACTAACTGTCCAGAATTCGCAGCCGTATGTTAAAGATGGTTATATGTAATATGCAAGAACTCTTTTTCTAACTGTCAAGGACAATGACTTACTGCACAAAAATGTTCCTCATTTCATAGAATGCGATTTTTGCTTCTTTTATTCTCTTCTTTATCTCTATGATCTTTCATCCGATGTTATCAATCTGCCTAGATATCTGAATTTCTGCACTTGCCCCAAAATAACGTCATTTACTTTACTTGCACATTTAAGCACAACCTGTTTCTCTGATATCACCATGACTTCTGTCTTGTTCATAGACAATCTTCAGAATATCCGTTGTTTATCATGAATGTTCCAATCACAGGCGTGTTTGAATCCCACATATGCTCGTTTGCCCTACAGTGTGTTCCCTGAAGCCGTTTTCTGCTATATTTCTGTGATGGGACAGCGTCGTCACTTTTTGTAAGCCTGAGAGCAAGGAGGAATAGGTGGCCAACCTTTTCTTGACTTTGGTAGACCACGATCCTTGGCGCCGAACTAAGTATCTATCTAACTAACTAACTAGTAGACACCTTGCAGTCTTGACAGACCAAAGTATGTGAGTGGAATGTGGCCAATATTCCAACACAATGTCTGGGCAGAGCTTCAGAGATCATGTGATGCCCAAACGACATGATCCCTCCCTCGGCCTAGTCTTGTGTATTCCAGAGGAATGGGTAACCAATACGTCTGGCACAAGGTAGGCTGCAGACGCTGGCGGCTCAGCGTCAATCCACCGAGACCTCGCCACCACGAGGCCCTCACCTGTGGGACATGGCTGAACGCCTCTAAGCCGGGTCCCTTTGGTGTCAGGGTCTAACTAACTAACTAACTAACTAACTAACTAACTAATTACTAACTAACTAACTAACTAACTAGCTAGCTAGCTAATTAAGTAACTAAGTAACTAACTAAGTAAATGACTAATTAACTAACTAACTAAGTAACTAACTAACTAACTAACTAAGCAAGTGGCACCTTGCAGTCTTGACAGACAAAAGTATGTGAGTTGGAATGTGGCCAAAATGCCATCACAGTGCCTGGGCAGAGTTTCAGAGAAACATGTGGTGCCCAAACGACATGTTCCCTCTCTCCGTCATTGCCTTGTCTTTTGCAGAGGAATGGGTGACCAGTACATCTGGGACAAGGTAGGCTGCAGACGCTGGCGGCTCAGCGTCAAACCTACGAGACCTCGCCTTCACGAGCAGGTGGCGAGTGGTGGCTAGACCCTGGAACCCAAGGGACCCGACTTAGAGGCGTTCAGCCAAGTCCCGCAGGTAAGGGCCTCATACGTGCCTGGACCATAGGACGCGTACATCTGTCAACCACAAGTGTCCGGACCTGTGTAAAGCGTGTACTACCTTCAGACTCCCCACCTGACTTTTACGGATCCCACAACCACTGGGAATAGGCCCGCCGGAGATATTGAGCAAATCTCCCAGCCTTCCACTGTGCGGATCTCGCGACCAGCGAGAATAGACCCGCCGGAGATACTGCTCGTCTGTTGCGGGCAAATCTCCACCGACTGACAAGACTGAATAAGTAAAGAAACGATCAAAGTCGTGGTATTTTAATTGCGCTTGCGCTCCCACCTATGCTACACCCTTCATGTGTCTTCACAAAGTCGGACTAGAGCAGTGTTTCTCAACGTGGGGCCCACGCCCCACAAGGGGGCAATTCGACTGTTAAGGGGGACAATTCGAAAATGGAAGAAATCGGCTGAATATAACAAAACGGTGAGACTTGAGACTGAAGTTAACTAAATTGGAACCTGACATAAGATCTCTTTGCAGCAAGCATCAAGCGCAAGGATCTCACTAAATTTAAATAATAAATAATTACTAATAATTAAAATAATATAGACAAATCTTTCATTAAAATTATTTTGTACTTGAATTTCAGTTCTCCATTATATGTTTTGAAAATTTACTTACTGTGTTTGCTCAATAATTACCTAGTGATTTCTTCCTAAAACCTATTCAAGTTTCTTTAGTGAACATTTCAATTTTTGAATATTAAAAATAATGTATATGTTGAGGGGGTGGGGGTGGGGCGGGGGACGGGGGCAATATGAATTTTAGAAAGGCTTAAGTGGGGCATGGCACACAAAAGGTTGGGAAACACTGGACTAGAGTCAAGCTCAACAGGGTCTTTTTTCCTCGCTGATTCTACCAAGCCCGTTCCCTTGGCTGTGGTTTCGCTAGATTGATTGATTGATTGATTGATCTAGGAACCGACATCACAGCATTCGGGACATTCCCATAAGCTAGATAAACTAACTAACTAACTAACTAACTAACTAACTTAGTAAGTAACTACCTAACTAAGTAATTAACTAAATAACTAACTACCTAACTAGCTACGTAGCTAACAAACTAAGTCCTTGTAAGAGAGACGTGTTTATGCTAGGTACCTACTGGAGAACAAAGCATATGAAAACAATAAGTAATACACAAAGGCATATACACAATACACCTACGCCTTCAACTATACAATATAAAATAACAAAAATAATTCCCATATAAACATGCGGTGCCTTTAACATATTCCGCCATATTACTCACTATGACAAATTATAATACATAACTGTCGGGATAAGCAATAAAATACATACTCTTGGGTGCTTTATGTCAGAATTGTTCACCCAAATGGTTTTAACTGTAGCCATAACGTACATATACACGGTTTTAACTGTAGACATAACGCAGACATATGTGGTTGTAAATTGTCTGTCTGAACTTATGAGGATTTCTATAATGTCACTTTCATATTGATAACTAACGCGTAGTAGTTGGTTGTTCAAATTCGGGAGTTATTACGTTGTCAGATGGCGCCAGCTTTTCCCCAGAAAATGTTCTGGGAAGTTCAAAGGGTCAAAAGGGATTTATAACTTTTTAAAAATATGGTGGTTTCCGGGTTGGTTTTTTTTTTTTTTTGGTTCGTCGTTCTTTCGTTCATTCGTTGTTTTTCTCTTTGGTTGGTTAATTCGATGGGTGGTTAATTCGATCGTTGGTTGATTCTTTGGTTGGTTGGTAACAAACAAAAATATCAAGCAACGAACAACCAGTCAACCAATATACTAAGTAACCAACGTACCAACCAACCATCGAATTAACCACCCCTCGAATTATCATGATGATGATGGTGATGATGATGGTGATGATGATGATGATGATGGTTTTGATGGTGATGTTGATGGTGATGATGATGATGATGATGATGATGATGATGATGATGATGATGATGATGATGACGACGACGACGATGATGATGATGATGATGATAACGATGATGATGATGATGATGATGATGATGATGATGATGATGATGATGATGATGATGATGATGATGATGATGATGATGATGTGTTTCAAAAGTACCATCTTTACAACATGTGTAGCACTGTTGATGGCAAATCTGGACTGTGAAAGTAAAACAAAAGTACAGGACCCGTTTCAAGCCATGAGACGTATTGAGTATACGGTGTTAGTAGTCAAGCAAATGATCCCTTCCCCCTTTCCACCGTCTTGAAGAGTATTGGGTGTATGATGCTTGTCCCATATTTTCAGACCAATCGCCACTCGACTGATGATGGGGTCAATATCTTCCTTTACATTCCAGAAAATGTCCTCGTCCCCATTTTAGACTGCGACTATCTGGGAGCCCAGTTCATGGAAACAATCCTTGCTTCAAAGGGGATTTGAACACTGGACCTCCGGGGCCGACATGTAAACGTGCTAGCTCTCTTAAAAGGCTGCGATTTAAAGACAACTTGTGCGAACATTTTTCAAACAACGTAAAGGACATGACTGTTATTTGGTCTTCGAAAGATTTAAAATGTCCCTTTTCCCAATGGTAGAATAGAATTCAAGTTTCACGATGTCTAAAGTAACATTTTTATCTCCGCTAGCATACACTCCTATAACTATAACGATTTAGCGCAGGAGAGAATGACGTTGAGTGGCAGGCAAACAGCATACGCATATCATAATTGTAACTAACTCACAAAGTATGATGAGGAAGATGAAGTAAGGCGTCCTTTGGGTAGAGCGACAGGCTTCCATTCAACAATCTAAAATAGAGAGTATCTGTTAATTTTTTGTTCCTCCTGGACATGCTGGTATGGTGGGAAAGGAACAGGCGGACTGATTGTCTGGGTCTGGCACTACTTAGTGGGGGATTGGTGCATGATAGGCAGGAGGGGTCAGTGACCCTTTGGAATCGTGTGTATAGTGCAGAAGAAAGGTAGATCATCACAGCTTGGAGAAATTAATGCTGCAGGAGATCTGACCGGCACTCAAAACTTGGAGGAAAGGCCAGGCTGACACGTAATCAGACTGCTACTGGTACCATTAGTATTGGGGTCCTCCGCTGGCTGTTGCAGATGAGGACGGAGCACGTATGGGAAAGTCCCGAGTACTATGATATCAGTTCTTGACTCATCTCAACTCAACTTAATCGTGATGTTAGTTTATACAAATCTATTCACTGTTTCAGAATTATTTGTGTCCACCTTGAGCATTAGTATATACTCACAATGGTATGTGGTTTAGTTCCTGTAATTAGCAATGATCATGAATTTAGGTCCAGTTTTGGCATAATGATTAGTGTACTCGCATGCCAGTAGAGGGCTCTTGGGTCTCCACAACAATGACAGGATTTGTTTCGACCAGTATGACTCTGGTGGTCGACCCAGCTTTAAAAAAATGGGTACCGGACAATTTTCACAATTTTATGAGAATTATTTGGCAAGGAAAGAAAGAAAGGAATGAAACTAACCACCTTAACTCAGTATGCTATTTCCTAGAATATAAGAAGGCCTAACACGTCATACATCAACGACATTAAATATATCTGACCACCTACACTATTAGTAGAGCTAATGTGACAACATTTGCCCCAGAGATCGCTGTGGGAAAGTACCAGTTGCCTGCTTGATGTTGCTAATGTGATTCCTCTAGAGTGGTGTTCCCTCGTCGCTAGTCCATAAGGTCACATTCCCAAGTTGGCTTTACAGATTCAGTGCCAAACAAAAATGAGGTTTGGAAAAAATAAAAATGGATGACGGAAATCGGGAAGTAGTGGTGTGTCACAGTTATGACATTAAAGTTGTTAATATGGTAGTAGGCATGTATTTTAATGCAATGAAAACATTTCGGCAATGTGCAAGTCCATGCTAGATATGAGAAGTCGCTTAAGACTTTTAATCATCCCTTGGCAATTAATCAGTTAATGGCACGAGAGTGAGGACACCACTACTGACTATTATTTTCTAATAAGGCAGACGTGGTTGCGGCCTTGTGGGAGCACGTGTACACCACGGAGGAGCAAATGGATCACCGTCTGGCAAGAATGCGACAGCGTGGAGTGACGAAGGGATCTGGCCGCTGCTCGACGCTTAGAGGAAAGGTGATATTGCTACTGGTACTATTGGGGTTGGAACTATTCGCTGGCTTCTGAGGATGGGGACGGAGCGCTTATGGGGATGCCCCGAATGCTGTGATGTCGGTTCTTAAATCAATCAATCAATCTCTCATCTCATCTCATCTCATCATGTTCCTCTTGTACCTTGCGGTGTCGAGGTGAAGTATAAACTTCGTGAGAGTGCCCGGTTATGGGCTTCGTATATCGACATTCCCATGGATTCTGTTATTCCCTCCGTCCAACGTTTACGTGGTCGGCCTCTTCCTCTGTTTCCATCTGGTCTGTACATCATTGCTTGTTGTGGCATGCTGTTGACTGGTAGCCTACTTGCATGGCCAAACCATTTGACTTGCTGCTTTCTAATAAAATCTAGAGCAGCTTTAACCCCCACTTTAGTCCTGATTTCTTCATTTCTGATCTTATCTCTTCTTGATACGTTGAGTATTCTTCTCAGGAACCTCATTTCTGTTGTTGTGATTTTTCTTTTCTCTTTTTCTGTCATTGTCCAGTGTCAGGGTCTTAAACCTGGCTCGTTATACCTAACACATGTGAGACAGTACAAGTACCACGTGATTTGACTTGAGACACAACGACACGAAGTTTCAATGGATTTATTTACAGATCACATACAATACGATCTAGAGATGATCATTACAATACATAAGTTATAACAATACACTTACAGGCAACCCACAGCTTACAGTCTATCTCACAAGATGTACAAGCACTCGACTTTCGGGCACAGAACTACACAAAGCCTTTCTCTCTCCATACGTCCAGCCTTTCTCTCTCCATACGTCCAGTCGAGTCCGAGTCCCAGAGCTGTCTGGCTATTTCCCGCAACGCGCCTTCCCACCTGAAGTGGCTTCACGAGGCCTGCGTGCGTCCTGCTTTGTCCTTGCCTGACCGCTGGCTGTCTCGTCAGCCAGCAACCTCGCAGGCAGGTAACTAATACTCGCCTGGCGGGCGTAACGATGTTACGGCATCCCCGCTAGGGACTATTCGCCTGGCGGGCGTAACGATGTCCCTGCATCTCTGCTGGCAATACTTTAGACTCTGACATGCTCCCCCGGGGCTTCTTCATGAAAGATGTCATCTTTCATGTACACTCTATATACATGCCGGGTTAATATTTTAACCTTGTCAGAGTCGACCCTTCTGTTGTTATATACATTGGTATAGAAATACATACGAATACATATCTCGGCATAGAAACACATATGAAATGGACGTTGTATTTTAAGACATGTGGTGTTCAACCTTTAACACTTGTCAAGTTTCATCCTCTCGATGGCTGATTACCTTAATTGCATTATTGACCCAGTCAGATCGGTAGTAACAGCTTCCCAAGCAACTACCTCGCAGCCTCTAAAAAAAATAATAATATGCTTTTTGAAACAAAAAACATCTGGCAAGACCGTAATACGGCTTTATATAAGCCGCATTCAACGCTTAAACTCTGACCTCATTTGGCCAGGAGCTCTTGTGTCGGTCTGCAATGTCGGTAACACTATACCATGCCCAGTAGATGGCTTCTTGGCGTGTTAGCAATCTGGCAACAACATGGCTATTTATATACAACACATAATCGTATACATTTCAATTTACCGCCCTTGGTGTAATAATGTAATAACAATTAAATGAAAGGGACATAACTTCAAAAATTATCAAATATAATATCTTACAATAATTCTTCTATTTCTCAGCGTCATAGCTTGATGTTTTTCCACACTAGCGAAAAAAAATGTCGATAGTATGAATAAATTAATCAAGATATGATTCTAAGATTACACTAAATGAAAAATATTAATACATAATTCGTGTATTCAAAATTGTTGATTCCTAAATATTTTACAATTGTTATAACTTTTTAAGCTTTTGTTTGTCGTCTGCTAATTTTGAACTAAATTTCTAAATCATCCGGAAGTACACACGAACAACTGTTGTTGAAAATTGTAGAACACACTTGTTCCGGTCTGATGTAGTAAAACGGAGTGTGAATGTTCTGATCGTTCATGTGTTGGTTGTTTCACTGGAAAAACTTCTGGATTTCGATTGACTGCAGTGGTGTAGATGTCAATGTTCAGGTCACACTTTCACACACGGATTTAAAATATCACTGGATATGTTCCAATCGCAGATACCACTGATAAATTGGATAGTTCGCTTGCGGTAAGTTTAGAGCGAATGTGGCACTGTTCTTGTTTCGTAATATATATACAATTAATAAAGTTCACTTTCTACCACACACTACACAATTATTCACGACAATCACTACGTTAATAATAAAAATAAGAAAACTATATATATTGGGAATAAACCCTATCACATCACATAGTAGACATACACAGCTTTCGTGAAAAAAAATTTCACTGATGGATGGCTGTGTTGGTCTGAGTGTATTTAACACACTGCACTCAGACATTGGTGCTTACTGGGTCGGTCGGACAACGGGACAAAAGATCGGCAATCGTGTTGGTTCTGCCCGCGATATGTCGAACTTCAAAGCTGTAATCTTGAAGCTTAAGAGACCAGCGAGCTATCATTTGGTTGGAAGGTACACCTGAATTGATAAATCTCAATGGACTACTGTCAGACTCCACAATAAAATGACGTCCCAGGAGGAATCTGGACAATTTAGTTATACCCACCACTAGAGCTAGGGCTTCCAACTGTGGTGTTGACCAAGCACGTTCTCTCGGTTTTAATTTTCTGGAGACAAAGTACACAGGATGTAGGATGTTATCATGCTCCTGTAACAAGACTGCTCCAATTGCCACGGAGCTCGCGTCTGTGCGTAATCTGAAAGGGATTTGTAAATTGGGCAATTTTAGAATGGGATTGTTTAAGCTATTATCAGAAAAATAAGATAATACTTTCTGGAATGCAAATTTTAGGCATTCATTGTTTACAATTTTCTCAGGTTGATCTTTCGTTAGTAGGTTAGTAAATACTTCGGTCAGTTCAGCAAAATCTGGTATGAACTGCCTATAATAATTTATAAGTCCCAACAAACTTCTGACTTGCTTTTTCGTAGTCGGAAGTGAGAGTTTTAGTATCTTGGACACAATGTTATCGTCTGTCGTGACAAAGCCATTAGATATTTTGTACCCCAAGAAGGATATTTCCTGATAGGCTATGTCTACTTTTGCAGGCTTTACCGTCAGTCCGTGCTGTCTAATCCGTTCAAATGTTTGTTCTAATGTCTTTATGTGGTCTGTCATCGTCTTTGTGTGAACACAAATGTCGTCTATGTAACAGATAATATTTGGTATGTCTACTAATAGAAGTCGTGTCATACGTACGAATGTAGCTGGGGCATTGACAAGCCCAAATGGAAGTTTGCACCATTCGTACAGTCCCCAAGGTGTGGCAAATGCTGTCAGATGTCTGCTCTGTTCGTCTACCGCTATTTGCCAGTAACCTTTAGTCATGTCTACCTTCGTAAAGAACCTAGAGTCTGTCAGTTCTGTCAGTAGATCTTCAGAGTTTGCCATTGGTTCTAGATCTAAAAGAGTTATCTTATTTAATTTCCTATAGTCGACACAGAGTCTTATCGTGTTGTCCTTTTTGCGTACTATGACCATTGGAGATGAGAAATGTGATTGGGATCGTCTAATGATGTTGTTTTTCTCTAAGCTAATGATCTCCTGATGTAAGTTTTCTTTGTAATGCAATGGAATGGTGTATGGTCTGCATTTTATGGGTGTATTTGACGTGAGTGTGATGTGATGTTGTACTAATTCTGTTTGTCCTGGGTTGTTGGAGAAGATGGTGGTGTACTGTTGTATGAGATGTTTGCAACTGTCTGTTTCTGCTTGAGTTAACTTTGGGTTGATTTTAATTTCCTTCAAGCAGTTTGTCGTGTCTAATGCAGGTGTTGGAATTTCGTCACTAGCCTCGTCATCTTCATGGTCTATTATCACTGTACAGGCTGTTGTATCGTCTTGTTCGTTGTCTCTGTTGTAATATGGTCTTAGCATATTGACGTGGAATATTTTGTGTTTGTCTTTTATTTGAATCTCATAGTCTACAGGTGAAATCTGTCTTGTCACTTTAAATGGTCCTTGCCAAGAATCAGTCAATAAGTGTCTGTCACTAGGTAGGAGAAGAAGAACGTCCTGTCCAGGTGTCAACGTTATTGTCCTGTTACCTTTGTCAGCATATTGTCTATATGTAGCACCAGATAATTTTAGTGCATCCTTTGCAATTATACACGATTTGATGATTCTTTCACGCAATGATGTAACGTATACGTATGATGATATGGGTTTGAGTAAAGGAGTGGAGTCAGTTAACATTTGATGATAGATACTTAATGGGCCACGTGGTTTGGCACCATAGATAAGTTCAAAAGGAGAGAAACCTGTACTAGAATGTGGCACCTCGCGATAAGCAAAGAGAATAGCAGGTAAATATACGTCCCAGTTATTGGGGTGCTCTTGCGTGACTTTAGCAAGCATATGCTTTAAATCACCGTTAAATTTTTCTATTATTCCACTCGAGTGAGGATGGTACGGGGAATTGAAACATTGCTTCACTCCTAACATTTTGGTGAAAGCTTGAGTAGATGCGGCGATGAACTGACTTCCCCTATCTGATTGGATAGTGTCTGGAAATCCTATCCGTGAAAATATATGGAAGAAAACTTCCATTATGTCATTGGCAGTTATGTTCTTTAGCGGAATCGCTTCAGGCCAGCGACTACATTGATCAATGATGGTTAATATATATTTATTCCCTCTGGTTGTAATCTGATTAAGAGGGCCCACTATGTCGACAGATATTTTCTCGAAAGGACGACTGGCTAAGTCAGTAATTTGTAACTTTGCCTGTGGGTGTTTTCCTTTCTTTACTAGTTTTTGGCAGATGTCACAACTCCTGCAATATTGCTTAATGTCATTGCAGAATTTGGGCCAATGAAACTGTGTTAATAATCTTGATCTGGTCTTAGCGTATGCCATATGCCCTGCAAGAGGTATATCATGGGCAAGATGTAAGGCTTGCTTACGATACTCAATCGGCAAAACAGTTTGCTCTGTTGTGCTGTTACCTCTGGTATAATACCTGGTGAGGATACAATTTTTCAAAGCAAAATGCCATCTTGCATTTTTGGTTACCTTTGGCTTTTGGCCGATCAGATTAAAATATTTAGATAATGAAGGATCAGCCTTTTGGGCTGTTACAAAAGTCTCCTTCATGGTTTTAGGAGGTAGTAATACTGGGCTAAGCATTTCTATAGCCTCAGTCTGATTAATTTCATCTTGCATTCTAGCAGTAGATCTGGTTACTGCGTTCACACATTCAATGATATCAAATGGTGATGAAACAGTATTATCAATGATGTCATGAGATCTTAGTGCTACATTAGCTACCATACATTCATTAGGTGGTACAACATTATCAATGATGACATTTGATGGTGATGTTGTTATGATCTCATCAATGCAAAGAGATGTTATGTCATGAGGCATATCATTCACCTCTGGTAAATTTCCAATTATAATATCACACACAGGGTTTGTTAATGCTGCGCATTTTACTTTCCCAGTGAGGAAAGGTGTTTGAATATATGCCCATGCTAGTGGGTACTTTTCAATATTGCCAGAGAATGTTCTGCATGTTACGTGCCTGCCTGTATAGTCTGTAGGCATTATGAACGTTCTCTTTAGTCCAATAAGTGAACTTCCCGTGTCCCGAAGGACTGTAGCGGGCTTGCCATTCACATATCCCTGATGGATGTTTATTCTGCCTTTGGAGTCTATTCCCGAATTAGCTTCTTCATTGGCAATAGGAATGGAGTGGCCGCATGTTAAAATGCCATCTTCATAAAAGGTATTACAAACAGTGCATTTATTTGCGTTAAACATATCAAAAACCTGTGCTGAGTTCACAGGGTGTTTCTCTGATTGTTCTTCATCTGATGATGAACTATCAAATAAGGCGGCATTTGCTTTATTGGTCATTTTCCTTCCTTCACAATCATGACGATAATGCCCGTACGCCTTACAGAGGAAACATTTACGTAAATTTCTAAAGACTTTACGCTCCTTATCTTGTTTATTTACGATGTTACGTAGGTATGTAAGATATGCGGGGTTTTTGTCGCACATCTCACCTTGGTGGTGTGAATAAGTACAATATTTACAATGATTGTACTTCTCAGATGTAGGCTTATAAGGTTTTTGCCTATTATAGGGTTTGTCATAGTTAGCCGATGCTACAAAATTTGTATCAGTAGCTTCACTGGCAAAACAATGTTTGTTGGCTGTGTAATAAGCCGAACCACGTCTCTCAATCTGATCTACACTTGTGCATTCATTCTCTTGCAAAAATTTTGAAAATGCTGATGGAATGGATGAAATGACTTTATCTCTAATGATAAGATCTTCTAATTTCTGATAATCTTTATCAATTTTAGCTGCTGAAGTCCATTTGGTAAATATGTCTCGGACTAAGCAGAGGTAGTCAGAGAACGTTTGAGTCGGTTTGGGGCTCAACTTGCTGAATTGTTCTCTGTAACCTGCCTCATCTAACATAAAATGTGCCATAATCTTTGATTTTAGATAATGGTAATCTTTTCTGAGGTCTTTGGGGATAGTCTCTATGACCTTCAGAGGCTCCCCTGATAAACTTCTCATATAAATAATATTCCATTCAGACAATGGGACCTGGTAATGGTCCATTAAAGTCTCAAAATTTTGGGTGAAGGCTGCAATGCAGTCACCCGAGGTATAATTTCTTACGATACCTTGATATTTCTTGTACTGGTTTTCTTTCTCCAGTCTCTCAGATTTCTTAGACTCTTTGTTTATGGCAGTCTCAGTATCAAGTTGTTTGATTTTTAGTTGCAATTCCAGCTCTTCCCGTTTACTTTGAGCTGCTATTTCTGCCTTCTTTAATTCTGTTTCTCTTTCAATCTCTGCTTGCTTTAAGGCTGCGTCTGCCTCTACTTGCTTGTCAGCTCTTTCAGCTGCTCTTTCATCGCGTTCATTAGCTTTCTCACGAAGGTGTTCAGAGTATTTAGTTTCACTCCACTTTGTTAATTCGTCACCCGTTAACTTTAACTTTAACCCATATCGATGAAATCATTTAATGAAGACATGATGGAAAATTTAAATGTAAATGAAATATCAGACACACAATTTGTTACAAGTTGTTAGTAAAGTGAACAATTTACAATTGTGTTCTACTTACAATATGTGCCTAAATTTGCATCCGAAAGTATATAGAAAGAAAAATATACTCAAGTGTCCTGGATGCGGTGGAGAACGGTTGAAATTCGGGCTAGGAACTGTAGGGTCGCTACTTCAAAACACAAATGACCTCTACGGGCAAGGGTTTCAGATGGCACAGAAAACCTGCTTTGTTTTTGGAGGAAATAAATTAGCGTCTATTTGCTGTGGTGTGTATGCTTGTCACTAAGTTTTGATTAGGTTTGTGTGGCGTTGAGTGTAATTGTAGGTCGTAATGTCGTCAGTCAACAATTTTTTTTTCAAAACCACAAGTCACTTTCTTTCCGAAACTTTCTGCTTTCCACAACTCAATTCACAAAGACAATCTAACTATATCTCAACACTCTACAACATTGATGACACATCACTTACATTAAGATGACATTCAGTAAGGACATAGACATCAAGTTTACAAGATGGCGACAAGGTCACAATGGCGACAACTTCACAATGTCGACAAGGTCAAAACGGTGACAAGTTCCACAATCACTGATGTTTTACACGTTTACAAGATCAAACAATATGTATGTACTTTACGTTCACATCTAGTCTCCATGTTCAAACAATCTAATAATATATTTCACAATGAGCCTTCAAGATCACATTTAAATGTACACTAAAGTTGGACAAAAATTTCTAAGTTCACAACTCTAGGTTTACGTGTTAATTACTTAAACCACGTTCATTTTAAAGCCGGACGAATGCCACCACGTCCACACATGTCAGGGTCTTAAACCTGGCTCGTTATACCTAACACATGTGAGACAGTACAAGTACAACGTGATTTGACTTGAGACACAACGACACGAAGTTTCAATGGATTTATTTACAGATCACATACAATACGATCTAGAGATGATCATTACAATACAGAAGTTATAACAATACACTTACAGGCAACCCACAGCTTACAGTCTATCTCACAAGATGTACAAGCACTCGACTTTCGGGTACAGAACTACACAAAGCCTTTCTCTCTCCATACGTCCAGTCGAGTCCGAGTCCTAGAGCTGTCTGGCTATTTCCCGCAACGCGCCTTCCCACCTGAAGTGGCTTCACGAGGCCTGCGTGCGTCCTGCTTTGTCCTTGCCTGACCGCTGGCTGTCTCGTCAGCCAGCAACCTCGCAGGCAGGTAACTAATACTCGCCTGGCGGGCGTAACGATGTTACGGCATCCCCGCTAGGGACTATTCGCCTGGCGGGCGTAACGATGTCCCTGCATCTCTGCTGGCAATACTTTAGACTCTGAAGGTTCTCAGGAACCTCATTTCTGTTGTTGTGATTTTTCTTTTCTCTTTTTCTGTCATTGTCCAGGTTTGGCATTGGTAGCACAGAGTTGGTAGGAAGATTGTGTTGTAAAGTGCTTTCTTAGTAGTTATTGATACATGTTTGTTCTTTAGTATTGGTGCCATTTGTCCAATGAGTTGATTTGCCTTATTGCACCTATTTTCGATCTCGTCTTCTGATCTGCCATTTGATGATATTATACTTCCTAGGTACTTGAAGCTCTTTACTTGTTTCAAGGGATGTTCGTTTAGGTGAATTGTTGCTGTTTGTTCTTCTTTAGTTATAGTCATTACCTCTGTTTTGCTTGTGCTAATTTTCATGTTATGTTCCCTACACATTTCGTTTAGACTATTCATGTGGTCTTGTAATTCAGCTTCTGATTTTGCTATTAGTGCTTGGTCGTCCGCAAACAGGAGTTCTCTAATGGTTAGATTTGCAGATGGTCTTCTTCTGTGTTCTCGTCATGCGGTATTCTTGCTGTCTCTGCTTGGCTGGTTTCTTTACATATGTTGTCTATATATGGTATGAACAAGAGAGGGGACAGGACACAACCTTGTCGTACTCCAGATCTTATGGTGAAGGGTTCTGAGTGTCCTCCAGTTGCTCTCACTATGCATTCACTGTTGTTGTATAAACTTCTACATAGGTTTGTTAGATGTCAATCAATCAATCAATCAATTCTAAAGTAGTTTCGTTTCAGCTATCTGAGACTGAACAGTCCCTGTACATAGTGATAAGCATGCTTGCTTAGTAGGACGGGTGCCTTCGTTCAATCCTTAGCAGTGTCAATACAATCAAAGTCCCGCCTTAAATTGAATTCAAACACATGAACACGAGCTGGACTCACAAAATGGTTCCCAATGACAGCTGGAGTTAGACAAGGGTGCGTTTATTTACAATTTCTTTTCATCACACACACACACTCCCACACACGCACACACACACACACATATAATATATATATATATATATATATATATATATATATATATATATATATATATATATATATATATAGAGAGAGAGAGAGAGAGAGAGAGAGAGTGAGAGAGAGAGAGAGAGAGAGAGAGAGAGAGAGAGAGAGAGAGAGAGAGAGAGAGAACGAACCGAACGATCGAACGAACAAACAAACTTTATTTTAAAAGGGTAACAAATTGGGCACGCAGGCCCGTCTTACATTCTATATATATATATATATATATATATATATATATATATATATATATATATATATATATATATATATATATATATATATATTGAGAGAGAGAGAGAGAGAGAGAGAGAGAGAGAGAGAGAGAGAGAGAGAGAGAGAGAGAGAGAGAGAACGAACCGTACGATCGAACGAACAAACAAACTTTATTTTAAAAGGGTAACAAATTGGGCACGCAGGCCCGTCTTACATTCGGCCCTTTCGGTCACTCATCTTTCATTCATCAAATGTGCATTTACATTTACATTTACATAAGGAATAAAAAACATTGTCAAATGGATTTTCTAAGCATAAACAATGCATATTACGCATGGTACATTCACATGGGAAAAAATCATTGTCAAATGAAAGTTGTAAATATAAACAGTGCATATTGCAATGTTGTGAGACACATCCCCCATCCACCCTCACACCCCGCAGCCACCCACACATACCTCAGTCACCCACACATCCCCCACCCACCACACCCCCACCCACCCACACATACCTCCACGCAATCACACAGGCTCAGAGAGAGAGAGAGAGAGAGAGAGAGAGAGAGAGAGAGAGAGAGAGAGAGAGAGAGAGAGAAGAAGAAGAAGACAAAATGGCTCGTAGTGGGCTAGGTAGTATGAATCCTGGTCCCAGATGAGTCTACCTTCCTATCAGTGGCACAGGGAACTGCAAGTAAAGTTGGAAGCTATACACCGATAGATGACAGCAGACTTAGCAGCGACACGCTACCCTGTGATGAAGAAAATGTCCCCAGCGACCTTCGAGCATAACACACAGGAGAGACACAACTAGTTCACTCAACTTCTATCCTTGCACACTACACTACTATTCTAATTATTATGAGGTGTAAAAAGCACTAAATTTCAGTAGATTAAATTTTTGTGTAATGGTCTATAAATCAGACCTTACGGTTTAATTATAAATGGAACAAAGAGTTGCTGCCCGTGGGAGATAACAAAACCCACGTTATTGAAGTATCCTATCAATGTTTGTTCATGGCTACTACAGCGAACAAGGCTGTTTCATTTGATATCTACTCATTGAAGAACAGCAAAGCACGTGGTGGTGGATTGGGGTCAGATTGATGGTTCAGAACTTAGCTCAGGTCCATAGCTCCCACGATAGTTATCTGCAGCTGTCCTCTCCTGTCCTTCCTCAGTTCTCCCTTGATGAGGACGGCAAAGATGACTGTACTGCTTTAGATCATTGAGTGTATGCATACTAAACACTGTTCACTTCACTTCTAATGTACGTGCCAAACAAATCAAATGGTGTAGCTTTGGTAAGCTTCAACTGAAAGTCTGTGTATTCGTGATAAGCAAATTGTCTATGTTATGGCTACGTACTTCAACATGGGCCTTGGTGACTCAGGCAATATAATAGATAGCACTTGTAGTATCTAGATCGTAGAACTCGATGATGATGATGATGATGATGATTGATGATGGTGGTGCCACTTGTGGGTGAACCACAACTCATGTTCTGAATCTGTCTTTATCAAAACGATGGTCGGAGTCTGTCTAATATTTAACACCATGTGGCGAAATGTTGCCATTGTGTACTGTGCACATAACTTCTTGAACTAGTCCTAAACTTTGGACAAATCTAACACACACACAGACCACAGATCCTATCGCCTCATGAGTGGGTAAGAACTGAGAGTCGTAACTTGATTCGCATCCGCCCGGTAAGCTTCTGACCGGAAGTGAGCTAAACTCGGCTAAATTCAGCTACTCTCCGCTAACCTTAGCTATCTGCAATTAAATTACATACACTCGTAAAATGTGATCTATGTATATCTACTTAAATTAACATAGTTAGTATAATTTAATGCAAGACACGACAGTGGTCCAAATCGGCCTTGCCACATGGTCAGCGAAAAATATGCAGCAAAGAATTTTCTGGGAAGTAAAAGGTGACTGGCGTGATATTAAGCATATCACCCATCGTGTGGCTGGTATTCTAATAATAATAAACTTAGCACCATATATCTAATATGTCTTCTGTTGTGAAAAGTGTGCCTTTATTTATATTAACGTACACATATATAGAGTGATCCAACTTCGTGAAATGGGTTGCCAAAACATTTCATAATTGTAGCGGAATTGTCTGGTAAGCAAATGAAGCTAGAAAAATAACTGGTCACTTCAGCTATTTCTGGAGCCACAGCTAAATTTTGAGTAGCCGCTGTAACGCATTGACTAGCTGGCTTATCTGCAGGCCCAGTGGTCACGTATTCTACCCCCATCAAGGCGGGGATTTTCTTACTTGACCTGAGCTCCCAGGTCGACCCAGTTAAAGGGGCTGGTTTTATCTTTGACTACCAGGAAATGACCTGGAAGTAAAGTTGGCCAGTGTGATATTGACTACATCAACCATCACGTGCCGATTGGTCAATCAAAATACGGGGCTAGCACCATGAAACCAATAGTCTTCAAGACGTGGAAAACGATTATTTAAGTCTTCTGTAAGTCATGCCGTGGGGCTTTGTAAGTCATATCTGTCCACATCCTTCCGCCTTGTGTACTGCCAGTCGTTTCTGATACTGAACTGGGTATTTATAATAGACACATGATGTAACAAAGTACTGCGACATTTACATTTGTTTTCCAAAAATACTATTGACATGCCTGTTTTCAAGCATGTACCAAATTGTGAAGAGTGATCACAGGCCCGGAAGGCAGAGTTAATAACATGGACGGATATAGACAAAACAAGGTCAGCGTTAACCCCAAAATAAGAACATACCTTACAAATAGGCAACACTTAACAAAGACCTAATTGACATGACAAATACACGTAGGGTTCGCTGACGTCACAAGCAGGTAACAGACTTGAGTCAAGGGACGGGGAGGAAGAAACAAAGATTAGGACACGTGACGTGTAACAGCCTTCAGAGACTGACACTAACTATAGAAGACGTTATAGAGAACAGCGATGTCGACCATAATGCCTGTTAGGCACAATAGTTTATTGCTTTATGATAGGATCCACAGTCAGCCCAGGTTGGGAGGCAGAGTTCACCATGTAAACCTCACATCAAACGTGTTAGTGTATGAGGATATCCCTGCACAGCGTGTTTTTTGCAAATTGAATACATTTGTGACGGCCTGCGTTGAGTTTGTCATGTCTTATTCTGTCATCCGACATTCAATGGAATCAGTGATCTAGACATCTTTAAGTCACATACTTCCATGACACTGGCATCAATTTTAAGAGGTTGGGTGGACTCCAAATCTTCAGTGGTGGGAATTCATTCTGCAAGTGAAGTGATTACAAGGGTGATGATTACTGTCACAGACATGGGGGAGAGTTATGACCATTGTGTCGCAAACAGAGGGACAGTCTGGACCTCATTCAGGCGCCAGCTGGCTCTGTGCTGATTGCATGAAATCTCTGAGAAGACTTCTGTCTTATGTCCTCGTCGTTCACCACATATACATGACGATGGAAGGGGACAAACTGGAATGGGGTCTCGAAACTGGTGGCTACAGAGATGGCTGTAGTGGATTGACAGATGCACATCATGTACATCGTAGGTAATGTCTTCTATTTGAACAATGAAGACACGATCCAGTTGTTTACGTTGGCAGAACAGAGAGGCAGTTGAATAACAGGGTGGTAGAACGCATACCCAATTTGAGCGACAAAATAATAAACAAAGACTGGTAAAACCTACACACCGGAAATTTCTTACGTCATCAAGAGACCGAAATATTTAAGAAACCGGTCACGTGATTGACAGGGACAATGCCTTTCGTGTGGACGCATGTTAAAGCTGACCAAGGCAGTTGCCATTGATTTATGAAAGCCAACTTTTTGCATACAAACAGACATGATAGTCAGTTGAAAATTACCGTGATAGACATTCACATTACTGTGCGAATATGCGTGTTGAATATTTCAGCTTGACGGATTTATCTTATTGTTCTACCTTATGTTGTGTGAATTCTGCAGTATGCACCTGAAGAGAAGCAGCGAAATATGCCAGGTATAATATCATACAATCTGTTGTTTGTGAAATATTATTTTACTACGGGAAAACATTGTTTTGAACGTCTTCTATCCCTAAAAATGTTTAATCATATTTCATCTTAACAATCAATCATGAAACAATTCAAATGATATGAACATCTAATGTGTTGTGTGACCTAGAATTGATTACACGTATGCTTGATGTTCATAAATAATTATGTTGCCTACAGATTAAAATGTCATCATCATCAAGTGCCCTACCAGATGGGGTAGGCGTTCAAGTCTCTCTCTCTCTCTCTCGCTCTCTCGCTCTCTCTCTATCTCTCTCTCTCTCTCTATATATATATATATATATATATATATATATATATATATATATATATATATAGATATATATATCTCGGTCGTTGGTGTTCTGGGTCAACTCTGCTGCTGATATTCCTCAATGCCACCGTCCATACAATAAATACAGATTTCAGAATATCACTCGGTAAATATCCACTTCAGTAAATATCATTCAACATTTTTGTTAACATATCTACTCCCAGTACTTCTAATTCTTCTATTGTGATTCCATTTGGCCGAGGTGTGTTTCCTTTCTTCATATGTTTGACAGTGTCAGCGACTTCTACTTTTGCAATCGGTGAACCTTCTAAGTTACTTTCTTCTGTTAATTCTTCCCTTTCTCCATCATATAATTCCCTAATATACTCATTCCACCTCTTCATTATAGACTCCTCCTCCAATAATATCGTTGTTATTTTTATTTCAAACACCCCGTGTTTACTCTTTTTTTCTTCCTGTGTGCTCACTTATTTGTCTGTGCATAGTTTTTGTATCTTTCATAGAATTTAATTCAATCATTTTGCACTGCTTGTTTAACCAACTTTAGATTTTAATGTAATCTATAACATTTACTCTTTACGCCATACGTCATAAAATAATTGAAACTATCTACATAGTAGGAAATCTGAGACTTTCTAAAGATTTTATGTAGTAAATGAATGAATAACTCAAGCTTGTGTATGTGTGCGCAAGTGCGTGTGCTCTCACGTACTCTCAGACGTATCTGGGAACTGATGGATCAATTCTGCAGCTCTTCATCAGATATAAGGATTCTTTAGTTGGAGGTGAGTCTCCATTGGAAATCATTCCCGCGAAATCCTTTTACAGAAAGCAGAACTAGGTTTATTATCTTGGATCTGTTTTTCTATTTATCTAAATCTGGACTCTCTTGCCGTCAGTAAATCAAGCAAACCCCAGTGGCATGTGCGGAGTTTGACATTGGTCAATAAAGATACTTTCATGCGAGCATGAAGTACAGAAGTGGTGTGTGCTAATGCTCGCCTGGTCAACTGAAATTTAAATATAAATGAGTCAAAGAAAATATGTGTGACGAGGGTTTTTCGATACTTGACTTAACAAGCAAAGCGAAGTCTATTCATACCGTTCAACTATAGCTTTTGCAAACGTGAGCTAGAGAGAGTGAGAGAAAGAGGGGGGAGGGAGAGCGTGAAGGGGAGAAGGATGGGATTAGATGGAGAAGAAGAGAGAGAAAGAGAGAGGGGGGAGAGAGAGAGAGAGGTGGACAGATTCACTTTAGGATGCAGAAGATATATAGACATATAATCAGACACAAAGGCAGAAAGATTGATAGTTGAATACATAGACGGATAGAGAGCCAGACACATTAATGAATGGATACGCTATTGGTAATTAAATAGACAGGCAGGTAATGTACACAAACAGACAGATAGACAGACAGATAGACAAACAGAAAGACAGATAGGTGCAAGCAGGCAGACAGCTAGGCAGGCAGAGAGGCAGGCTGGCAGGCAGGCAGGCAGGCAGGCAGGCAGGTAGATAGGTAGGTAGGTAGGCAGGCAGGAAGGCAGGCAGGCTGACAGACATACGACACACTGGCAGATTGATAGACAGATGGACAGTGAGATTTTGAATAGTAGGTAGGTAGGCGGGCAGTTAGATATGTGAGTAGGTAGGTATGTAGGTAATTAATTAGGCATAATGTCATCTGAAATTACTAATACCTTTGACAAAGATTGGGTAATTTGTTTTATAGCTGTATTATTCGTATATTAACTGCTATATCAGAACTAATAACAATATTTAAACGCATTTTATTGTTTCTTGAGCAATGAAATATGAACCCCTATGATGAAGCTTCATGCATATATATATATATATATATATATATATATATATATATATATATATATATATATATAAACTGGAAACTCTATTTGTAGCAAACATGAACAAATAATGTCCTGTTGAATAAGTAATTGCGTATTGAAAGAACAATCGAATTCCTAATACATGCTTGCTGGTCCTTAGGCTTGTAGTAGAGCATTAATAGGAGATAAAAGTGCAAGAAAACGTTCGCAATGTGAAAATAAATTTGTATAAAGTGAATTCCAAGATGTTCTGTGCCACAAGAACATTGACGAGAATGTCTGATCCTTGTCTAATCCCTCTTTCAAACATGGTTCTGTTCGCGATATCGAGGAAAGAGCCAAGCATCGTATGAGGGCAGTAAGACTCTAGTTATCGTAATGATGTGTTCATCAATGCCAAATCCTGAGCTCTGTGTTTATAAATCTCATTAGCGGGGGAAATATAATTGCAGTAACAGGATGGTTAGACGTTGTGGGGTATCACTTTGGTGAATGTGGATTAATATTTGTTTGTTACAGTAGCTGCTATAGAAGTACAGTAACTTCCTTTACATTCTAGAAAGACATACTATATATATATATATATATATATATATATATATATATATATATATATATATATATATATATATATATATATAGTTTTCCCCTATTGCCTATTTTATGTTAAGATTTAATTTGATAGACTGTTGACCAGTCTTGAATATGTGGGGTTCTGGTTATATCAATAGCTCAAAACTTTAGAAAAGATATAGGGAATTAAAAACCAATATATTCAGAGCAGCCGTCATTACCCTAATAGCAAATATTTAAACAAGGAATACCGCATGACGAGAACACAGAAGAAGAACCATCTGCAAATCTAACCATTAGAGAACTCCTGTTTGCGGACGACTAAGCACAAATAGCAAAATCAGAAGCTGAATTACAAGACCACATGAATAGTCTAAACGAAATGTGTAGGGAACATAACATGAAAATTATCACAAGCAAAACAGAGGTAATGACCTAACTAAAGAAGAACAAACAGCAACAATTCACCTAAACGAACATCCCTTGAAACAAGTAAAGAGTTTCAAGTACCTTGGAAGTATAATACCATCAAATGGCAGATCAGAAGACGAAATCGAAAATAGGTGCAATAAGGCAAATCAACTCATTGGACAAATGGCACCAATACTAAAGAACAAACATGTATCAATAACTACTAAGAAAGCACTTTACAACACAATCTTCCTACCAACTCTTTGCTACCAATGCCAAACCTGGACAATGACAGAAAAAGAGAAAAGAAAAATCACAACAACAGAAATGAGGTTCCTGAGAAGAATACTCAACGTATCAAGAAGAGATAAGATCAGAAATGAAGAAATCAGAACTAAAGTGGGGGTTAAAGCAGCACTAGATTTTATTAGAAATCAGCGAGTCAAATGGTTTGGCCATGCAAGTAGGCTACCAGTCAACAGCATACTACAGCAAGCAATGCTGTACAGACCAGATGGAAACAGGAAGAGGCCGACCATGTAAACGTCGGACGGAGGGAATAGCAGAGTCCATTGGAATATCGATATACGAAGCCCATAATCGGGCACTCTCACGATGTTTATACTTCACCTCGACATCGCAAGGTACAAGAGGAACATGATGAGATGAGATGAGATCAGGCTACTCAATATCTAAACTATAAATGTTTTACAATATCAAAATAACTTGACTAATTACACAGAAAAGGATTGAATACACATGTTGAACCTGTGTTGGTCCTTAGGCTTGTAGTAGAGTATTAATAGGAGATAAAAGTGCACGAAAACGTTCGCCTGCCTGTCTGCCTGTTTGCATCTATCTGTCTTTCTGTTTGTCTAGCCACTCGGACAAGACTGTCTTAATGTTTAAATCCTCTCAATGAAGATGTAGAACATAGTACAGTTGACTGCTGGATATATTTGAACACATTGTATCTCTTAATTCTTCTATTTTAGGTTGTAGAATAGATGACCCCCCTCAAAGATATGTAGATAGAAAGAACATCGGCTAGGGTTGACCGAATGTTCACATCATATCATTGGTTCCAGGTTCTTCTTGATATATGTTCTTGACCTATGGGTGGAAACTGTGGATAGTTATTACATATCTGGTCTGTCCTTTATTCCAATCAGGACATATTATTAAAAACCATGGGTGCTTTCTGGCCTTTACGTCATGCAGGACATATTGTTGAAAATCATGGTTGCTTTCTGGCCTTTATCATTATCATCATCATCCTTACCAGCTGGTTTAGGCGTTCATGGCCCTCGACAGATTTCGGTCTTTGGTGTTTTGGATCAACTCTGCTGATGATAATCCTCCATGCCACCGTCTCAATCCATCCAGCATCGTTTCTCTTTGTCTGCCTTTGCCTCTCTTCCCCTAGATCTTTCAAGTTGAAACGATGTTCTCTAATGCCATTTTCTCATCACATGACATGTTTGTATCTTTTTTATTGTTGTATATAATGTTCTAGTTTCATTAGCCTGTTTGGGACGCAGAGGTGTTTCCAAGGCACCAGGGCCGGGATCTATACTGGCCAAGACCTGCTGACACGTCCACGCCGTGCGTCCTGGGCAACAGGTCCCTTTGGGGACCTGGCTAACATCAGTAGGATCGATGATTCCTCCGAAGCCGGAGAGTATCTGCCTGCATGGCGAGGAACCACCAGTCTGCACACCAATAAGCCAGACATGGGACAACGAATACTCACGCACACCTCAGGTCCTGTATGATTATCACATTTATATTGGACAACAGGATGCCTTCATCCGACATACAGGACTTCATGCTGGAGTTCACAGCCAGCGAACACAAGCAAGCAAGCCAGCAAGCAGCATTCGCCTGTTTTAGGTAATTGTTGTTAGTTACTCTGGCAGTCCAAGGAATTCGCAACATTCGTCTCAGGAACCACATCTCTGTTGCTTCCAAGTTCTTCCTAATTTGTTCATTTACATTCCAAAATTCACTGATATACACCAATACAGGTTCTATGTAGCATTTAGCAGTTTCCTTCTTAAATTCAGTGATAGTGACTTATTGCATAGGATACTCTTCATTTTCCAAAATGCAGCCTTGGCTTGCCCTATTCTGCTCTTAATCTCTGTTGTCCATCTTCAATCTGATGTTATAAATGCCCCTAGGTATTTAAAATTATCCACCTGGTTAAGAATGTTTCCTTGTATTTCTGTTTCGCATTTTGGTGTCACCTTTTTCTTTAATATCACCATTATTACTGTTTTGTTTTAATACTAAAGAAGAGTTTTTAAATGCCCCTAGGTACTTAAAATTATCCACTTGGTTAAGAATTTCCCCTTCTATTTCTATGTCACATTTTGGTGTCACCATTTTCTTTGATATCACCATTGTTACTGGTTTCTTGATATTCAAGCAGAGTCCGTTCATTGCACTCTCTGTTATTACAGTTTCCAACAATTGTTGTAAGTCTGCTGAATTATCCGCCACTAATACTGTGTCATCTGCATAGCGTATATTGTTTATATTATAACCTCCGATTAGTATTCCTGGCGTCTCTTTGATTTCTCTCATTATTACTTCGCTATATAGGGAGAAGAGATCCAATAACAAGCACATCCCTATCGTACTCCTAGCTTTATCTGTTCGTAACTGCCCTGTTTATTTCCCATTTTAATTACTGCTACTTGGTTCCAGTAAATATTCTTTGCTATTCTTAAATCTTTCCCTTCAATGTTGATATCTTCCAACATTTTAATCAGTGCATCATGTTTTACTTTTTTCAAAGGTCACAGATTGTGAGAATTGTATGGATATTTTGCCATGGCCATGCAGGGGTTCGGGGTAATGAACAGGTTTATAGGCTGGCAGGTAATGTACCTCTTTGTGTAGTAGATTACCTATGGACAATGGGGAGGGGGGGGGGGGGGGTGGTCGTGCGCTTGTGGGACCAAGTGAAGAAGACGGGGGAATAGATTGAGAACCCGTGTGTAGACAGAATGAGATTGCTGAGGATCGGCAGGGCTTCTGGAAGAATCTCAAAACTGAGAGGGAAGACCAGGAGAACTTTAATTCAGATAGCGGTGGGAATGATTAGTAGTATGACTCTTCGCTGGCTGTTGAACGAGGCGACGGAGCACGTTTGGCAAGGTCCTGAATGCAGTGATGTCGGTTCTTAACTCTTAACTTACTTTATCAAATGCCTTAGTATAGTCTGTGAAGCACAAGTATATGTCTTTCTGTGTCATACTGTTCTCCACTAATTTCCATTTTTATTTTTTTGCTGGTCTTCTCATTATAAATCTGAGTAGACGCTTAGTGATATGGTTAATGAGGTTAATTGTACGAAAATCTTTACATTCAATTGCTCCTGGTCTTTTTGGTATAGCTATAAATACAGATTTCAGCATATCACTCGGTAAATATCCACTGCTGTAAATATCATTCAACATTGTGGTTAATATATCTACTCCAAATTCTCCCAATACTTCTAATTCTTCTATTGTGATTTCATCTGGCCCAACTGGTTTTCCTTTCTTCATATGATTGACAGCGTCAGCGACTTCATTTTGAAAAGGTGGACCTTCTAAGGTACTTTCTTCTGTTAATTCTTTCCTTTCTCCATCATATAATTCTCTTATATACTCATTCCACCTCTTCATTATAGCACCTTCCTCTAATAATATATTTCCTGTTGTTGATTTCAAACACCCTGTATTTATTCGTGTTTTTCTTCCTTTGAGGTCACTGATTTGTCTGTGCATATTTTTTTTAATCTTTAATGGAATTTAATTCAATTATTTTGCAATGCTCGTTTAACCAACTTTCTTGTGACTTCACACATTTATCTCTTAATTCTTTATTTATCTTAGCATATTCTTGTTTGTCATTTCTACTCTGTTTTCTTTTGTCCATCAGCATTAAGATTTCTTCATTCATCCATTTTTCCTTAGCTTTTTGACTTCTCTCCGGTAATATTTCTTTGCTAGTTTGATGAATACAGTCCCTTAACATTTTCCATTGTTCATTTATACTCTGTATTTTAGCTATTGCATTGTACCTATTTTTCACAGTCACTCTGTACTGTTCTTGAATTTCTTTATCTACTTTCAGAACCTCTTTATTAAGTCATGTTCTTAAACATTTTTCCCCTCTCTTTAATCTTTCTTTTATTGTCCACATAGTGGTACATGATCACTATTACAGTCAGCACCAGGCATTGTCTTTACATTAATTAACGCATTTCGAAACCTTTTATTAATAAGTATGTAGTCAGTTTGCCGGCTTCGTGGCTTAGAGGTTAGCTACTTTTCTCCGTAATCTCGTATACTCTCGTGGGTAACGTGATGAGGGTGAGAATCAGCAGTGGCTCGAATCGCATCGGTAACTTACGGGGTATGTGAGCCGGCCGCTCAGAAAGCAATGGCAAACTACTGAGCGTAATCTTGCCAAGAAATCAACATACAGCTGAAAGATGCTGGTGTTGACAGCGATGTCCTGTAAAGGATATGAAAAAAAAAATGTAGTCAGTTTGGTTGTGTATTTTCTTATCAGGGATTTTCCATGTGTATAGTCGTCTTTTATGGTGTTTAAACCATCTGTTTCCAATTATCATATCATTGATGTTTGTCCATTATAGTAGTTTTTCTCCTCTTTCATTTCTTGTACCTAAACTATAATTCCCCACTACATCCTCCTTTTTCCCTTTTCCTACTTTTGCATTAAAATCTCCAAGTATTATTTTTATTTCTTATGATCCAATCTGAGCCATCGCCATTTCTATTTCATCGTAAAGGTGTTGTGTTTCTTCATCACTGCTGTGGTTTCTTACCTTTATGTCACGCAGGATATATCGTTTATAATCATGGGTGGTTTCTGACCTTTATGTCACGCAGGATATATCGTTTAAAGTCACGGATGGTTTCTTACCTTTATGTTATGCAGGGCATATTGCTGAAAATGATGAGTGGTTTCTGGCCTTTATGTCACGCAGGATATATCGTTTAAAGTCATGAATGGTTTCTTACCTTTATGTTATGCAGGGCATATTGCTGAAAATGATGGGTGGTTTCTGGCCTTTATGTCACGCAGGATATATTGTCGAAATCATGAGTGGTTTCTGGCCTTTATGTCACGCAGGATATATTGTCGAAATCATGGGTGGTTTCTGACCTTTATGTCATGCAGGACATATCGATGAAAATCATGGCTGGTTCCTTACCTTAATGTCATGCAGGACATATTGTTTAAGATCATGGGTGGTTTCAGCCTTTATGTCATGCAGGACATATTCTCGAAACCCATAAGTTGTTTCTGGCCTTTATTCATGCAGACATATTGTAGAAAATCATAGTTGGTTTCTTACCTTTATGTCACGTGGGTGGTTTCTGGCCTTCATGTCATGCAGGACATACTGTTGAAAACCATGGATGGTTTCTGACTTCTATGCCATGCTATACATATTCTCGAAAACCATGGGTTATTTCTGGCCTTTATGTCGTGCAGAACATATTGTTGAAAACAATGGGTTATTTCTGGCCTTTATGTCATGCAGGATATATTGTTCAAGGGCCTTTCCAGAACGTCGTCCATTCACGGCTCGCCGGAGTGTCTTCGTCTTTCGGTAGCTCCCGTGCTCCATGCACGTGCATGTGTCTTCAATGTTCTGTGCCCACCGTCGTGTTGAGCGTCCCATGAACTGTCTCCCAGGAACATACTTTCCGTTGCTGTACTTTCTACTCCATGTAGAACATGGGTTTCAGTTTCCCAGACATTATGGTTCCTCATGAGACCGTTTTCGTTTATATTGTAGAATGTCATCATATTTTTCTTCTTCTTAATCAAAGGTGTTCTTATAATAAGTTTACACTACAATGAAAACATAATAATTAGATGTTTACATAACAGTAGGCAAGCAAGAGGTAGACAATATACAAGTGGGAATATAGTACCAAGAGACAGACGAACAGTAATCTGTCAGAGTACAAAATCAAGGCGTAAGTCAGTGTTGGAGATTCATTGCTATTGCTGCCAATCTTCATTTTGGAGATAGAACTATTTGGATTTATAACTGTAGAGTCTTATCTAGTCTTAAATGACCATCTGTATCTCAGCTACACAAATTCATCAGTACAGCGGGACCTTAACCTAGTTCGGTCTGGACTCATCCATAAAGTGTCACTAGAGATAGGTCCCTTCGGTGCACTAGGGTAGAGGAACACTATCCCCTTCAAGAAGGTATGATAGACGCAATGGATCTGTAGTCTTGATCTCGAGAGCAGGATGATATTAGTTCTAGGCACTAGAGAAGACTCCGTCCGTATACTGCAGTTTGACTGTGATAAGGTGATGTCTAGCTTGAAATCGACTACTTTTCTCAGACACTTAGGGGCAACATACCGACGCAAAATATAAAGTAAAGGAAAACAGATTCTTTCCTTCCATTTCTACGGTTATATTTTCGAATCCGCATACAGACAAGGATGTTTGTTTGTTTGTTTAGTTGTTTGTTACTTTGGCATGATAATAACAATATCATATTCGAGTGCCAAATAAACATTTGGGGCTAGCACCATTTACCCGCACGCTGACAAAAGCACGAGCGCGGATGGACACGTTTTCGATGCCAGCTCTCATCGTTCGCTACCGGTAGGAAAGTCTGACCACCTATCCCTCGACGCACTGAGACCTACAGAGATGCACTGAGACCTTTAAAGATGCACTGAAAACTACAAAGATGCATTGAGACCTACAATGATGTGGTGGTCCTAACATTTTAAATACCCACTTCAAGTTCCTGCTACGGTACTTTGTTTTTAAACCATATACCCAGTAGACACCACGGTGTGTAAGGGTGTCCTTTACATTATTTATACTCCCTTTTCTGTTTCAAAGATAAAAACAAGAAGCCCCATTGACCACACTTTCAATTTCCGCCCCCTATTTATTATATGCCTGTTGCTCCTTCACCGTTGCTCTTTGATTAGGGCACCGCTGGAGGGGTGTATTTTTTCCATTTCTCGCTACAACAGCCGGGGGTGACTATAGGAAACAGGCAGCTCTAGTTGGCTGTAGCTGAGGAACTTTGGTGTGATTCAGTTATATAGTCATTTTCAATATAACAATTTGGCTGCTAACGGAGATGGGGATTGACGTGGTTGTTAATATTAGAACATATATTTTGTCACGTGAACTCTTGTTACTTTGATTTTCTCTTCTATAGCTCATCTACCACCATCATCATCATGTACAAGTCTTTAGCAGAATGTTGCTCTCTTTACGGCCCGCCGTAGTTTCTCGATCCTTCGCTGATTGTGCCTGGTGCATGTTCATGCCCTATGTACGTGCTGGTCGACTCCTGCTACTTCCTTCCATAACTGTTCCTTCAAAGCCACCATGACAGTTATTATTGGCACGGTATTTCCGTTTCCGGGACATAATACTGATTAGCCAGTTTTCTTCCATGTTTTTGTGCAGAATACCAATATTATTTTTTTTTTCTGTTTGACCACGATTTTTTAAAAAAAGCATTGTTTGTTTTCTTTCTTCGTTTGTTCTATTTGAGACTTATGACTACTGTTTTCTATTTTAAATTGTTTATTGTTGTACTGAATTTGAGATTTCCTTACAGTTTTTCTCTGAAGGTAGATTGAGTTTCGGAGCAGCCAACAGATAGTTGGCTATGGCCTCAAGTTGATATTGGAAGGCAGTGGGTGGGTTTCTTTATTTGGACAATGGCTACTGCCACCGACCAGTATTATGTCTGCCAGGAAGGAAAGTCGTGGCAGACCTCCTTACATACACATATGAAATCATTATTCGTGAATTCACACTGGCATTTGCAGTTACAAAAAAAAAGAGTAACGAAGTGCAGTACATAATGTATAATATTAGATTTATGTGTAATATGGGCAATAAGCATACAAGCTGAGAAACACCAAGTGAAATAGAAAGATAGAAATTCTTAACAAAATGCGAAGAATACCAAGTACGAACAGAAAAACGAATGAGAAAGTCCTAAAAGAAAGAAACGATAACAATAAATTAATAAGGAAAATTGGACGTAGCTGTCAAAATTTTCTGGGTAAGTTATGAATAGAAATAAACTTAATGACAACTGACAAAATTGTCTGGCAAAGAGTAACGTGAAAGCCGATACATAAATATCTACATGCCTTGGCCACATGGCATGAGCAGGACAAGACCACGGACCAGCCACGAGACTCTGATGATGGAGTGAGATGGGGAACAAGACCGCCCACACTTATCTGCGTGCTATATGATGATTGTATGAATTTCTCTGGCAGACTGCTAAGGGCCACAACCTTTTCTCAGAGCTCTGTATACATCACGGTCCAGTAACCATTCATTACTGCCATATCAACAAGTTTGTACAAAGTGCTTTCAAAACTGCGAGTGACGCTAGCCCAGTGGCTAGTCCACGTTGCCGTGATCATGGATTTAAATTCGCACTGAGGCGGATTCTTAAAATTGACGTGGGTTCCTGTCACGAGCTCGCCATGAGTTAACCAGATAATAATACCGACGTTTGCGTGGCGTATATTTTCTAGGCCACAACAGTCGTACTAACAGAGTAAACACAGCTGCACAGGTTACATCGTGTCAGCCCATAAACACCTTTGGTGGTGAGTGAGAAGGAATGGATACATCGAGTTGGCAGTTCATTAACAGTTAGAATCACATATGATTGTCGGCTTAGGATATGGAATGGTTCCGTTTGTCATCTATACTGCCGGACATCAGACGGAAATGGCTGCTGGGATTGTCACCACGGAACAGAAGATTGACAGTTTATCAACAGGTCGGAAGTGCCCGACTAGGGAGAAAACAGTGCATCTGTCAATTCTTGGTTCCGGCACATCGAGAGGATTGACGGGGTTATTTGCAACTCTTGTTGTAACTCGACAGAAACTCGCTGGCTTGTTTGAGAATCTAAACTATTACTGACAACTTGACAGGACTAAAGCCAGGAAAATGGATTCTTGACAAGGGATGATCTGCCACTGTGCCACTGTGTGGGGGCATAAAGGATAACGTCACGTGGCCAACTTTGGTAGTTTGCCATATAAACCCGAGTTGGGATCAACTAGGGTGGACTTGAAAAATGCTCTAGTCAGAGTGCCAGGGCACTGCAGTGCTTAGTGGAAATAATATCTACCGTGTGTTAATTAGTGACTTAATTTTGCACGTGCCTATAATGGCAGATGTAGATATGATTGATAGGACTGCAGTAGTGCCATTTAAGGTATAACCTATTATAATATATTCGTTATAATTACTTTAGGCAGTAGCCTTGTTAAACTATAGTGTGATGATTAGCACTGTTAGTGGAAACTAGCTAGAGTAGTGAAGTGATACTTGGCTCTGTTAGCTAAATAGATTAGTGAAGTGTTGATAAGCTTTACTAGTTGAGAATTGAGTAATGAGGGATAATTGGGATCTTCCGTAGGTGTCCCTGGTGGGCGGGGTTCCGCATTCTGGTTGCTGATTTTTTTCTTTGTCATAGCCTGATTCGGCTCTAGGTAGGTAGCTAATCTGCTCTATGACTAAGTCTAGTTAGCTAAAGATCATTAAGCAAGGTGATAGGCTTACACTCAGCCGAAGGGATCAGTGACTAGTACTATCACCAGATGTGTTGTTTCTATCCTAGGTTCCCTACCAGATCCAAGGAAACTCTACAAGTTTTGGGAAGAATTAAAAACCCCATTCTGAAGAACACCAGTTCAAGAGTCAATAAAGTTGCATACAGAAACGTAACTTACGCTAGAAGGAAATTGATTCATCAAAGAGAGTGATGCATACTGATGCACCACACAGCATCAGACAGTAGTAACGAACTGAGAACCGGCTAAGAGTACCTAGTGTTAGTACAGTAACAATTAACATTAGTAATTAGCACTTATGGACTGAATGGTTCGATGTGCAACGAGGATGATCTGTCGACTAACTAACTAACTAACTAACTGCGTACACACTACAAAAGACTTGTGCAGTTTGTTAAGGAACGTTAGGAACGGACATTGTGTAGAGTGCAACCGGTCCATGATTAACTGTTAATACCACCGGTGTCTATTTCGGATGTTCATGAAATTGGATTACCAGAGGTCTACAGAGGCAAAGCAGTATCCGGCAAGATGGTTTCGGCAACGGGTGAGAAGTACATGTTCTGACGTAACGTGCTGTGGTCTATCTTTGCTGGGATCAGCTGACTGGGTTGCTGTCTGAGAGTCAGAGTCTACACACTTTATAGAACACGTCACACATTTTCTTCACATACACGTCTCATATACGTTACACTTTTATTTTAATAAATTAATCTTTATTAATTTTTAGAAGCAAGAGTTGTTGAGTATGTTGCGTTGGGGAAGTATGAGAAGGGGGCATAGTACGACAGTGTGCGAGTGATAGGAAAAGGTGTCCATAGGCTGATGGAGTGTGTTGGACGGAAGCTGGTGGATTCTCCAGAATATTGAGAGGAAAAAAATATTATAATGTGGGTGTCGGATCTCCTCACTCCAGGGACGACACTTTAAAGGAGGACACGACAGTTCCCAGGTCGACCCAGGTTAAAATTGGTACCAGGAAATGGCTTGAGACGTAAAGGCAGCCATTGTGATGTTATCCACATCGCCTATCCAGTGCGTGTCGGTCTATAAAGTCTGTGGCTTGCGCCTTATATCCTATATAACCTCAAGGTGTGGAAAACGGGTACATTACGTATACGAGGGTAAGTCAATAAGTAAGTCACAAATGGCTGAAGAAAAATAACTAAATATGATAACAACTTGAAACCAGTTTATTTGTATACATACATTGTCCCTTTATTTCTAAACATAACTTCCACCACCATTGATGCACTTATCCCATCGTTTTATCTGTCCCCTCAAGCCGGCTGCATAGAACTTGGTGCTCTGTTTTCTAAACCACGTTTTCACTTCATATTCAACTTCGGCATCATTCCCGAAATGTCTCCTGCCAAGGTGGATTTTCAGTGGACCAAACAGGTGGAAATCGCTAGGGGCTAAGTCGGGGCTGTAAGGTGGATGTTCCTGAACTTCCCACCTTAGTTGGTTAATTTTCTCCTGATTTAATCGAGCCGTATGTTGTCTGGCATTATCATGAAGAAGCAACACGCCTCTAGTCAGCAGTCCTGGAAATTTCAATCGATCATGCATTATGCTGTATGCTGAACCATGTGAGCACCCTATTGCAGATGCTACAGAGTCTATCGTTACTCGCCTGTCACCTCTAATCATCTCCTCCACCCGCTGCACAGATGCTTCTGTTGCAATCTCACCAGGACGACCAGATCAGATTTCATCAGCAATTTTAGAGCGTCCTTGAGAACATTTTTCTACCCAGCTATGCACCGCTTTACAGGACAAACATGTGTCAGCATACACAGGAAGCATTTCTTTATGAATGTCCTTTGCAGGCAGTCCTTTTGCCCACGAAAAACGCACAACAGCACGTTGCTGTTTGGTTGCACACTCGGTATATACAGTCGTCATTTTGTTTATGCGCTGCGCATACGCGTGAGACACCTAGTGCCACCTGACGAACGTGAATATAAAGTTCGATGTTGCTGTCACCTAATGACACCTGTAGAAAACACCAACTACATTTACCTGCCATCCCACAGAACTGTGTGACTTATTGTCTCGCCCTCTTAATTGTTTATAATAAACTAGAATTCATTTATGATGTGGTGACTTGCATACCCTACGCGCAGCAAAGTTGAGGCTGCAGTTTTGATTCTAATATTCTGTAATTGACGCCCCGCTGTAGGCCCGTGCTACCTGAAATATGATAACAGGAGAAGCTATATGGATACCCTTGGTAGTTTACATCACCTCTCGCAAGACCCTCGTCGTACCATAGGCCTAGTGTCACAACCAACCAGGCAGATTAACTGGAAATTTGCCGACCTAATGAAATGCAGTTCATGAGAAGAGTTTCCAATTTAACCATTCGAGACAGAGCAAGAATTGATGTTATCTTTTTAACACCTTGTGCCACAAACGTGGAAAGACGGAAGATACAATGATTTGGCCATCTCATTTGAATGCAACACCATCAGTGTTGCGCGGTGACGCAGTGGCGCTACACCAAAAAAGACCTGATACGAGAGCATGAGGGCGCCCATAAAGACAATGGATTGACGACATCAAAGACAGAGTACGGTCACACGGAATGACATAATCCAGTGCCATCCATCGGGCGCCTGACCATAAATTATCCCTCTCCACTACGCTTGACGGGAAAAGTGGAAAATGATGATAATGAAACAAATGCAAATGACCAAATACTACGAAGTAATGACAGTTCTGGCAACAATCAGCTTGCTCTGGAATCATGGATCACACGGCAAAGTTGTTAATATAAATTAATTGCTACCTCTTCTTCCTTTCTCTGTCGAGGAAATGAGTCACATCTAGTAACGATGCTCTGAGGTCAGTGTACTCAACTTCAACATGCATTTGTGTACCGTCTACTTTCTCCAGACAGATGTAATCCAAGTAATCGGGCGCTTGTTACGGAGATTTAGCTAGTTCTATTATTTATCAGGGAGATTTTGATAGCTATACGTAATTTTATACTTTGTTTGGTTGAATTTTTTGTGGCTGTATAATCTTTTATTTGTAAAGTAAAATTTGCCATGTACGTTCAACAGGTAGCAGCGGTACCGCAGTGGTTAGCAAGCAGTCCCGCCAGTCCGTGGGTCATGATTTCGAATTCGTATCTAGATGGATTTTTTTAAAACTTACCTGGTCGACCTAGCCTGACGATGAAACCAGAAACTGTAGTGACAAGTAAAAGCGACCGGTGTGATATTAATCATATCACCCACCGATTGCCGATTGGTCTATAAAATATGGTTCTAGCACCACATACCAAAGGTACATATAGGTGTGTACTTATTGATTTTTTCTATTACGTCTATACAAACTGAGATCGCCATGGAGTGTTACTCTCATATTAATTTATTTCATATAACGTAGTGGCCATTTCTTCATATCAAAATTGTAACAAATCAGTGATGTACTGTAGATCTCTTATATCACTTTTTCGCCTGGCCGCCTTGTCTGCTTGCTTCCTGATTCCTTGATTGCTGACCGAGTACCTGGGGCTTGGAATTACCAAAATTGTTCAACTTCCGGTATTTTGCGTCTACTGACGTGCAGGATCCCTGTATGTGATCCCTTTATCCCACTGATGTTGTCTTCGCTAGAGACATCTTTTGCTTTGAGAAATCAGGTCACGTATTTTCTCACAAACACACACTTTATTTATCATCATCAAGTGCCCTGCCAGCTGGAGTAGGCGTTCATGTCTCTCCATAGATCTCGGTCTTTGCTGTTTTGAATCAACAATGCTGATGATATTCCCCCATGCCACTGTCTCAGACCATCCAGCATCATTTCTAGTGGTCTGCCTCTGCCTCTCTTCCCCTTGATCATTCCAGTTGTAACGATATTCGCCAATGCCTCTCTTCTCATCACATGACGAAAGAAAGCTATTGGTCTCTTTCTTATTGTTGTAAATCATGTTCTACGAGCACATTCATTAGTCTATTTCACGCAATCGTTGTTAGTTACTCTGACAGTCCAAGGAATTCGCAACATTCGCCTCAGAAACCACCACATTTTATTATTCAATTACAAATAAATTTGTGAATAGAGTAATACCGGCGGCTGTAATAAGAATGTTGGCTAAACGCAGAGAATTGTGCAAAGCTATATTTACTTCAGCTTACCACATAAATATGAACAACTGACCTATTTTCACAACACGGGACGTATTGTATAGGATATACGATGTTACGCCATTATTTTAGACCAACTGGCACTTTGTGGGTGGCAGTCAACTCCAGCATTTCCTGGCCAATTGTGATGTTCTGGGCAATTTTACTTTCAGTAGTTTGTCATTTCAGACCGCGTTGCGCTGGGTTTTAACGAGTTGGTATAGGAACCGTTCGTTCAGAAAGAAATGGCAAACTACTGAAGGTAAACTTTCCAAGACACACAGCAACAGCAGTAAAATGCTGGTATTGACAGCGAAGTCCTGTAAATAGAATATGCACACACACACACACACAAAGTTTGTCATTGCTTTCTTAACAACCGACACACATACTATGGTGAAAATCGACGCAAGGCGGTCACATATTCAAATCCAAATCACCTGCGGCTGATTTCGAGCTCTGTGTGTCGGAATTGTGAAGCTGCTTTCACTGTCCAATAGCCACAGAAGCCCGCAAGAAGCGAATACGTGCAATATATTCTGCTGCTCTCCACGGTGAGGGACAGACTGGTCACATATTTCTCCGGGTTCTCGGCCTACAAAATATAGTGGCCCTATCACATCACAGACCATAGCAGGTCACATGGCAGGTCACCTAGCAGGTCGAATAGCATGTCACATAGCAGGTCACAGCAGGTCACCTAGCATGTCACATAGCAGGTCACCTAGCATGTCACATAGCATGTCACACAGCAGGTCACATAGCATGTCACATAGCAGGTCACCTAGCATGTCACATAGCAGGTCACATAGCATGTCACATAGCAGGTCACATAGCAGGTCACCTAGCATGTCAAATAGCAGGTCACACAGCAGGTCACATAGCATGTCACCTAGCATGTCACCTAGCATGTCACACAGCATGTCACATAGCGTGTCACATAGCAGGTCACCTAGCATGTCACATAGCATGTCACATAGCATGTCACCTAGCATGTCACATAGCGTGTCACATAGCAGGTCACCTAGCATGTCACATAGCAGGTCACACAGCAGGTCACATAGCATGTCACATAGCAGGTCACATAGCATGTCACAGCAGGTCACATAGCAGGTCACACTGCAGGTCACATAGCATGTCACATAGCATGTCACAGCAGGTCATACAGCAGGTCACATAGCATGTCACATAGCATGTCACATCCGGTCACATAGCAGGTCACATAGCATGTCACATAGCAGGTCACATAGCATGTCACATAGCAGGTCACATAGCATGTCACATAGCATGTCAAATAGCAGGTCACACAGCAGGTCACATAGCATGTCACATAGCATGTCACAGCAGGTCACATAGCATGTCACATAGCATGTCACAGCAGGTCACATAGCATGTCACATAGCAGGTCACATAGCAGGTCACACAGCAGGTCACATAGCATGTCACATAGCATGTCACTGCATGTCATATAGCAGGTCACCTAGCATGTCACATAGCATGTCACAGCAGGTCACATAGCATGTCACATAGCATGTCACAGCAGGTCACAAAGCATGTCACATAGCATGTCACAGCAGGTCACACAGCAGGTCACATAGCATGTCACAGCAGGTTACATAGCATGTCACATAGCATGTCACAGCAGGTCACATAGCATGTCACATAGCAGGTCACACAGCAGGTCACATAGCATGTCACATAGCATGTCACATAGCATGTCACTGCATGTCACAGCAGGTCATATAGCATGTCACAGCAGGTCACATAGCAGGTCACCTAGCATGTCACAGCAGGTCACCTAGCAGGTCACCTAGCATGTCACATAGCATGTCACATAGCATGTCACAGCATGTCACATAGCATGTCACAGCAGGTCACATAGCATGTCACATAGCATGTCACAGCAGGTCACATAGCATGTCACATAGTATGTCAGAGCAGGTCACATAGCATGTCACATAGCATGTCACAGCAGGTCACATAGAAGGTCACCTAGCATGTCACATAGGATGTCACATAGCATGTCACAGCAGGTCACATAGCATGTCACATAGCATGTCACAGCAGGTCACATATCATGTCACACAGCACGTCACATAGCATGTCACATAGCAGGTGACACAGCAGGTCACATAGCATGTCACATAGCATGTAACATAGCAGGTCACATAGCAGGTCACCTAGCATGTCACACAGCATGTCACATAGCAGGTCACATAGGATGTCACATGGCATGTCACACAGCAGGTCACCTAGCATGTCACACAGCATGTCACATAGCAGGTCACCTAGCAGGTCACACAGCATGTCACATAGCATGTCACACAGCATGTCACACAGCATGTCACATAGCATGTCACATAGCATGTCACACAGCATGTCACACAGCATGTCACATAGCATGTCACATAGCATGTCACATAGCATGTCACATAGCAGGTCACACAGCATGTCACTTAGCATGTCACACAGCATGTCACATAGTATGTCACATAGCAGGTCACCTAGCATGTCACACAGCATGTCACACAGCATGTCACATAGCAGGTCACCTAGCATGTCACACAGCATGTCACCTAGCATGTCACACAGCATGTCACATAGCAGGTCACCTAGCATGTCACATAGCAGGTCACCTAGCAGGTCAAACAGCGGGTCACATAGCAGGTCACACAGCACTGTCTCGAAGTAATGTATTATTAATTTTATTCGTGCACTGTACAAAGAGCCTCCTTGTATGATTTATGTGGATTAACTGGGGACCTTATGGAGATATATACGTAGAAAGAAATTGATCCTTAACTGATCATCATCATCATCGTCTTCCACATTTGCTGTCAAGCGTTGTGCTTGCTCCGCGGTGGAGTTTTTAATCAGTCCTATTGCGCCGTGATACATGTATAAGTTTATGATGATGATGATGATGATGAATATGTGTATACAATAATAGGAGTCGCTGCCTCTCAGTGGTTATTACACTCGTCTGTCAACCTGATTATCTTGACTTGATATATATCTCAAAGCTGCATTGTGCTATTTTTTTGCGGAAAAGTAATTTGTTAAGTAACCGTTAACTTATGGTTAATTATGATAATATATTTGGAGAGGATTTAGTGTAAGACAGAGAGGGAAGAGCAGGGAGTGAGGGATAGAGATATGGGATAATCGAGGTAGGGGTTAGTGAGAGAAATGGGCTAGCAGAAAAAGAAATCAATACTGCTGTTAAAACTGCTTTCATAGACGTGTGTTCATGAGACTAGTGATTTCTATTGTTGTGTGGGTACTTCTTCTTCTTCTTCTTCAGCATTCCGAGCCATTGAGGTTCTTTGCTGCAAATACAATCTGTCTCCATTCGTCTCTCTGGTGGACCTTCTCTTGCCAGTCGTTGATTCCAAGTGCTTGTAGGTCTGTGTGTATATTATCTCTCCACCGCCTTCTTGGTCTACCTCGGGGTCTACGGTCATTTATTTCCTGAGTGTAAGCGAGTTTTGTTTCCCTATTATCTTCCATTCTTTCTATATGCCCCAGCCATTGTAGTCTATTAGCCTTCATGATACCAGTGATTAGCGGGGACTTAAACAAATCATAAATGTCTTTGTTACTTCTTCTTTTCCACTCTCCACTTTGTGTATCCCTAATGGGTCCAAAGATGCGTCTTAAAATTTTGTTCTCAAAGGTTTGTAACAAGGCTTCGTCTCCTTTCGTTGTACTCCAGGTTTCAGAGCCATACAGCACAACTGGTCTGATCAGTGTTTTGTATATTGTGATTTTGGTGTTACGAGATAGCGCCTTTGATTTTAGTAGATGTTGTAGTGCATAGTATATCTTATTTCCAGAGTTGATTCTAGTTTGTATTTCTTCCCTTATGATGTTGGAGCAGTTGAAGATTGTACCCAGGTATTTGTATGTTTCCGTTCTTTTAATGGTCATATTATCTATCTGTATGTGGCCAGAGTTTTTAGCCATTCCGTCTCTTGAAATTACCATATATTCTGTCTTATCTTGGTTGATAACCAGCCCCATCTGTTGGGCTTTTTCCTTTAAGTGAGTCAATATTTCTAATGTCTTTTGTTCACTTTGCCCTATAATATCTATATCATCTGCATAACCAAGCAGCTTGGATGTTCCTCCAATATCACATTCCTCCTTTACCTTCCTTACAACTTTCTCTAGAGCCAGATTGAAGAGTAGCGGCGATAGTGCATCACCCTGTTTCAAGCCAGATGTTATTTGGAAGGGGTCTGATTTCCTGCCTTTATATGTTACTATATTATAAGTATCTTCCATGCATAGTTTGGTCATGTTAATTAACTTCCTTGGTATTCCAAATTCCTGCATAACATTCCATAGACTATTCCTATGGACACTATCATAAGCCTTTTTAAAATCCACAAAAATGTTATGGAGATCTCTTTTATATTCCCAATGTTTCTCGGCTATTTGTCGTAAGATAAATATCTGATCTATTGTTGATCTGTTTTGTCTAAAACCCGCCTGGTAGTCACCTAATATGTCTTCTGAATATGGTTTTAGTCTATTTAGTAATACTGCGAATAGTATCTTATAGCTTGTGGACAGTAGTGATATTCCTCTATAATTTCCACATTGGAACTTGTCTCCTTTCTTAAAGATAGGTATCAATAATGACTCTTTCCAGTCATGGGGTAATTCTTCTGTCCTCCAGATTTTTATTATTAGTTCGTATAGCTTTAGATGTAATGCATGGCCACCTGCCTTTATAAATTCAGCAGCAATTCCATCAGTCCCAGTTGCCTTATTGTTTTTAAGTCGTGTGATTACATATAGGATTTCTTCAAATGTAGGTTCTTCAATTTGTGGTTCGCATGTTAGAACCTCTTCCTGTGGGAAAATGTGGGTACACAGACCGATATATGTGTTATTGGTGAATTCGTGGATTCAAGACTAGACATGTGTGTCTAATGTGTCGTGTGGTGGATACAAGACGAGATATTTATTTGTGTTATTCACTCTTGCTTCGGAACAAGATTAAACTAACGCGTGCCACACGAGGGGGATTCAAATTAAAACCTTAAATGATTTTTATGTGGTGAATAAAACCTGAAAACAATAAAGAACAAATGTATCATTTGTCGATGTAGTCACCACTGCGTTCAATGCAAGCCCTCCAGCGCCGACAAAGTTCTTGCATTCGTGTAGACATGAAAATGTCTGGGGTCATACTCGGTGTGCCTGACCCGGTCGTGAACATTCTGTCACAGAAGTCAGCCGTTTTGAAAATTCCCACTCCACTCATACACTTGCTGGACTGACAGGCATGCAGCACTATACTGGACCTTCTTTCGCCGATGAATTTATATAGGTTTCATCCCATCACTGATCAAAATTCGGATAAATGAACGCTGCTCTTCTTTAGTGCATGTCAAAAGTGAGGCGGCCATCTTTACATAGCCCTTATGACGTCACCGTGTTCAGTTCCACCGTGATGGTACGTTCTTAATACTCTTGATATCCTTAACAACAATATTGACAGGTTGCAAGACAATGGCGTGGTTATAGTCATTTCTATCACACTTTTAAGGTGATTCCCCCTCGTATACACATGGAGAGGTGGACGAGCATTATCGTTGCGTTTTATAAATGAATGGACAGGTAGAAGATTCTTAACCAAGTTAATTATTCAAGAAGGAATATAAAAGGTTAGATATCTTCTTATAACTTTAGATGACATGGTAAATAGTTAGTATCCTATTATTATCAGTGCTCACCTGCCGACCAGGTAGTCACGGGGTCGAATCTGTATTGGGGCGGATTTATTAAAATAATCTGTGATCCCGGCAAACCCAGGCAGAAATGGTTACCAGGAAATGTCTTGGAAAGTAAAGACAACTGTCCTGAGATTAGCGATATCATCCACCGAGTGCCGACTGGTGTATAAAACTATATAGATGGAAAATAATACTTACTCCCTGTTGTTATGTGTGTGATGATCGTAAATTGTATGTACTTCCACGTGTTATCACCATGTATATTGTAAATTGTATGTACTTAGTGTTATCTCTGTGTAGATCGTAAATTGTATGTACTTCCACGTGTTATCTCCATGTATATCGTAAACTGTATGTACTTCCACGTGTTATCTTTGTGTAGATCGTAAATTATATGCACTTCCATGGTTTATCTATGTATAGATCATAAATTATATGTACTTCCGTGTTGTATCTATGCGTAGATTGTAAATTATATTTAAATTTTGGCGACGCGACCTCGACAGGGGTCGCGACACACAGGTTGGGAACCACTGTTCTAAAGATTATAAAATAGTAAAGGTAGCTACATGTCCTTTATAGGGCATTACAATCAACCCCAAGATTTATTGGCTGTTTGTGATCAAATAGGCAATTTTAGTTCAGTAGTTTGCCATTGCTTTCTGAACTGCCGACGCCTCATATCTAAATCTTCGCAAAGCCGTCTGATTCCAAATCAAGCACGGCTGATTTCGAAACCTCGGCTTAATAAGTCAATTAATTATGAAACTGCTAGTCTTACTATCTCTTAAGCCACATCTTAAGCTATAATAATAACAATAGTATATAGCAATTTATAGTATAGTTGTAGTAATAGGCGCGAAAGTATATAACATAAGGCTTAAGCATATTTTTCTTGATAGTATAAAGAAAGATAATGAGTGTAAATGAAACAATTGATAACCCGTTTCCCTTCGTGAAATGTCACAAATTATGTACGCACTCTCTCCCTCAGTTACATATTTTCATGTACACCGGACACACACACACCCACCCACACTTATACACCTAACATCACACTCATACATACTGCGTACACATACACTTATACATCTAACATCACACTCATACATACTGCGTACACATACACTTATACACCTAACATCACACTCATACATACTGCGTACACATACACTTATACACCTAACATCACACTCATACATACTGCGTACACATACACTTATACACCTAACATCACACTCATACATACTGCGTACACATACACTTATACACCTAACATCACACTCATACATACTGCGTACACATACACTTATACACCTAACATCACACTCATACATACTGCGTACACATACACTTATACACCTAACATCACACTCATACATACTGCGTACACATACACTTATACACCTAACATCACACTCATACATACTGCGTACACATACACTTATACACCTAACATCACACTCATACATACTGCGTACACATACACTTATACACCTAACATCACACTCATACATACTGCGTACACATACACTTCGAATACAAACCCAGTACATGTGCTACTACTTCCTGTGCGCTGGACTGATTTTTGCGTGTGAATCAGCTTTCAATATTAGCAGTGTTCCCTCGCCATCAGGCGAACCCACTCCAACTTCTGAGGGTTCGCATCTGTTGATAAATGTTTCGTCCTGAATCTGATTAAACAACAGCAGGCTAGAGTTGAATGCTCTTAGCGTGTTTCTTTTGGTTTCATATTTAAAATAACTAAACACAGAACAGAATTCAAAAGGCTGCAAACACTGGAAAACATAATTACTAGCTTTTGTAGGAGCCAGTATCAGGTGTACAATAACAACTATCAGGTATCGCTTTGTAGATTGCATCAGGTGTGTGCACAGACAACTCATTTTAAACCAAGTAAATTAACATCGTTCAGTTATCCCCATATGATCATTAATGTGACTGTTAAATTTACCAGTGTAGCAGTTTATCATTTATCAATGAGTAGACAAGCTGAAAAACATCTAATGGCAGTGGAAATGTGGTTTTTGATGAAAATGAAAAGAATACCATGGACAGAAAGAAAACAAAAGAAAAAAAAAAGGAATGAAAAAGTTCTACAAGAAATAAATGAAAACTGTAAACTGATTAGAGAAAATTACACGTAGACAGTCAACATGATTTGGACATGTTATAAGAAGAAATAAATTGGAGAACTGACAACTGGCAAGATTGAGAGGAAAAGAACAAGGAGAAAGCAGATAAGTAAATATCTAGATGGCTTGGCCACGTGGCATGGTTGAGACGAGAACACGGAGCTGATCCACGACTATGGTTGACTGTGTGAGATGGCGAAACATGACCACCCACGCTTATCGGCATGGCACATGATGATGATGAGTTCTTGTTAGGCTGTCGTTCTTTATCTCAAATACCACGTAGTGATACAAGCAAGTGTTCATCAGCTGTACTTGTTCTACATGAATAAGTAAATGGCATGCCGTCTTCACAATGATGGCTGGCTGCTATAGATATCCAATATCTTCATATTCGTCTTCTTTTCCTTTTTTAAAAATTTGTATGCTTCATTTTCTGCCTCTCCTTAGTTTTTTCTTCCCCATCGTCTTCTTCTTCTTCTTCTTCCTCTTCTTCTTCTTCTTCTTCTTCTTCTTCTTCTTGATAAGTATATATTGGCACTCGCTCGCTTTGAAGTCAAACGTACTCCATACACTCTACTTCTAGAAGCAGTGGACTGAATTTCACATGTGGATTGTCTGGATTAGCTTTCCCTATTACTAGTGGTCCTCGCAATCAGGCAAACCCACTCCGACTTCAGAGGTACTTGTAATTTGCGTCCTCAAGTCAGGGACGAAAAGTAAACATTTTAGTTTATCTGACCGATGTAGGGGTTGAACCCCTTACCTCGGCATCAGCACACCGGATGCTTAAGAACGCTCGTTCTTATCCATTCGGCCATGCTGACATCCTTCTTGATAAATGTTTTCTCTGAGCCTATTCCGGGATGTGCCGCAGACCTGATAACTCCCTTGAAGTCTTCACCAATCCCCCATAGACTGTCTCGAAGGCTCGGTACTTTAGCTCAGATTTCCTCTCTGTCTATAACAGTCTGGGCAGTCTATTGTTGCGTGCTCTTGAGTCAGCGTTGGTGCTCCACATTAAGAATTGCAGTCAAATAGAGACATTAGGCGAAGGTGTGCGATGGGTTAACAACATCCAGTTCTGTGTTATAAACATTCTCTTTGGACGAACTAAAGAACGAAATTCACTTTCAAAGTGTCACAAATTGCGCACGGAAACCGGTCTTACATTCGGCCCTTCTAATCACTCATCTTTCGTACATCAGTTATCTGTTGTGAATGTTACAGTCACATGGGTAAGAAAAAAACATTATCAAATAAAAGTTGTGAATATAAACAATGCATATTACCATGCTGTGAGACAGACAGGCAGACAGCCAAACACACATACACATTCACATGTATAAACACAGACAGACAGACAGACAGACAGACAGACAGACAGACAGACAGACAGACAGACAGGCGGACGGACGGACGGACAGACAGACAGACAGACAGACAGACAGACAGACAGACAGACATCGTTTACAATAACTCTCACAGATATTCACACGCTCAATAACACAAAATTACACACTCCCTCGCATACACATATACTCTCTGACAATGTTTCAGTCTAGCTTGTTCACGCTCTAGTCTGCAATTTTCATTTTCTTCTCTCCGATTGATCTTCATATATTCTTTTAGGAGCATCTTTTATCTCTATGAAGCACTGGGACGGATGAAGGATACACGAGGTCTCCACTCCCCAATTTCCATAGACACCACAGTTGGCTGAAATCCATCGCAGGACTAGTTCTGTTCTAGCGGTCAGCACGCTAATGTATCTTTTATTTCATGGATGATCCTGTTCTATCCGCCATCAAGCTAGTAAGTTCTATGGACTATGCCTGACATTAAAGTTGTTATATCACAGAACGAAACGGTGAGGGTAGTTTAATGACTACAACACTCACTTGCTGCCCGATAGTTTTGGATTCAAGCCTGCCTCGAGGTTATATATTTTGGTGACTTCAAAATTTCTACGACTAACTGTCCTCATAAAATGACTACCAGAAAAGTGTATTTTAAGGATGGCCATAAGTCTAATAATGGCAATCATTGTAAGCGTATCTTTTGGACCAGAAAATATGGGTCTAGCACCGCGTGCTACAATGTCACAGTGACATGGAAACAGAACCCGGTTTATAGGCAGAGCGAGGAAGAATATGTCACAGCATCTATATCCACGGACATGCAGTAGAAAGCTCTAGAGACAAGCCATCCAATTAACAAGAGAAGTGGAGGAAGGGAGAATGACAGAATCAAAGCGGGGGATTACAGGTTTCCTGTCCCTTGATCGATCAGTTGATTTAAGAATTGATATAATGGAAGTCCGGGCAAACCCACACATGTTTCGTCTTCCTCAGCAAAAACTGTAAGGTGTATATGGTGATGGTTCCTGTAGCGTTCTGGTTGTAAACACATCGTTATTCCTCCTCTTAAACGCCCCTCTGCGTCGAATACCCCGCCTAAATTCAAATTCAGACGTCTTTAAATAGGTTGTTTCATCTGATATTGTATCGTCATCTAGCAATAGTTCATAGACATTCTTCAGAAAGATCAACTTGGCCATTCTGCAACTGCTGGAGCTCACAAAGACAACAAATCTGCTCACTCGCTACTTCGCACTCCTGCATGACCAGGACAGCACGTACACGTGAGTCTCTGTAAGTGAGGAGTGTCTATGATTGCTTGTCAGATCTGTGGTGAATATGTTACGGACGCAATTGGTACTCACACATACCGCGTTAGAATTACCACTGAGGGCGATTTGGAAGCAGATCGCCTTGCGTTGGCTTCCATACAATGGCGGTCGTTCAGAAAGCAATGGCACACTTACTGAACGTAAACTTACCCAGAAATCACAAACAGCCGAAAAATACTGGAGCTGACTGCTACTTCCTGTAAATGACATGCAACTAAATACGAACTCTATAGTACTGCCGAGAACTCAATAGTTAGTTAGTTAGTCGACAGATCATCCTCATTGCACATCGAACCATTCAGTCCATAAGTGCTCGGATCCCCTCCTCAGCAAATCCCGCTGCGTGTAGCGGCTAACGACACCAGTTCTGTGTTGGTTTATCTATCTTCTTTGGCTTCCAGCGTAGTGTTCTTGTTTGGCCACACATCTTTTAATTTGCTGTACTCGCAGTCTGACCATGGTTGTAGATTCACAGTAATCACTTGGTTCTCGCAAAAGTCTTACTTGTCGTAGTGCATTCAGAATGTCAGCCTGGTCCATGGCGCGTCAACCCTCCACAGTAGCCTCACCTGTGAGCTTGTCAGCCCGCTCATTTCCTTATACCCCGCATGCCCTGGCACGAAGATGAAACTAATCTTTGCCAGCCGAGACCGCTTCAGAGACAGCAACCACTCTCTTCGGATCTACCCCTCCTCTATCCTCTTGAGCATGCTCATTGAGTCGCTAAGAAAACATGCCCTAGTGAATGTATGTGTCTCGAGCCATGTTATTGCTTTACTTACTGCCATTACTTCCATAGTCAGGCTACTTGTGGTCTCAACAAAAGCATCAGAGTCCTCCTTCACAATTCTCCCTCCGGTCCTGAGCCGTAAAGGCCCATGAGCTTCTTACATGTCGAACGACCGACCCATCTGTGTAAATGACAGCATCACGGTCTATCGATTTCTCGAAAATCAACGCCGGAATTTCTTGTCAACATTTTCTAGCTAGTTGGATGTAAACAGAAAAAGATGTACAGAAATCTGTTGGCACTTGTACCCACTCCTCGCCAGGTTCTAAGGCCTCAAGTGAACACACCTGTTGAAGAATGTCTTCGGCTTGGCTTGACCCATCCACGACTTTCCTTTTTTTAACCTCCTGCCCTTCACCTTCATAATTTCACTATGCAGTGGGTGTTGTGTATTTGCGTTAACTCTGAGGTAGGCACATGCTCTGTAAATTTGTATTCTGTCTTCAATGGTTGGAAAATCAAGAAGTTAGCGCATCGCCCTGCATGCTGTATCTCTTGTACATCCAAGAATAATGCGCATAGCTTCGTTCTGTATCCTTTCCATCCATTCTATCTGCTTACGGCTGAGAGTCAGGATCGCCATCGCATACTCAAAAACAGACATGACCAGCCCCTCGTATAGAAGACATAGATGGCGCAACTAACAGTTTGCTGCCGCCAATACCCGCATCACAGCTGTCGGATATTTTTGTTGGGTCAACCCCAAAGAGATAGAGGATACCGAAGTTCCTCTTTCCCATTGTGATCCTGCCATCATAATCTTAACTTTCAATGACTCAAATGCTTGAGTCCATAACTAAAGTCTCGGAGAACCAAGGAATTCCTCCAGGACACTAAAGAGAAGTTTCCCTGAATAACAAGTTCCTTTTGGGGGTTCCTTGCCTCTCCTCTCTCAGCTAAGTAATTAATATCTAGGGTGTGTTTATTTAAACAACTTAACAACGACAAGAAAAATATCACCCAGGAGAGGAAATGACCTCCTTTTCATAATTTAATAAACATAAATTGTGTTATTGATCATTAAGTTCATAAAACATCAATCCAATTCACAACAAAGGTCATATATATATATATATATATATCATTATAACTGTCTATAACCTTGATGCCTCGACCATTCAGTACATTAACATCAACTATAGTCCAGTTTTTCAGTGCTAGTGACTATCCATCTTCCCTTGGGGTAGGTTAAGTCTGAACCTGGGTATGCACTCAGGTTGCTTTATTCCAGAGTTCTTGGATACCTGTGGCAAATAGTCTCCTGAAATTATGTATATTTCTTTTCTCTAAAGTGTTGATTTTCCAGGTATTAATAGGATAGTAGCCCCAGGTCTCCACCTTCAGGTACAAGAATAAGTTCTCTATGTTTCCTGTCCTAAATATTTAGTGGAATTTCTTGCAGGCAGTTGCTTTTTGAATAATATTCTGCATCACTCTGTCCAGGTACTTCACTCAAAAGTCAGGTCTGGATGTAGATGGATCTAATAAGGTCCTGAAATTCCAGCATCAAACATAAATCTACTGATATCATCAATATGAACATTAGAAATGTAAGACTGCAACACTTCCAAGAAAAAGGAAAAAAAAACCAGGAAAATAAATACAGTAAATGTTGATCCTAGGGAAAAATAAACAAGGGAGGAAGAGAGTCTTGGTGTTCTTCTAATAGTATCAACCCTATGATTGATCACTCTCCATCCAATCCTTCATTATAGGGTACTCAAGGGTTAGACTACCAGATAAGCAGTGTCATCTTCACCCTTGCCTGTCAATCAGAGCCTCTAGGTAGAGTAATAACTTGATCTATTCAGAATTTGATACTTATATTCACCATTCCCTTTTTTTCATAATTATTTTTCATAGATATCATCCATTTAAAAGAAAATGTTCTCATACATTAAGGTTTATAAGTCATTCCTAAATGCAATTAGTATTTGCTTAACCTATATAAATACATTGTGGCGGTCTCATACATTAAGGTGTGTACTTCATTCCTAAATGCAATGAGTGTTGGTTTATAAACAATATAAGTTACGTTGTGGTATCTTCTCCTGTATAATATTCAGGTGAAATCCTCTTAATCAAAATGCTTCGAAGAAGGGTATTTTCCCTCTTCTTCACCAAGTAGGTAATATGCCGTTACCTCATAATCATCATTATTATAATAATAACCATAATAATCATCATATAATCATTATCATCGTCATCATCATAATCACAATCACCATTCACATCATATCATCATCATCATCATCATCATCATCATCATCATCAGCATCATCATCAGCATAATCATCATCATCATCATCATCATCATCACTACCATCATCATTATAATCATCATCATCATTATAATCATCATCATCACCATAATCATCACTCTCATCAACATCATTATCATCATCATTATAATCATTATCCTCCAACACACTTTAGGACATAAAACTATGTGAGTGTAACATGAGTGATATGAAATACAGATGGGTTTGATGCTTAGGAGTACACCATATTATTAATTAGTGTTTCATCCACCACAAGTCAGGACAAAAAAACCATATGATTGTAACATGAGTTATATGGACTACAGAGTGGTGTCATGCTTAGGAGGGCACTAAATTATTAATTAGTGAATGAGTTATCACTAAAATTTTCTCCTCACTCACTCCACAATCACTCATCAGAAATCACAACCATATTGGCCTGGATGAAAATTAGGCATACTGATATGACTTACACATATTAACTTCACATATTTAATATCAATTAAATCACAATGAAATCACCACATGAATCTACAATCAGTCATCATAACTCATAATCATAACTTGCATGGGTGATCATTAGGCATGCTTATTTGACTTACACATGATAAATTCACATATTTAAATTTCAATGAAATCACATTGGACTCACAACATGAATGATTCCACCGAACACACAAGATTATGATACACATCAAGAACCATTTAGCATACCTTGTGCTCGTGTACTGTTTCTCTTACAAATTACACTAAGTCTTATAAATGTGATTGCATATGTAAAATAGTTCTGTACAACTAAACTAAATCTTATAAATCCTAAGTTAATCACAAACTCCTAAATCATTGTTGATTTAGCTTACCTGCTGACGGAGTGAAATGTACAACCTAGGTTTAATGTTGTTTACATTCATAGAATCTACATAACTAGAAGAAAATACCCCCACAATGGTTTTACCTCATACAGTTTATCTATGAACTCCGACATCTGAATAACGTGTTTTAGTCTCTCTGGAATTAAGTTCTTAAGGAGTAACCACGTTGTTATAACACGTCACTTTATATATATATATTAGTGTTCTTACATTCACCAAATTTGAGTGTCTTCTTCACGAATACTGTCAGCAGATTTCGAGTTCTGAGACTTGGTTTTGTGTTTCCAAATTCGCTGGCTGCACATTTATAGGCTGGTGCTTCGTCTATTCTCCTATTATAATTTTATAATTAGTATACGTTTGCATAGGCTACCATGCCGGCAAGCTCAGCGGTCCTTCTTCTGTTACGTTTGATCGTGAAGGCTCTTTAGCTCTTGGTTTGAATTACTGAATTTTTGCGGGTTTGCCACGCCATTTTAAAGCCCTGTTCCTCTTTTTTTTTTTTTTTTCGCTATGACATTACGTCCAATCACGACGCTTATTGCAAACTATCTTAGGTATATTAACACCCGGTTTAGGAATCTGCGCGATGCCCACTTTGGTAATGTAAATGTATCCTTTTCTTAACTCTCGCGATAATCCTTTCTTTCCTATACTTTTAAATTGCAGTATGTTGGTGATTGTTGGCGCTTGTTGTAAACTGGAGGGGTAGTGCGGGGAATTTAAAAACAGCGCTGTTACGGTTGGCAAGAAATATATTACAGCAGCCAAACCCCGCATTGGCCTTTCTTACTGCCATGACTTCCATAGTCAGGCTACTTGTAGTCTCAACAAAAGCACCAGCAATTAATACCATACAAAACCCAACAATGAATATCAGGATCGCACACGCTTTAAATGTTCTTTTTGTGGGTAGGTTTTCTCATTGTGATATTTAGCCAGAGCAGTGGCCTATTTGGCGGGCGCGTAATTGTAACTGATATGGGGCAACGCTGATAAATTATTAATTACATTAACGCGCCTCTATCTACTACGAGAATCTATCAAATAAAGAGATTAGCAAAATAATCAAACTACTGAAAGATACAAAGTTTGCTGGTCCAGATTGCATCCCAGGAAAGGCTATTAAAACTAACGTAAGCGCTTCAAATTAATTACTGCACAAAATAATTAGCAGAATCTCGGAAACTGACAAATAAAAACCAGCAGATTGCAGAGAAGAATATCTGGTGAAGCTGTCTTAGAAAGGAGACCTACGGGATTGTGAAAATTATAAGAGAATAATGTTACTGTCTGCACCTGAACAGATATTAAGGATAATTGTTCGGGAATGATTACGAGAAGCCGTTGACAACCAACTAAGGGTGGCTTCCGACCAAATAGATTTTGCACTGATCAAAAAGTTACACTGCACTTAATAATACAACAAAACATCGAAACGAACTCACCACTTTATACTAGATTTGTGGACTATGAAAGCACCTTTGATAGCATAGAAAGGGAATCGCTTTGGAAATTGATAAGACATGGAATACCACAGAAAATCTTTATATTTGGTAATGGCAACATATGGAGGTCAGGGTCCTACATGAGGGGCAGCTAAGGGAAGGATTCGAGATAAGAACAGAAGTGAGGCAAGGATGCATCTTGTCACCTTTACTGTTCTTACTAAGTATAGACTTGATTATGAAGACATCAAGGAGCCCTGTCAGAAATGGAATACAATGAACTCCCCTGACAAGGCAAATCGATGATCACGACTTTGTTGATGACATTTCCCTCCTGTCCCAGATGCAGGAAAAACTAACAACAGTTGATTGGAGGTCACAACAACTAGGTTTAAAAGCTCAAAGAGGAAAGACTTGGTTATTATAAATTAGATTAAGAATTATGTAGGACGGTAGGTAGTTAGCTATGTAGGTGGGGAGGTAGGTGTTTAGGCAGGCAGGTAGGCCGGTAGTTAGGTAGGTAGGTGTGTGGGTAGGTAGGTGTTTAGGTAGGTAGGTAGATATGTAGGTTGGTGTGGATGTAGGTAGATAGATAGGTAGGTAGGTGGGTAAGTAGGTAGGTAGGCAGGTAGATAGGTAGGTAGGTAGATAGATTGGAAGGTGTGGAGATAGATAGGTAGGTAGGTAAGTAGGTAAGTAAGTAGGTAAGGGGTGGGGTGGTAGGTAGGTAGATAGATAAATAGGTGGATGGGTGGGGAGGTAGGTAGATAGGTAGGTAGGTGTGGATGTAGGTAGGTAGGTAGGTAAGGGGTGGGTGGTAGGCAGGAAGATAGGTAGGTAGGTGGAAGGGTGGGGAGGTAGGTAGGTGGGTAGGTAGGTAGGGGATGAGGTGGTAGGTAGGTAGGTAGGTGGGTGGGTGGGGAGATAGGTAGGTAGGCGTGTAGGTAGGTAGGTAGGTGTGCAGGTAGGTGTGCAGTTAGGTAGGTAGATAGGTAGGTAGGTAGGTATATATATAGGTAGGTAGGTGGGTGGGGAGGTAGGTAAATAGATAGGTAGATAGTTGTTGAGGTAGGTGTGTACGTAGGTAGATAGGTAGTGGTAGGTAGGTAGTTAGTTAGGTAGGTAGGAAGGTAAGGGGTGGAGTGGTAGGTAGGTATGTAGGTAGGTAAGGGGTGGAGTGGTAGGTAGGTAGATAGATAAGTGGGTGGATGGGTGGGGAGGTAGGTAGATATATAGGTAGGTAGGTGGGTGGGGAGATAGGTAGGTAGGCGTGTAGGTAGTTAGGTAGGTAGGTGTGCAGGTAGGTGTGTAGGTAGGTAGGTATATATAGGTAGGTGGGTGGGTGGGGAGGTAGGTAAATACATAGGTAGGTAGGTGTGGAGGTAGGTGTGTAGGTAGGTAGATAGGTAGTGGTAGGTAGGTAGTTAGGTAGGTAGGTAGGTAGGGGTGGTGTGGTTGGTAGGTAGGTAGGTAGGTATGTTGGTAGGTAGGTAGGTAAACCACGTGTTCACATGCACCCACTGTGAACGGACATTTACAGCGCAAATTGGCCTTATCAGTCACACTCGCTACCGCCATAGTTAAAAGTTATTATGCCTTTTTAGAGCACAAACTATCGTCTGTCAAGACGGCAAGGTGCCAATGTGTGTAGGTAGGTAAGTAGGTAGTAGATAGGTAGGTAGGTAGGTAGGTAGAACTAACAAATGACAGCCGAAAGAAGAAACAAAGGAACAAGCGACGAAACGAATGACTGAACTGACGAACAGATAAACGAAAGAACTGTACAATGGGTATAATTTGGCTGCTGGACCCGTCGTACATTAGCCATTCATATTTCGCACAGTAACAATGTTTAACCCCTACTAAAATTGTGTTGCGTATCCCTTACGGGACATTGCAGTCAACACCAGCATTTTCAGCTGCTGTTGATGTACTAGGCAAGTAGTTACGTTCAGTAGTTTGCCATTGCTTTCTGAACGATCGGTCCCTATACCTTTTTCGAAAAAAACCAGCATTTTCGAAAAAAACCAGCATACCAGCAAAACCCCTACTATGTATATTAAATTCATGTTGCAAGAACAAATATCGTCCCGGTCGCCTTTACTTCCCAGAACATTTACTTGAACACGTGTTAATCTAAGCTGGGTCGATCTGGGAGCCCAAGTCTATTTGTAGAAAAATGTCCGCCTCGATTGGAAAACACGTGACCAGTACGACAGGCAAGCCTCTTACCAGCGGCTTTCATTCATCCCTTATAGTCTAGTTTAGGTCATAATAGGATTATTATATAGCTGTTCGTCGATGTCATATTCACGTTGTCCACATACACACATACATACACCCTATATGTTTATACATATGTTCCTTAAAACACTAGCAACTCATAATAGAAGCTCTGTGCAAGCGGCGGTGTAATGTTGCAAGGGTGATGTAACTACGAAAAGTAAATATCTGAAGTTTGCCTCTGAAATCAACTCAAGGTTATCGTAGCTGCGAATTGTTGCACGTCGAGACATCATAAGTTGAGGTATGACTGTATTATGAACTTGCTCTATGGCGGCAAACCATAAACACACTGTCGCGAGATTGTTATCCCAAGCTTACTTTTACGATACTGGAGTAGCCAGCTGGTTCCGTCATTGGAAGATGTGGAAACTGTGCTATGCTAATGTGAATTATGACAGTAAATTAATCACTGATAATAGCTTTTATTCACAAGGTTACGCCCTTTCGTGACACTTATAGCGTGGGTTACAAAGAAGTATGCAACACTCAGGTCTTCTATCACGTTGTTCTCTCTCTCTCTCTCTCTCTCTCTCTCTCTCTCTCTCTCTCCTCTCTCTCTCCTCTCTCTCCCTCCCTCTCTCTCTCTCTCTCTCTCTCTCTCTCTCTCTCTCTCTCTCTCTCGCTCTCTCTCTCACACACCAAAAGTTTCAGCCAAAACGCAATTCTACAGGACTTGCTCAGTTCACCTCTAGACAATGTTTATCAACTTCCTGACCCGCATGATGCTCTAGAATTCTGGATGAAGGCTTTTATTGATGTGTTTGATAGACATGTGCCAGTCAAGGAGGTTCGTGTAAAACATCACATCAAATACTTCAAATTATGAGAGACAGAGATAAAGCACATAAAAAGCGAGATCTCAACACATACCGTACTATTAGAAACAAAGTTCAAAATACCATACGAAGAGACAAGAAACATTACTTTAATAACTTAGTAATGGATACAACAAGTAGTAAGGATATATGGAAGGCAATTAACACCTTGACAAACAAGTATAACTTCTCAATTTCATTACCATCAAATCATAATACATGGGACCAAAGCAGCAACTATTGTCAAACTGACATAGACCAGTTGAAGGCTTCAATACCAAATTTTCCTTGCAACTTTACAGTCATCGTTTTGCAAGAATAGATGCTCCCGGGATATCCTTTCCGACATACCGCTAATGACAATCACTGAAGAATTCACTTGCCTCGGTAACCTGAACAACATAAACTCATCTGAGTTAGATGGAATCAGCAACCGGATTCTCCATTGTGCTGCGCCAGTGATATGTGTATAACTAACCTATGTATATAATCAATGTCTCAACAAAGGCCACACATCATCAGCTCTCAAAATCTCTAAAGTGTATCCTCTTCTTAAGTCTGGTTCATTTGACAATGGTCTCCCGAACAATTACAGACTCATTTCCTTACTAACATCACTATCTAAACCACTAGAAATACACATCCATAAAGTAGTATTACAGTATTTCGCAACAAGCTTAATCTTGACAGTCAATCAGGATTTCGACCAAAATAATCTTACCATACGGCCATAACAAACATGATAGAAAACTGGCACCAGAATATAAAAAACAGTCTATGTGGAGCTGTGTTTATCGATTTCATGAAAGCGTTTGATATCATAGACCATGTTATTTTAATTAAATTACTAGAGACAATCAAAATTGGCTCTAATAACATCTTTTCTGTCAAATAGAAAGCAAGTAGTATCACACAATAAATCTTTGTTTGAAACCACTACCTTCAGTATTGGAGTACCGCAAGGCTCTATTCTTGGCCCTCTATTATTTGCCATCTATATTAACGATCTACATTTGCATCTGTCGTCGCCCTGCGATCTATTTGCAGACGACTGTACAGTGTATACAAACGCTGAAAGCTGTAACTTGCTGGAGTCATCTTTGCAACAAGAATTAACTAATGTAGTTAGGTGGAGCTATGCGAACCGTATGCAAATTAATATCACTACAACAAAATCAATGTTATTAACAACCAGACAAAGACTTCAAACTCTAAATTCACACAGATCACTTCAACTTCACATCGACAACATGCCAGTAGAAAGTGTAATTGAGCACAAAACACTAGGCCTCATCAGTGATAGACACCTAACATTTAGTCCCCACGTTCAAACGCTCGTTAAACAAACAGCGAAAAACAAAGTCTACCAACTCACCAAACTTAAAACTTTCCTTGATAAGGACACAAGGAAAATATTCTATACTTCTCACTTACAGACCCATCTTTGACTACTGCTCTACAATCTGGGACGGTTGTTCCAATTCAAGCATCAAACGATTTTACTCACTCCAGAAACGGGCCATGAGTTTAATTTATAGCAAACATTTATCTAACAACACTAGCCTGCATAAATGCTTTCTGTTACTACCACTCTGCAAACGCCTGCTTTTCAATAAGGCCAAACTAATTCACACAATCATACATCGGAATGCCCCAAATTACCTTTGGCCATTGTTTCAATATAATGCTAGACACAGTAAACGATTACATATGTTACACATTCCGAAGCCTAAGATTGATTTATACAAAACAAGCTTAACGTACTTTTCAGCTCAGCTGTGGAACTTTCTTCCACAATAAATCAAAGACATCACCAATTCCCATGCATATAATCGTAAATTATTCGAACACTATCTCAGTACTGATTACCTTACCCCTTAATAATAATAATAATAATAATAATAATAATAATAATAATAATAATAATAATAATAATAAAACCCTAGTATAACAGCCAGTCCACTTTTAGTAGACCGCATTCCATTGGCACCTTGCCGTCTTGACAGACGATAGTTTGTGCTTCAAAAAGGCATAATAACTTTTACCAATGGCGGTAGCGAATGTGACTGATAAGGCCAATTCGCGTTGTAAATGTTCGTTCAAAGTGGGTGCATGTGAACACGTGGTCATTTCCATCATCATGCACCATCTTACGTCTCACACGCTCGGTGTGTGACTTATCTGCAATAATTTTCTCCTTTGTCTTTATTCCATTTCTAATGTTTGCCCTCCATGCAACACGTTCAGCGGCGACTTGCTCCCAATGTGCATTATCAATGCCTGTATAAATCATCTTTATATGGTAGTAGAGGCCGACCCTGAAATCACTTACACATCTGTAATTCACCAAATAAGATGTCCTTTGGTATTCTACCATCATCCATCCTCCTAAGATGTCCTATCCATCTAAGTCTACGAAGACTGAGCATGGAATAAACCGTCACACAACATGATCTTTCCAATACTTCAGTATTTGTGATTTTGTCTTGCCACTTAATACCAAGAATTCTTCGCCGACACCGCATACGAAAGCTGTTTAAACGTTTCTCTTGGTGTGAGTAAGTTGTCCAGGTTTAACTGCCATTAAAAAGAGTACTAAGGACACAGGCTTGATAGACAAGGACTTTTGTTTTGGCAGTAAGCTTCCTGTTCTCCCAGACTCTTTTTCTTAACCTTTTCATTGTTGTTGCTGCCTTACCAATCCGGATGTTGATTTCCTGATCGAGGGATAATTTGCAATTTACCACTGATCCTAGATATGTAAAATATTCTACCGTCTCTAGTTCGGCGTCGTCAGTAAAGATTGATGGTACCCCATGTGCACCTTGTGACATAATGTGTGTCTTCTTTTTGCTAATTGTTAAACCAAATTCAGAACACGCATTGGAGAATGCAGATAGTCAATCAATCATGTGCCATGCTGGAAAGCGTGGGCGGTCATGACTCGCCATTTCCCTTGATCACCAGAGTAGTGGATCAGCTCAGTGTTCCTGTCTCGTCCATGCCACGTGGCCAAGCCATCCAGGTATTTTCCTCTCGGTCTTCCTCTTGGTCTGTTCCCCTCGATCTTGCCAGTTGTCACTAAGTTCTCCAATCCATTTCTTCTCATAACATGTCCAAAAAATTTTGACTGTCTTCGTCTAATTTCTCTAATCAGTCTACGATTTTCATTTGTCTCCTGTAGTACTTGGTCATTGGTTTTTCTATCTGTCCATGGTACTCTTTGCATTTTCCTCAGAAACCACATTTCTGTAGCCATCAAATGTTTTTCAGCTTGACTGCACATTGTCCAAGTTTCACATCCATACAAAAGAACAGGCTCTATGTACCCCTCAACACTCTTTTTCTCGTTTCAATTGACATCTTTTTATTGGTCAGAATGTTTTTCATCTTGCTAAAGGCTACTTTCGCCATGGCGATTCTTGTTCTAATCTCTTCAAGGCATCTCCCATCAGATGTTATGACTGTTCCGAGATAATTGTATCGATTCACTTGTTGAAGAATATTCCCATTTACTTGTATATTACATTGTGGTACTTCGTTCTTCCTAGTGACGACCATAACCTGTGTCTTCTTACAATTTAATTCCAACCCCAGCTGCTCACTGTGTACAACAACCGCGTCTACTAATTGTTGCAGATCCTGTGCATTGTCTGCAATCAATACTGTATCATCTGCATATCTAATGTTATTGATGTTTCTTCCTCCAATGCTGATTCCATTTATATCTTCTACATTTCTGAAAATATTTTCACTGTATAGGGAAAAAAGATCTGGAGACATTACACATCCCTGCCTAACACCTCTCTTAATAGGTTGATATTGTCCCACTTCATTATCAATCCTTATGGCAGCTTGTTGTTTCCAATATATGTTTTTTATAAGTCTAATGTCTTTCCCATCAATTTGTAGATCTGCAAGCATATCCACCATGTTGACATGTCTAACTCTATCAAAAGCCTTTGTGTAGTCAATAAAGCAAAGATGTATATCCTTGTTTACTTCTATAGCACGTTCAATAACTGTTCGCAGCATATACACAGCATTTACTGTACCCTTTCCTTCTACAAACCCACATTGTTCTTCCCCTATTTCAGGTTGTATTTTCTTCCTCACTCTTTGCATGATAATTCGTAACAAAATCTTTGTGATGTGACTCATTATACTAATTGTTCTATGTTGATCACATTCCAAGGATTCCTGATTTCTTTGGGATTGCAATAAATACAGAATTACATAATTCAGAAGGTATATCTCCAGTATCATATAATGTGTTCAGCAGTCTGGTGACTTGCTCTAATCCAAATTCTTCTAAAGCTTTAATCATTTCTGTTGTGATGTTATCTGCACCGGGGGCCTTGCCAGCTTTCATATGCTTAAGAACATTTTGAACCTCCATCTTTAAAATTGGTGGTCCTTCATTATTAAATCTAATATCATACTGTTCCTCTCTGTTATCATTATACAGGTTTTTCACATAATCTGTCCATACATGTAGAATCTGATCTTTTTCTATTATGATTTTGCCATCTTTAGTTTTTAGACAGCCTGTTGATGTACTTGTTCTTTTATTAGTAAGTTCCTGAATTCTTTTGTGCACTAATTTGGTATTTTGACTGTTGTGTTGTTTTTAAATTTCTAAGCACTTTTCCTCAAGCCATGATTTTTTTTTTTGCCTTCATACATAATATTCTGACTTGTCTGTGAATTTCTTCATATTTGGCAGAATTATTTTTGTTGAGTCTTCTTGTTTCCATTAGGTGTAAAATTTCTTCAGTCATCCATTTCTTACGACCCACCTTCTTTAATTTTGGAATTGTTGTTTCTGCAGCCAATCTGATTGAATTCTTTAACATTTCCTATTGATCATTTACATCCTGGAATAATATCTCTAGGTCAGACAATATATCAAATCTGTTCTGTACTTCTATGTTGAATTTGTTTTGTATTTCCTTTTCATTACTCAATGTACACAAATCATATTTAGTGTTTCCTGTTATATACTTGACTTTCTTCAGCTTTATCCTCAATGTTCCTGTGAGTAGTCTGTGGTCACTATAACAATCAGCACTGGGAACTGTTTTTGCTACTGTTAGTGCAATGCAGATAGTAGGCTTTGTAATTCTTCCTCAGTGTGGGTCGTAACTGCAGCATCATCTGCAAAACGGAACTCTCTGATCAGTACCCTCCTAATTTTGGTCTTGGCCTTCAATCTCTGAGCATTGTAGAGGCCGCCATCTGAGCGTGAGTGAATGAATATGCCACCATCCTGATCACGAAAGGCATATTTCAGTAGAAGTGAAAAGTATATTCCAAAGAGGGTGGGAGCTAGTACACAACCTTGCTTAACTCCACTCTTGATTTCCAAATCTTCAAAAGTTGCACCATCAAACTATGCCATAGCTAATAACAAGTGTCACGCCATTATTTAATATTACTGAGTCGTGTAGTATTGATTTTGCATTTTCACCATGCCTTTATAATGCATATATTTTATATTGTCGCTGTTCTTAATTAGCCTTGAATAATGTGTGAATGAAATAATATATAAAAGAGAGTGATAGGATGACAGAATGTTAGACGGGCCTGCGTGCCCAATTCATAAACCTTTCAAAATAAAGTTTATTCGTTCGTTCGTTCGTTTGTTTTCTCTCTCTCTCTCTCTCTCTCTCTCTCTCTCTCTCTCTCTCTCTCTCTCTCTCTCTCTCTCTCTCTCTCTCTCTCTCTCTCTCTCTCTCTCTCTCTCTCTCCTCTGCTTTACCACATTAAAGCTGTTAGTTTCTTCAGACAGAGCAAAGGGTATGTTAGGTGTTCAGGCTCGACAGATCGATCCTTCTTCTTCTTCTTCTGCGTTCATCCGGATTTTTTTTTCGGATGTGACTGCGTTGTGCCTGTTTACAGCAGAGCTGCGTTCTTGCGCCGTTAGGCCGACACATCCGACTTCTGCGGGCATTTGTTGACCGGGTTAACCTTCCCGGGGGTTTCTTAGGACGTTTGAATCTCACTGTTGTGGTGTTATCCCCCATCCTAGCTGGCCCATATAGAACAGCCAAAGACATCCTGGTCAACCCTCAAGGGAAGGCAGGGGCAGACCATGGGCATTCCCCGCCATCCAAGGAGGCTTCCATACTTGCAGAGCCGTCACACAGCGCTCTGGTACTGGGCTCACCCAAGGAATTGTCACGTCCTGCACATGGCTGCTTAGCCTCACTTCCGTATATTGGGCCTTCCGTTCACCATAGGCTGTTCCTCCGGAAACCAGAAGAATGCAGTCTGCAGATGACATCCACACAGTGAGCTTTCGATTCAGACTTTCCACATAATGGATTTGCTATCCAAGCAATATTCCATTTCGTGCCACTAGGACACTTTTTCCACCTTTTATGAAGCCCACACAGTGAGCTTTCGATTCGGACTTTTCACGTAATGGATTTGCTATCCAAGCAATATTCCATTTCGTGTCACTAGGACACTTTTTCCACCTTTTATGAAGCCCACACAGTGAGCTTTTGATTCGGACTTTCCACGTAATGGATTTGCTATTCCAAGCAATATTCCATTTCATGCCTCTGGGACGCTTTTGTAATCGACATACCTGTGGTATGAAGTGTGGCAGTCTAAATACATCTTCATGCACCTTTAGATGTCAACCTGAATGTAGTTAAAGTAAGCTGTAGTCAACTTGAGCTTGTTGATATCTCCATAGAGCTTGTCCTCAAATGAAGCAGGCGTGGGCCAAAATATCTTTCTCTGTTCTGCATATATTGGGCACTCCTGCAGCAAATGTTTAGCTGTCATTTTACCAGTTCCACAATTACATTCATCGGTATCTCCTATCTTTAGTTTATTGAACAAGTGGTGTTTCAGCCTGTTATGTCCTGTGCGGAGTCTGAAGATTGCTACTTGTTCTCTTCGGTCAAGTTTGTAATATGCATCATCCTTCTGGTGGTCTGGATGCTCTGATTCCCATTTGGTTCTATAAGTGCTTTTTATAAACCTTTTTGCCTCATTATAGGTTATGTCTATGTCAGGCTGTGGTAGTCGTCCGCCCTCTTTTGCTAGTCTGTCAGCCTCTTCATTTCCAGGTATACTGCAATGTGATGGGATCCACTGTATTACAACTTTTTTGGATTTCTGGCATAGACCATGGAGTGCTGCTCTTAGGTCAGTTAGTTCTGTGCTGTTATTGCTCTTCAGTATTGAGACAGCTGACTTTGCATCTGTGAAGATAGCTATTTGCTTCTCTTTATTTTCCTCCATCAAGAGCATTTCTGCTGCAGTTTTCAGAGCCTCTACCTCCGCTTTGAAGTTAATTGAAAATTTTCCAGTTGCCACTGAATGTGTTTTTTTTCACTCCATTTTTTAAATTTAGGAGAATTCCTCCTCCTCCATTCTCTATTGAATTTTTGGCTGATCCATCTGTATATGCATGGGTCCAATTGCTGCTTGGGTAATGTTCTTTTATGTAGTTTAGGGTTATTTCTCTTCTTTCAGTTTCATGCTGAGTGTTCTTTTTCTCAATACCAGGAATGTTTTCTATCATCTCAGGCAGTTGCTGCTGTCTCCAAGCTGGGAACTTATGTGCATTTGGGTTTGACTGTTGATATGTTAAGTATAGGATCTGCCCTAATCTTTCGTTTTGCAGTTTCTACAAAGTTGCTACGCTTCAGTCTTCCCTTTCCAAAACCATTAATCCTTTTATACATAGGGTGGTCTGTCAATCTTCTAAATTTTTCTGCTTGTTGCTGGGCTCTGCTATCTCTTCTATCCTGCATTGGTTGTAAACAAGTGATCTTTTCTAGTTCATTAATAGGCGTTGTCTTCAGGCTTCCAGTTATGATTCGCATTCCTTGATTTTGGACTCTACTTATTTTGTTAAAGTTTGACTTAGCTGCTGTTGCCCAAGCTGCGATGCCATATTCCAGTACTGGCCTCACCCGTCCAGTATATAACTTCTTGAGAACTTTCTCATCTGCTCCCCACGTTGTACCAGCAAGCTTTTTCATGATTGCCATTCTTTGCCTTGCTCTTGTTCGATTTTTCTCAACCTGTGTTTTCCATGTCAAGCGACGATCAAAGGTGACTCCTAGATAGTTTGGATTTTCTTCATGGCGCAATATTTTTCCATTCAATACCAGCTTAGGTTGCTGAGTTTTATTTGAGAGGGAGAACACTGTGCATGTTGTTTTCTCCTCACTTATCTTCACTAGCCATGATTTTGACCAGTCCTCTAGCGCTAATAGGCTTGCTGTATTCTGCTGTTAGCTGTACTAATATATTCTTCAGATGTCCATATGGCTAGGTCATCTGCAAAGGAGGATGTGTGTACTCTGGCTGGAAAATTTTCAGTGATGTCATTTATATATGCTAGGAATAATGTTGGTGAAAGAACTCCTCCTTGGGGGACACCTTGCTCCAACAGCATCATTTTGCTGGTTTGTCCTTGTACTTTTGTCCTGGCAGTTCTGTTCTCAAGGTAGTGGCTGATCCATTTGTACATTTTCCCACAAACATGCATTTTTTGCAGTTTTACTTTCAGTCCTTCCTTCCATACTTTATCAAATGCTTTTTCTAAATCTATCCAGACCGCTAGTGTGTGCTTTTTCTCTTGGACGGCATCCTCTATTTCCTGAGCTATATGGGTTATTTGATCTTCAGTTAATCTGTACTTTCTGAATCCTGCTTGGTGTGGTGTTAAGAGTTGGTTTTCTTACAGATGCCATGTTAGCCTCCCATTGATAATGCGTTCCATTAATTTTCCTACACACCTAAGTAGACTGATAGGTCGATAGCCATTTGGTTCTTCCAGGTCTTTTCCTTTCTTTGGGACTGGTATTAGTATAGCTTCCTTCCATGCCTGTGGGACTATCCTCTCTTCCAGCTGTAATTTAGGACTGTTAGTAGTTTCTTTTTTGCCTTAGTGCCTAGTCCTATTAGCATTTCATTTGTGATTCCATCCTTTCCTGGTGATTTCTTCTTTTTTAGGGTATTCATTGTCTGTTCCATTTCTTCCATTGTTAGATTTGCCATCATATATTCAGCTGCTGTCTCTGTATTACTATGATGTATCTGTTTATCTTTGATTGCTTTCTTCTGTTCGGTTGTAATATCAATGTGGTTTGCACTGGCATAGTGTTCCATTAGTGCATTTGCAGCCTTCTTTCCTGTAAGAAAGGCATTTCCTTGTTTAATTGTTATTTGTTTGTTTCTAGGTCCTTCATTGTTCATGGCTTTCACTAGTTTCCATAGTTTGTTTCCATCCCTGTCAAAATTCAGGTTTTCTGTTTTTTCCCTCCAACAATCTCTTGTTGTTTGATTTACTGTTCTTTTATATTTTGCTGAGATGGCTTTGAGAGAGATGTTCGCTTCAGTTGTTTGTTCTCTCTCTGCGGTCTTCCTAGCATCTTCAACTTTGTCCTCCAAAATTTGTAGTTCTTCAGTCCAGTATGGTTTGTAAGTTTTCCTCGCTCCTCTTGGAATAGACTCAGTTGCCGCCTGTATTATTGCTCTGTTTAGACTTTCCACCATTTGCTTCATGTTGCCATATCGTGTATTTATGTTTTCACAATATTTGTCTTTTAGTATGGCAAATCTGTCCCAATCTGCTCGTTTGTAATTCCAGCGGGGAAAAGGTTTTTGCTCCTGTGGAACATACTCCATATTCATTACAAGCTTGATTGGTCTGTGGTCACTACCTGCTAATTGATCAAGCACATGGCGATCGATTTTGTGGAGGATGTCTCCTGTGCAGAAAGCTAAGTCTGGAGTAGAAGTGGTAATCCATCTTCTGGAGTAGAAGCTCGGTGTGTCATCCGCTTTGTTGAGTAGATGGAGATTTGAGTCTATTTCCCAGTCTTCCACTTCATCTCCTCTTCTGTCAGTATCTGGGTATCCCCATCGACAGATCGATCCAAAGACTGACAGGAAGACAAGTGGACAGACAGTCTTAAAGTTAGGTATGTGTGACAATGCGTGAGAAACAGCGAAAGTAACAATTCGAGATTGCAGGTGTGAGGTTAGAGTAAGGCAGAGGTGGGGCCAGGGAGATTAATTAGAATCTACAACTAATAGGGGAGCCCCAAGACAGTGGTATTGTATAGCACGTGCGTATCGAGGGTAAATCACAAGTGAGAGGCAGAAACGTGCTTGTAGACGAATAGACAAAGGAAAACCCAGAAAGGTAATGCTCGTCGGAATCGGTAATTGGGGTCAAGGGTGAAATAAGAGTCCCACTGGGAGGGGGTGAGTGGTGTCCGAGGAAGCGGATAAAAAGAGAAGTAAGTGATGGGTCAGGGGAATTGGAGTTTGGGCAAGTTAGGGGAACTTCGCCCAGGGAGTTAGACGTGGGCAAGACGTGGCCCAAAAGGATAGACTCAGGAGAGATGGTTATCCTCGGTCTAACTGAGAAGTCGGCGTAACAGTTCGTTTATTGCGGTGTTATATAAAGGCCTGTGGAAGGCAGTGTTGTACTCCACAGGAGTGAAAAGGATATACGTAGGTCGTTTCTGAATGTTCCTGAATAGTGCTTTGTCATCGAGTTCGTTTCGAATTAAAAATCTTTAGTGTGTGCAAAATGGTGTTTCTCGAGTGACTACTAGTTGTTGATCATAGTTAATGATCTGGGATAACTGTGGCTGACCCATCATGCACTACTCAGTTATATATGCTTAATATATGGACCCTAGACAACAGCCAATGTCTGCCTGTTTCAGGGGAATGTGACAGTATGTAAGACCGACCAATCGACCCACATACAGATAGACTAAAGACACACATACAGACGTGCACATCAACTATAATTTGTTTCAAGGCACCCATGCTCACGACATAACAAAATAATATTATCTTCATTATCTATATTTTGTATTATATATGGACAGACAGAACGAAAGAAAGAAAGAAAGAAAGAAAGAAAGAAAGAAAGAAAGAAAGAAAGAAAGAAAGAAAGAAAGAAAGAAAGAAAAGAGAAAGAAAGAAAGAAAGAAAGAAAGTGTCACCACTTCTCACACTCAACAAACACACATTCAAACCAACTAGGTGAACTGCTCAGGTCTCCCCGGTATTCAATACAGCATCCACATTCACAGCTAATTTGTTTCCAGGCACCCTCACTCAAGACATAATAAGATAATGGAGACCGGCTGTAGGAGTGCAGGAAAACTTATTTACCGATAAAGTGATGACGCGGAGACCCAATTGTCACTTTTCTCTTCCGTTGATGAAGTGAGCGGCAACACTTTTGCTGAACGTCTCTATCTGGCTAACTTCGTCAAATCTCCGAACCGGAATTGTTGGTTGTGTGCTGACGTCAAATGTCAAAGATTCTAGCAGTAAATTGCACGATGGCCTGTATTAACCATCTACTATTCATCATCGGATTTGTGGCGAAGTAGCTACGGACGCTATTCGTAATACCACATACAGCGTTCAAAACACAACTGCGGGCGATTTGTCAGCAGACTCTTTTGTGTTGGTTTTCATACAATAATATGAGTGGTGGTCATTCGGAAGGAAATGGAAAACTACTGAACGTAAACTTGAAAGAAATCACAAAGAGGCAATAAATGCTATGGTTGACAGAGACGTCCTGTAAAGGATATGGAACTAACAAAATAGTGAGTGTGTGTGTGTGTGTGTGTGTGTGTGTGTGTGTGTGTGTAAACAAACAAACAAACAAAAAACAATTTATCTCTACACACTAATCAGAAAAGCCCTGAAGACAGCAAATCACCCGAATGATCGCAGTTGCGCTGACTCATTCATTTTTCGTTTAAATTTACTGAAAAATATCGGGACACCACTAATACCATGACATTTAAGAATTACTAAATAATAAATTATTGGCACAAATGTGCACACAATCTCTCGTGGGGCGTTGTAACACGTTTTCATCTAACAAACAAGTAAGTACAAAAAGTGATACATTGATTGCAGTACACTAAGAGAATGAGAGCGAGAGAGAGAGAGAGAGAGAGAGAGAGAGAGAGAGAGAGAGAGAGAGAGAGAGAGAGAGAGAGAGAGAGAGAGAGAGAGAGAGAGAACACTCATGGCGTTTCATAACGAGCATAATATCTGCATTGATCTTCGAAAACCAAATGTCTAACAGACAAAGCCGAGACACTGTTTTAAGTGCGAACCATAACATTTACAAAACGGAAGTTATCATAATATCAAAATGCAAGGCTGAGACAGAAATGATAAAGATGACATTCATACAAACAATAAGCAAGGGCAAGGCAGCTAATGACCATCAAGAAAACCCTTGCTAATACAATATGTATTATATATATAATGTGCCATGCTAGAAAGCGTGGGCGGTCATGACTCGCCATTTCACTCGATCACCAGAGTCGTGGACCATCCAGGTATTTTCCCCTCGGTCTTCCTCTTGGTCTGTTCCCCTCGATCTTGCCAGTTGTCACTAAGTTCTCCAATCCATTTCTTCTCATAACATGTCCAAAAAATTTTGATTGTCTACGTCTAATTTCTCTAATCAATTTACGATTGTCATTTGTCTCCTGTAGGACTTGGTCATTGGTTTTTCTGTCTGTCCATGGTATTCTTTGCATTTTCCTCAGAAACCACATTTCTGCAGCCATCAGATGTTTTTCTTCTTGACGGCTCATTGTCCAAGTTTCACATCCATACAAAAGAACAGACTCCATGTATCCCCTCAACACTCTTTTTCTCGTTTCAATTGACATCATGTTATTGGTCAGAATGGGACGCAGAGGTGTTTCCAAGGCACCAGGGCCGGGTTGTATACTGGCCAAGACCTATTGACGCGTCCTCGCCGAGCGTCCTGGGCAACAGGTCCCTTCGGGGTCCTGGCTGAAGTCAATAGGATCACCGATTCCTCCGAAGTCGGAGAGTGTCTGCCTGTATGGCGAGGAACCACCAGTCTGCACACCAATAAGCCAGACATGGGACAACGGATACTCACGCAAACCTCAGGTCCTGTATGACATCACACTGATGTTGGACAACAGGATGCCTTCATCCGACATACAGGACTTTGCGTTGGAGCTCAAGCCAATGAACACAAGCAAGCATTGGTCAGAATGATTTTCATCTTGCTAAAGGTTACTTTTGCCATTGCGATTCTTGTTCTAATCTCTTCAAGGCATCTCCCATCAGATGTTATGACTGTTCCGAGATAATTGTACCTATTCACTTGTTGAAGAATAGTTCCATTTACTTGTATATTACATTGTGGTATTTCGTTCTTCCTAGTGACTACCATAACCTGTGTCTTTTTACAATTTAATTCTAACCACAGTTGCTCACTGTGTACAACAACCGTATCTACTAATTGTTGCAGATCCTGCGCATTGTCTGCAATCAATACTGTATCATCTGCATATCTAATGTTATTGATGTTTCGTCCTCCAATGCTGATTCCATTTATATCTTCTACATTTCTGAAAATATTTTCACTGTATGGGGAAAAAAGATCTGCAGACATTACAAATCCCTGCCTAACACCTCTCTTAATAGGCTGATATTGTCCCACTTCATTATCAATCCTTATGGCAGCTTGTAGTTTCCAATATATGTTTTTTATAAGTCTAATGTCTTTCCCATCAATTTGTAGATCTGCAAGCATATCCACCATGTTGACATGTCTAACTCTATCAAAAGCCTTTGTGTAGTCAATAAAGCAAAGATGTATATTCTTGTTTACTTCTATAGCACGTTCAATAACTGTTCGCAGCATATACACAGCATTTACTGTACCCTTTCCTTCTACAAACCCACATTGTTCTTCCCCTATTTCAGGTTGTATTTTCTTCCTCACTCTTTGCATGATAATTCGTAGCAAAATCTTTGTGATGTGACTCATTATACTAATTGTTCTATGTTGATCACATTCCAAGGCTCCTGATTTCTTTGGGATTGCAATAAATACAGAGTTACATAATTCAGAAGGTATATCTCCAGTATCATATAATGTGTTCAGCAGTCTGGTGACTTGATCTATTCCATATTCTTCTAAAGCTTTAATCATTTCTGTTGTGATGTTATCTGCACCGGGGGCCTTGCCAGCTTTCATATGCTTAAGAACATTTCGAACCTCCATCTTCAAAATTGGCGGTCCTTCATTATTAAATCTAATATCATACTGTTCCTCTCTGTTATCATCATAAGAGGTTTTTCACATAATCTGTCCATACATGTAGAATCTGATCTTTTTCTATTATGATTTTGCCATCTTTAGTTTTTAGACAGCCTGCTGATGTACTTGTTCTTTTATTAGTAATTTCCTGAATTCTTTTGTGCACTAATTTGGTATTTTGACTGTTGTGTTGTTTTTCAATTTCTAAGCACTTTTCCTCAAGCCATGCTTCTTTTGCCTCCTTACATAATATTCTGACTTGTCTGTGAATTTCTTCATATGTGGCAGAATTATTTTTGTTGAGTCTTCTTGTTTCCATTAGGTGTAAAATTTCTTCAGTCATCCATTTCTTACGACCCACCTTCTTTAATTTTGGAATAGTTGTTTCTGCAGCCAAACTGATTGAATTCTTCAACATTTCCCATTGATCATCCACATCCTGGAATAGGATCTCTAGATCAGACAATATATCAAATCTGTTCTGTACTTCTATGTTGAATTTGTTTTGTATTTCCTTGTCATTACTCAATGTACACAAATCATATTTAGTGTTTCCTGTTATATACTTGACTTTCTTCAACTTTATCCTCAATGTTCCTGTAAGTAATCTGTGGTCACTATAACAATCAGCACTGGGAACTGTTTTTGCTATTGTTAACGCGTTTCTAAATCTTCTGCTAATCAGAATGTAGTCAATCTGGTTTCTAATCCTGCTATCAGGACTCCTCCATGTCCATAATCTTCTAGGGTGTTGCTTAAACCAGGTGTTTCCTACGAATCATTTCCTGTTCTTTTGCCCACTCTACGAGTCTGTATCCTCTTTCATTTCTCTCTCCTAAACCATAGTTTCCTACTGTGTATCTATCACCTTGATTTCCTACTTTTGCATTGAAGTCCCCTATTATGATGTTTATTTCTGAATTTTTACATTTCTTTAAGGCAGACTCTATGTCATTATAAAATTCCTCTACACTATCTTCACTGGATTCTCCTGTTGGGGCATATACTTGAATAACATTTATGTTAAAAGGTCTGCCACTTAATTTAACTAGTAGAACTCTGTCCGACACGGCCCAATATCCTTGAACAGATTTTGATGTTTTCCGGTCCAAAATAATTGCCACTCCCCTTTGTCGATCTTCACCTCCAGAATAAATAATCTTAAAATCTTCATCTATCTTGATGCCTGCTCCTGTCCATCTCGTTTCGCACATCCCTAAAATATTAATTTTTTCTCTTTCCATTTCTTGTTTTATGTTATCTAATTTTTCGTCGTCGTTTAGCGTCCTAACATTCCATGTTGCTAATTTTAATGTCTCTGTCCTTGTCTTGCGATGATCAGTCTTTAGGCGAATCATAATGTACTAGGCACTTTTAAAGAGGTAGTTTGCCGTTGCTTTCCTCTATGGCAGTAACCATATTGGTCGTTTGACCGCAGCCATTGTCTCGCGAAAGTGATCCTCTGCCTGCCGTCGCGAAACTTGAGACCATAACCAACAAATATCTGTCGGCTGCCCTCAAAATTTCATCCACCACCTGCCTTCCGTGGCTTCTTTTGAGCACTTCCAATAAACAAATACGAAATAACACCACATAATCCACAGGAAAACACTAAACAGCGTCTCCCACAGAATAAACGCATTACGTCGTCGCCATTTTACCAGAACAGTTACATACACACAAGGGGAAGTCACACACACACACACACACACACACACACACACACACACACACACACACACACACAGGGGGAGTCAATAAGTAAGTCACAAATGACTAGAAAAATAATTAAATATGATAACAATTTGAAACCGGTTTATTTTTATGCATACATTGTCCCTTTATTTCTCAACGTAATTTCCACAAACATTGATTCACTTATCTCATCTTTTTATCAATCCTCCCAAATCGGTTGCATATAACTGTGTGCTCTGTATTTTAAACCATGTTTTCACTTCACATTCAACTTCGGTGTCATTCGCGAAATGTCCCCCACCATGGTGGGTTTTCAGTGGACCTATAAGGTGGAAATCACTAGATGCTATGTCGGGGCTATGACGTCCATGTTCCAGAACTTCCCACCTTAGTTGGTTAATTTTCTCCTTAGTTAATCGGGCCGTATGTGATCTGGCATTGTCATGAAAAACCAACACTCCTCTAGTCAGCAGTCTTGGACGTTTTCTTCGAATTGCATCATGAAGCATCGATAGAATTTCACAGTACGATTCAGAATTCACATTGTCACCTGTCTTCTTGAAACTGGTTGAAAGCACTCCTTGACAATCCCAGAACACTGTCAGAATAACCTTTCCTGCTGATGTGTAACCTTGAATTTTTGGGCACAAGGCGAAGAAGGATGTTTCCATTGCATTGAAGCACGCTTTGATTCGGGCTGGTATTCAGCATGGACAGGAAGCATTTCCTTATGAATGTCCTTTTCAGGCAGTCCTTTTGCCACAAAGAAAAAACGCACAACAGCACGTTGCTCTTTGGTTGTACACTCCGTAAGTACAGTCGCCATTTTGTTTATGGGCTGCGCATGCACATGAGACACCTTGCCCTACCTGACGAACGGCAATATTAAGTTCGATGTTGCTGTCACCAAATGACACATATAGAAAACACCAACTACATTTATCTGCCATCCCACAGAACTGTGCGACTTACTTATTTACTCGCCCTAGTGTATATATAATTAAAACTCGAAGACTAACATATAATCTTATCATATCGAAAAGATGTGGTGTTAACCACAAAATGTAGCCATGGTTATAAGGCCTTGGCTTAAGGTAAGTGAAATCTTGTACTCACTATAAACGGCATATTAACAGGACATGCTCTGTAATATGCTATCTTAACCATTACCTCCTATGGACAACAATCCCAATTTACCAAATTCAATTACCAAAATGTGGCTCATCTTGTCAAAGGATGATTAATCTGTAGCTGGGATAGGCCCTAATTTTAACTCCTCTTCTGAGGTTGAACGGGATAGAGGTCATGGAAAAATGACTGACAGGCGTGCTCCGGAGTCGATCCAGCATCATAAAATATGTCCCAGGGATGTAACGAGAAAGTAAAAGTCGCCGGTCTAATACGGACATTTCGTGCCTCTCATCCAATGTAAGCAAAACACCAACAGGTCTTTGCGGTGCGCAAACGTTTCACGCATCCGGTGGTCTGCCTTATGCAGAGCTTCGGCTCAATAGAAGGTTTTTTTAAAAATGTCTTTCTATCATCTATCATCCCGCCTCTATTGTTGTCATGTGTAAATTATCTATTATACTTGTAATCCGTTTAGATTGGGATATTTCTACTTTTCGCCTCTCCGTTACACTTCTTTTTCTTGTCTAAGATTAGTTTCATACGTGATATATGAATACAATAATGTAGGAGAAAAAAAAAGATAGTTGTATATCTTTTACATGACGTTTGCCATATCCTTTACGTGACGTTTGTAGTCAACACCAGCAATTTTTGCTGTTGTTGATGTCTTGGCAAGTTTACGTTCAGTAGTTTGCCATTGCTTTCTGAACGAGAGCTGAGTGATAATAAGGGAAGAATGACAGACGGGCCTGCGTGCCCATTTCTTAACCCTTTGAAAATAAAGTTCGTTTCGTTCCTTTCGTTCGTTCGTTCGTTCGTTCTTTAGTTCGTTCGTTAGTTCGTTCTTTAGTTCCTTCGTTCGTTCGTTCTTCTTCTTCTTCTTCTTCTTCTTCTTCTTCTTCTTCTTCTTCTTCTTCTTCTTCTTCTTCTGCTTCTTCTTCTGTCCTATTGCTTTTCCGTGAAGCGTCACAGAAAGAAGGTAGATGTAGTTTTGTTTTTCGTTTGCCTTCTTGCTGTAATAACGCAATGTTTGATTTTGTCAGTGTCTCTTTGTATGGCAAACTTTTGAACGTAAACTTACCAAACATCAACAACAGCATTAAAATACTGGTGTTGACAGTGATGTCCTGTAAATAGGATATGCAAACCAAAAAACAAAAAGTGTCTCTTTTACTTCATCTAACTATCTCTTCCTGTGTCGGTCTTTAGCCTTGTATTTTGATGTTCTCGTGTAGAAGGTTCTAGCCGCTTGGTTTTCTTGATACATTGTAACTAAACTTCCCAACAATTTAATTCTTTGGTGTTCTGTAAAGTTTTGTAGCTACCGTTGTTCTTAGTTTGTCATTTGTTTTTCCAGCTGTGGTTCTTATCTTATGCATTTCATCTCACATGATGTGATTTTACGCCTGTGTGATTGTGGAACTGCCCACGTCTGGCATTGATAATACAGCTAATAAAGCATATATCAGATTTTTGATTTATATATTACATGTTGACATTTGGACATCTTACGATTGGTGCTATCGTAGTTTACTTTCACGTTATTTGCTTGCCTCAGGCAATTCCTAACTTTATGGTAGTAGCTGGGTCTACGTTTCCACAACAGCTGTACTTCTTTCACATTATAAGTTATACTTTTGTATCGACCCATACCGCGAGCATTCTGTTGTGGCCATCAGAACATCCTAACTGTATAGTAATTGTGGCGATATTCGGAACACCTGTGCTTCGTTTCGTATAAGTTTAACTTGTTTTGTAGCTACCAATAGTACTAGTGTTTCACTGTCGCTTAGATGTGTAGCTGCTAATGTACGTACTGTTGTAATCACATAATCACATTTACAGGATTACTTTTTCGCTTGTGACTACGCATTTCTGAGCAATCTTATATATGCATCCGCTTCATATGCCATGTTGGAAATCATCGACGACCAAATTTTGCCATCTCACACATCAACAGAGTCTCGAATCAGGTCTGTTTTGTTTTCATATTATACCATTTGCCATAAACAGTCAAACCTCCTTATCATTCATTTGCTCTTGTCCCGCCAGATTGGAATCGCATCATTAAGTTTTCACTATTATCGCTCCTCATTGTGTCGAGACTGATGACTGTGTGAGTTGGCCAGCCATGACCACCCATGCTTATCAGTGTCGTACATGATTGTCATCACATTGCATTCCCAATAATATTTACTGCCGTCTGTTGCTTCTTCTAACATTTGCAGTTTTCATCTGCTTCTAGAAGGATAGCATCGTTCTGATCACTGTATTCTCTGCATGTTCCACAGAAACTTTATCTCTACTACCATCGGGCATTTTTCGTCCTGTCTGCTTATTGTCTACGTGTAATTCCTGCGAAAACGGGGAAAGATACAACCACAGTGTAAATACCTTACAACGATCTCCAATACGGCAAACGTAAATCACATGAGCCGGCTTCGTGGCTTAGGGGTTATGACTTTTCTCCGTAATCTCGTATACTCTCGTAGGTAACGTGATGACGGTGAGGATCAGCAGTGATTCGAATCGCATCGGTAACTTGCGGGGTATGTGAGCCGGCCGCTCAGAAAGCAATGGCAATCTACTGAGCGTAATCTTGCCAAGAAATCAACATACAGCTGAAAGATGATGGTGTTGATAGCGATGTCCTGTCAAGGATATGGAAAAAAATTACATGAAAAAAAGGGGGGGGGGTGAAAAATTGGGAGTGGGGGAAGAGTGTTACTATTTTATTTTAAATAGGATTTTAAAAAATATAAGCTATACTACGACACAACGAATGGACATTTCATAATAATCTTCATCAGGAACAATACAAACAGATTTAAAACAAAACAAAAAACAACATGAAATTAGAAAATGTAATTAAAATTTAAACCAGAAAAAGAAAAAGTAAAAGAACAAAAGGTATAGGTGTGAAAGGTTGCTAGGCCATTACACATACTTTGTTGCTTCTGCTGTACCCGTGTTTATTATCTCTCACATCTTCGCAAGAAGTTAATCATCATTATGTGCAATGCGGATAAGCCTGGGCGGTCATGTTTCGCCATCTCACACAATCACCAGAGTCGTGGAAAAGCTTCGTGTTCTTGTCTCGACCATGCTATATGAACAAGCATCCAGGTATTGACTTCTCTGCGACTGTATATTGACTATAGCTTTCAATTTTTATGTTATCTTGTGTGGCATGTAATCTTCACGTCTTTTTTCCACTTCTATGCGTTAGTATATATCAAAATTTGAGAATTATTAACGAGGGCCAGCGCGGATCCGATTTGGTGCTTTCCAAAGCCCACAAGAGACAGAAAGCCACCATCCACATTCTTGGCTATTAGTTAAGAGAGACTGAGAACTAATGGGTTTGTTCCAAGAGCAGGAACGTCGATTCCTGTTCATAACCTAAAGCATAACTATCGAAGCGTTGTATGTTTAGCAGTGTAACATTTTGTTTGTATATCTCACTGATTGAAATGATTGAACAAGCCAAATGTGTGTGTATGTGTCTGTGTCTGTATGTGTATCTTTGTGTGTGAGTGTGTGTGTCTGTGTCTGTATCTCAGAGCTTTCGTAATGGGAAAATATATTTATATCAAAATTGCAGTATCCAGACGTCGGCCGGGAAATTGAAATCACCGGCGCATGAATTAAATCTTAAAATCAATTCTGCAACTCCATGCAGTTCAGGTGTGGACGTGCATCGCAGTTTCTGTAATTGACATCCCAAGAAATGTATCCACGGGTTAGTTCAGTTACGTTCAAGCATATTCGCACTTTGTCGAATCTAATCAATGTCTGGAAGCATTTGTCGTTTCCCTTAGTTTGTTTCGGTTTCTTTTTAATAAATAAAGATTGGGCAATACATTGCTGCTGTTCTTTGACCTCTTTCAGTTGCAGGTGATATTAAAAGCAGCCTAAGGTGAAATGAGATGAAAATCGTAAACTTATTAGAGAAATTAGACGTAGACAGTCAAAATTTTTTGGTCACGTTATGAAAAGAAATAAATTGGAGAATTTGGTGACAACTGGCAAGATCGAGGGGAAGAGAACAAGGGGAAGGCAGAGAAGTAAATACCTAGATGGCTTGGCCACATGGCATGGTCGAGACAGGAACACTGAGCTGATCCACGACTGTGGTGATCGAGTGAGATGGCGAAACCTGATCGCTCACGCTTATCGGCATGCCTTGATGATGATGATGATGATGATGATGATGATGATGATGATGAAGGGAAAATGACTACTGTAAAGGTAGTTCCATGGAAAATACTGCTGTCGTTGTGTGAGGTGTTAGGCATTCACATATCCTAGGTTGTATCATATAAGGTGGGGTGGCCGATTACCTTCTAAGGTAAAAGAAGTGTTTAATAACGACAACAGCCAATTTACCAGCGTATTACTCTCAAAGGGATCAAATATACACACCTTGGGCAAAAGGCGTTACCAGATTTGTTTAGTATGATCAACTACATGTAGACGTATGATGACACATAGTCACTTAGGCTGGTGCACATGATAAATAACTAACCACACATGGTGCGT